>VZRI01004366.1:5314-29475 GCA_013397515.1 Upupa epops | reverse complement strand
ACCCCACTTTCCAGAAGAGAAAGGGGTGTGTGGGTGGTGGTGGCAGGAATACAGCACAAAATATACATTTGGTGCTTGTGGAAGAGTTCATTTTCTCAATCCTCTTGACATTTGCACTCTGTGATGTCTCTGGCATACTTGTAGCTCCTGTTGGCTCGGGGGCTCTTCTTTGAGGCTATAACGGCATCAAATGTGGAGGATACAACAGGGTTCCAGACTTTCTTTGTTTGCCAAAGGCATAGAAGATCAGTATTTATGATCTCTCTTTCTCTCTCTTAGTAGAGGCTTCTTTCAATCTCTCTCAGTAGCAGAGTATACAGGGTCTTTGCTAGCCCTGTGGGGGAAACACCAACAAGACTCTGGTTACACCGAGCCACTCCTGTTATGGGAATAGGCTTTTCAGGGTCTCATCCAAGGGCTTTCCACAAGCCTTATGCAGAACCTTTCTTTCTTCTTCCCTGTGGTCAGGCACCAAGGGAGGTAGAGGGTTAAGAGCTCACTTCTGTGTGGCATCTTCAAAGGCAATTGCTGTAGAGAGGCTATGTGGAGGGATTACGCTTACTTTGGCCCACTGCCAAAGACAGAAACAAGCTGGTGTGGCTTTCCTCAGTGAAAGAGGGGAGGACTGTAGGTTCACCCCCACAGAAGGGGGTTTGCCGGTATGGAGAACTTTTTGTCTCTTCCGCCTCTCTGCATTCAATCTCCCATGCAAAAGAGAGCCATGGATACTCCTGCAGCAGAGTTGTAGCCGGGATGAGACTTTCTTTTGTCTTCCACCCTTCAGAGGCAGGGGGTTGAGAGGCATTGCTCATCCTAGGTCTCTCCTAGAGGAGCTCCCTGTCTCTGAAGATGTGTCACAGCCAAAGCAGGAGACAATGAAGATGGAGACAAGAAGAGAAGGAAAAAGGAGGAAGTACCTTCCCTTTACGAACTCTGTCCACCAATCACCTGTAGAGTCCACACACTGACACAGGAGGTCTTCTAAGAAAGCTACCTCCAGCTTCAAAATAAAATGCTTTTTCAGCATAAAAGCTCCACAACTACTAGTTGAAAATTTGGTAATTTTAAAATCAGAACAGACCTGGACTTGATTATCTTGGAGGTCCTTTCCAGCCATAATGTTTCTATGATTCTATGAAATAGCAAAAGGCTATGATTATTTTTAAAGGTTAATAGACATCTAGTATATAAAGTGTTAACAATTTTCTTCTTATGGGGTAAAGTATAAGACAATAACTATCTGAGATTTATTTTACAGAACATTACATAAGACAAAATACAAGCTATAGGAAAATATTTTTCTAGTATATCCTCAGCTAAATTTCAACATTGAGGCACATGAATGCATGTAAGTAGAACCTGTCAGCAACATCCGCAGAAGTTTTCCACAGCCAGCACAGAAATACACATATTTTAAGGAAAGCACATATGAAGGAAGAAATTAGTTAATTTATAGAAGATTTTCAGAAGTATTTCATAGCAATCAGTGAGACAGTACTTATCTACAAGTCCTAAGAAAGTTCTCCTTACAACAATTAACTGAAGTTACCACAGTCTTTAAAAATTTTTATCCACATTAATGATCACATGAGGTAGGAAATGTAATTTCAATTAAATATAGGGATCTTAGAAAAAAGAGTGGTTCAGTGTTGTTTTTATTTTGTTGTGATGTTTTGCAATGTCTGGTATTTTGCTGGAAGAGTTCTGAGTCCTAGAAAAACATTAAAAGGATTGTAAATAAGAGCTAGATCATCTGATGAGATACAAAAGGAGAAAAAAGCCCCAAAAGCAATAAAATTTAGAAGGATTGTAAATAAGAACTAGATAATCCGATGGGTTGCAAATGAAGAAAAAAACAAACCCCAAAACCAATAAAAACACAGAAGAACAACAATAATATTTCTTCTTAACTTCCTGATTTTTTTTTTCCTAGGTGAAGATGAAATCTTGTAATTAGTTTTGAATGCTTTTTGGAGGCATCCCCTGTGAGTAACAGGAGAGTACTTTCCTACAATAGGAAAGTACTTACAGGTTTAAAAAATTTTTTCTTCAATTTGGGGCCCTGAATAACTTTGCTTTAGAATTCTAATTTCTAACAAAAACAGTGGATCTTCTAGTAACAGTCTGGGAGAGACTTCTGGAGATCTCTAATTCAACTGTCTTCTTAAAGCAAGACCCTCAAAGTCAGCTGAAGCTGTTTTAGATCCTTTATCTATTGTCAAGGATGGCAATTGCACAGCCTTCTGCACAATCTGATCATGCCTAGCAATCTTCACTGTAAAAATTGTTTTGTTTTCCCTTGTTGCAAGACATGACAATTGTCGTTTGATTTGCCTGTGCATCTTAATGAGAATCTGTCTGGGTCATTACTTAGGTAGCCTTCAGCTACCTAACAGTGAGTTCCCCTCCTCTGGACAAAGAAAGTTCTATTCCTTTGGTACAGTGT
This sequence comes from Upupa epops, assembly GCA_013397515.1. Classification (NCBI taxonomy): domain Eukaryota; kingdom Metazoa; phylum Chordata; class Aves; order Bucerotiformes; family Upupidae; genus Upupa; species Upupa epops. The sequence goes on along the minus strand of VZRI01004366.1, from coordinate 27,029 downwards.
GGCTCCAGTTTGATGGCCATTCTTGGGGGTTGCTGTGGTTTCTTAATGCCTCTGTTGCATTGGTAGTTTGAAATAGTAGTGTAGAGCATCTGCATAGCTGAGCTAGCAGGAATAATTACTTCAACCTACTTAACAGTTGCATTCCTGCATGCAATCTTCTTTCAAGGGATGGGTGGTTGAGGTGGGGTTACAAGGCAAATCACAGACCAGGTTCTTTAAAACTCATGCATTTCTGTTTGGATTTGGAACACATCAGTTGTTTTCAGTACTATGATTTCTCTGTAAGCTGTAAGCACAACCTTAACACTCTCTGATTTGACAAAGCAGCCTCAAATTAACTTTTGTACTTACTGTGCTTATTTGCTTCTTTTGGTGGACTTTCATGAGGAATGTTAAAGTAATTTGAATCTACATGAGCTCAAACAGATGCTGGTTTTATTACAGCTGAATTCTTACAGAAAATAACTGAAACTGCAAATTTCCCTGTTCACAGAAAACTGAGTCAAATTTTGGATTTAAAGTTCTTTCAACCAAAGTTATACTGTGGGTCTGTAAAACATGTCAAAACATGACATCTGAAAGATATTAGAAGTTTGTAATTCGTTTGTGACCTCTAAGACGCTGCCAATCATCTTGTCAACAGGTTACTATTCACCTATCCTGATGTACTCTGGAGGCTTTAGGATGGTGCAAGAGTTTTACATTGGAAGTAAGGCTTATTGAAATAAGCATAATACTTCACATGAAATTAATGTTATACTCTTAATCATCCATTGGGCTGAACCAAAGTTTATCTTCTAGTTAATCTTCAACCTGTATGCCTTTTTATGTCTCAATTTCTTGATGGCACTTACTATCAGAAGTACTAAAACAGTGTCAGAAATACATTTTCATGTATTGTTCAAATATAGCCAAAGCAGGATACAACGAGAAAACTGCAAAAGCTCATGAATGTCTCATGAAATTTCCAAGTTGGCTGAACCAAAGTGCTGAGATGATTATACAATTTGAACTACAAAACAGAGTGTGCTTATCACTCATCATTAGCAAATCATGCTCTTGTTAAACAATAATTGACTCATTTAGTTGACACAGTAAGAGATTTTAAATAATGTTTCTTATGACAATTCCACCTCAATGGTTATGAAATTGTTATAGACTTGCTTACTTTGACTATCTGTTGTTCACTTCTTGACCTGGGTGATTTGTTACTATGCTGGTACAGTTTGTTCTTTTTGACTGAATGACTGAAACTTGAGTATTTTTGGCCAACAATTTTACATGCAATATATGTTACCAGATGAAGGGCACCCTATCCTAAAGCTGATAAAAGATAAGGAATGTGTTAATATTTTCACTCCTGCTTCATAAATCACAGGGAAGTGGGCTTTGTGATTGAAGACCTTGTAACTCTGGTATTCCACAGAGTCTTTGTAGATTTTAATTTTCTTGGCATTCTTCTCTGAGGAGAGACATGGGACTACATCCACATCAGACGGTGACAGTTCCACTCATCTCCAAGATGGACCCATTGTTGGGCAAAACTGAGACTACCAGTAACACTATTGTCACCTCTGTGAATACATATTCAAGAAAGCTTAAAAAAATGCTGTGCAGCAGCTTCATGAGAGAGGAGGGAGAAAATATAGAAGAAATGACTATGCAAACAAAAAAGTCAATGGAGTATAGATTGCCTTGTGGCCCCTGGGGAAGGCTATGGTGGTACAAGTTATACCCCTGCAGCCCAAGGCTGAACATGTCAGAGTGGATATCCACCATGTAGCCTAAGAAGGACCCCATGATGAAGCATGCTGGTGTGCCTTGAAAAACTCTGCAGGCACATGCTTCTGGCATGAGACGTAGTCCATAAAGAGAACCCTACACAGGAGCACAGATTCTGCATTGTCCTGTGAGGGACCCACACTGGAGTAGTCTGTTCTGAAGGACTATACTCCATGGAAATGATGCATGTTGGAGCAGTTCATGAAGAACTGCAACATATGGGAAAGACCCACATTCTTTAGGATGTATTCCAAAACAGAATAGAACAGTGCTAGTAGAAAGGGGCAGCAGAGACAAAGTGTTAAGGATTGATCATGACCTACATTTCCCATCCTCCTGTACTGCTCAGGATATGGAGGAGGAAGTAGAAGAGTTAGTGAAATCGAGCTTGTGAGAAAATAGAGTCAGGAAGATGGTTTTAGTTTTATTTCTTGCCATTGTACTTTAATATGAACTGGCAATAAATTAAATTAATCTTTCACAGATCAAGTCTGTTTTGCCTTTGATGGTAATAAGTGCACAATCTTCTTGTTCTTATCTTGACTCTTAAGCTTTTAATCATATTTTCTGCCCTGTCCTGTTGGTGAGGACTGAGAAAGAAAATTATGCAAACCAGTGTATCGAAGTCCTTATATGTAGACCTATACTGTAAAGCAAAGCATGTCAGGGATGACCCTGGTTGCTTACTGGACTCTGTTCTCTTTGTTATCAAGAGTGTGTGGGTTCATTTAGCTCAAGAAAATTTTCTGACACCACTTGGACCAGAACTTACCTTTCTGTGGTCTGTGAAGCTCATGTCATAGAAACTCACTTTGAATACCACCTCTGCAGCTTACTGGAAATAATTCTACCCCATTTTAGCCCTCCTGGATAAAGTATTGCAACATTTCACTCTGCAAGAGTGAGCCAGCATCAGATGTGAAGGTCTGTGTGCCTGTCTGGATGGTGTGCTTTGATATTTGCCAGATGCTTTGAAGTCATCCTTACTCCTGGCCAGGTTAGAGTAAAAGCAAGTAAAGGCATTTTATTTACAAAATCAAAACATAGCCAACATGGTTACAGAAGTCCTGAACAAGGATGACTAGAAATAAAAGTAAACTGTGCATGTATCTACTTCCTGTGGTTTTCCTGTCTGGTAGCTGCAACAACAGTTTAGCCAGTTACCAAACTCATGGCATGCATTACAATCTGTAAAGCCTAAACTTGCAGTTAGTGAAAAATTCTGCAATTTTAAAGTGGGGTTTGAGTTTTTAACCCACTCCCTTTGTGTATCAATGAAGGATTCATTCAGAATCATGTCCTTTGCCTTTCCAAACCTTTTTCTTATCAGGTGAAAACACTCTCTTTTCCATAACTGTTACCAGTTGTCCATGCTAACCAGGTATGGGACAAATGAACTAATTAATTTTGCAAAATTGCTAATGAGCAATTAGCAACAGGAAGGACTCTCTTGCCATTTAGTTAGTCAGAGTCATGGAGTGTTAGGGGTTGCAAGGGACATCTGAAGATCATTGAGTCCAATCTTCCTACAAAGCAGGATAAAAAGTAGGGCACACTACTAAGAAATTCATTGAGAGAGATCTTGAAAGTCTCAAGAGAAGGAGACTCCACAATCTCTCTAGGGAGCCTGTTCCAGTGCTCTGTTAACTCTTACAGTAACAAAGTTTTTCCTCGTGTTGATGTAGATCTTCATGTGCTTGAGCTTGAATCCATTGCCTCTTGTCCCATCATAGGGCACAAGTGAAAAGAGTTTGTCTCTGCCTTCTTGACAGGACAGGTGAAAACCAAAACTTATTTAATTCAAACAACAGAAAACCTCATCACCAAAAACATACAGTGAGCACTCACATGATTCTTACATGCCTGGGCCCAGCTTTTTTTCCCTCAAGGGAAAAAGACCTGAGCAAACTTTTTCACTGTGGGAATGTGTTCTTCTCCCTCCCACATGGGACGAGTCCTCTGTGATCTTTCTCGGGATAGCAGGGCGGGTTTGTGCAGCCTGTGAGTCATCCAGCATCTGATTGCTCCAGCCTGGCTCCCTTCCTCAGGATAAATCACTTGCTCCATGTCCTCAGGCTCTGTCCCCTGCTCCAGCATGTCACTCTCCAATGGCTACAGATAGAGCTCTCCCCCTCAATTTGGTTTTGCAGGATGCTTCTCCTTCATTGATCCCTGAGGTTTCCACCACAGGCTCACCTTCTCCTGCATTGCCACACTCTGAGGGTAAAGCTGCTGCCAAGGAGTGCTCTGCCCAGAAAAGAAGACCAAAACGAACAGAAAATGTGCCCCACAGTTTTTTTTTTCCTATCCCCAAATTATGTTTATGTGCAGAGGCACTAATTGGCTCAAATTTCCAAAGATAGGTGAAGAGCTGCAGCTGGGGAGAGCATCTGTCTTCCAAGTTTCTTAACCAGGGCTACTGCCAGCAATCCCCTACCCCAGGCTAAAGCACTGCTAGGCTCAAATTAGAACACTGAGATATAGGTTTTACATAACTATGCCAGGATTCTTAACTATCCTTTTACTTCATTAAACAATTAATAAATCTTCTGCTTTTGTAATCAATTAACTATACTTCATGGCCAGGGGATATTTATCTGCAGCATTTCCTGTATACTATTGTTCTTCATTCAGTACATGTAACTTAAACCAAACATACATACAGCTATTCAAGTAGGATTAATCTCTTTGGCTTGTTACAATGAGCCAAGGCACTTGCCAATAATCAATCGTACTAGGTTATTTATTATTCTTGATTATTCCAGGTGCTTGACCCTCTGGGGTCTTCTCTCTGCCTACTCCAGGTTGATGTGATTTACCATGGTTGCCACTTGGGATTGAGCATTTTTGGAGGAAATAGCTACCTCCCATGATATGAGACACACCTCAGCGACTTGATAGAGCTTCCCACAGAAACTTAAAAAGTGAGGTTTTGTTCAAAGAAATTGGCAACTAAAGAAAATGAGACAATGGTACCAGGAGGCAGGCAGTAGCTAATAAATCTGGAGTGCTCAGCACCACCATTAACAGTTGTGTAGCAACATTATGAGGACATTTGTGTTCACAATCCACTCAGGAATGCTGGTGCAAGCACAAGATATCTAGTAGGTGTAACTCGGTGGTCTCCCCAAATTCATGATTACAGGAACACAATAAAATATGCATCCTTTGTCATTTATGGATATCGTGTTTTTGTTATGGAAAGGACTTGCTAATGAAGCCAAACTATTGTGGGTTTTTAGTGTCTTCATTACTCAATCATTTGCACTCCAGCTTGTGAAATGCATGAAGTTTGTTTTTGCAGACTATGTACTTAAGGGACCTTAAGCAAACTTGTGCCTTTCATAATGCCCCTCTTGCCAGCATTTAAAACACAATGATGCATTTGATGGATCATTTAAATTGATTTAAACAAAAAGAGATTTCCAGTAAAAAAACCAGAATGGTCCATTTTTACATTCCAGTAAAAAAAGCAACAGTATAGAGTTAACAAGAAAAGAAGAAATATAATTTTGTTTGTTTTTACCAGTAAGGTGGCACCTCCTGGAAATATCAGACAAAACAACAGCAAATTTCAGATTCCATCTTCCTTCTAGGTTTCTTGCAATTAACTGTTACATTACGTCATCGCAATTTAGAGTCAAAATATGACTGGATAGTGAACATGCCTCCACAATTGGCCATTGTTTTTCCTGCATGTAAGTGCAAATTTTATTTTAAATTTTTCTGGTATTCTTTTCCTTTTTAAAACTGCATAGCTATAAATGACTGTGCCCTCATGCATTGACTCCATTATTTTGAATACCAAAAGGGCCATTCAGTTGTGATTTACATCTTGCTGTCACATGTTAAAACCTTCAGCTCACTTCAAAATTGAGTTTGATCTCTGTTACTGCTCAAAGGCAGTATACAGATCTCCCACTCAACACTAGCGTCTTCCCCACTGTTCTGCCAATGGGCACAGGACTTATCATCTGAGCAAGTACAGTCAAGAAGTCAGATCATGTTCTATAAATGTCACCTAATATCAGAGATTGATTTTAGTCAATTTAGAAATATTTTGCAGATTCTGCTGGTTCTTCTGTTCATCCATCTCTAGTATAAAAATTTTAGGTAACTTCTAATCTTATTGAAAGCATTATCTAAGAATGCAAAAGTAATAACTATGAAACTTTCTTCCTCAGCTCTCTGACACTGCACAGCAGTTCATTATTCATTTGTTTCGCACTGGCATGTAAATACACAGAGGCTGACCATGGAAACCGGGACCTTGCTGCCTTTGTGGATTCCAGTGTGGCTGCCAGCATGTGCTGTTCTCTGGATGATGTTCCTTGTCAGTGATCTTTCAGCATGAAACATAAATATAAACTAACCTATATAAGGAAGAGTAGAAGATACGTTTTATATAATTCTGTCAAAAAGTCCTCAGAAATATTCTGTTATTTCTTTCAATTCTTTGTGAAGTGATAATCGATAAAGTCTGGGTTCTGTACTCTGTTCTCTGCCAGCAAACTTATTTTCATCTGTCTACTGGGTCTAGTCTTAGGTATCAGTGGAAAAACAACAAAAGAAACTTTATTTCAGTCATATCAAATGAATATAGAAGGCCAAATTATAAGCAAGGAAAAGACCAGCAAAGACAATTAAGCTAAGAGTTTGATCCAATACACCTAATAGAAACTTGATCCTGGGAAGCGGATAATGTTGATACTGCCTAATGAGAGGAAATTAATAATTTGAGTCATATTTTCTCCCAAAATAATGTGGCTCAATAAAGAAAAAAAGCTTATTTTATTAGATCAACTGAATTATTTCCAAAGAGGTTAACTGAACAGTATATTACAGTACAGTTTCAATTGATCAGATTGCAGGGCTTGTCAGGTTGTTTCTGTATGGACTTTCACACAGCCCAGCCTGTCTTTTGATATACATGATGTGCATTATTTCTTATGAGCTGAGTTTTAGCTATTGGTCTTTCTTTTCTTTCACCTATGGGAAGTGGCTGGATATCTCATAAGGAACTATTATCTATTCATACAGACCATCCATCTCTTTCCAAGGTAGATCTGGGATGGGATTAGTTTTACAGCTTCAGTGTGCTATCAGCAGAGAATGTTTGTGCCTGTACCATGGCATTTTGCATCTTTGTGGATTCATCCTGCACTCTCTGCATCTTCGCAGCTGCTGCAGTAAGGCTCTGCAGTATCAGCCTATGCAGCAGCTGGCAGGGAAATGCTCTGTCCTGCTTCCTCCAAAGGATGAATAAGGTACAGAGGTGTGAGACAACAGCTCTTTTTCAAACATTTGTTCATAGCTGTCTCACCACAGTTTCCATTTCTCATTTTAGGTTATATTTATAGGCATCAGGAGATAAGATCTAACCTTGCTTTCTTCTTTCTGGTTCTGAAAAAGATGCAGGTGGAAACAATAAGTATGTGGAATAATTTAAAAGGAAATATTTCAGAAAGGTCTGAACTGCATGTACCAGCCAGCCCTCCTAAGTACGTATTTCACAAAGCAACACAATGCAATGTACAAAGCAGATGCCTCAATTGTTTAAAAGAACAAATATATTTTGACTTGTTGTTCTATGGGAAATTAAACATCTGAAGATATTGTCTTAAATCAGGATTAAATGACCACTCTGATTTTTCATCTATCAGCAGTTGTATCTATTCAATCTGCAAAAACCCCTGTAATCTTTATGCCTCTCTCAAACTGGAATGGAGCTCAGCAAGAATAGCAGGATTTATAAATGCCTTGTAAGGGCAAGCTGGAACACCAATTCTCAGTAAACTACAAAGAGCAAAATGCTGAGCGGAAAATGTTTGGGTATGGCAAACTTGTGATATTCTTCAGTTCCATGTTATAGTAGGAAACAAGACCAAAAAGAAAAAAAAAAAGAAAAAAAAAAAGAAAAGAGCCACAAAATCCCAAAGAATACCCTATTTGACTACTTTAATGTTGTGTCTCATTTATATCTGTTGTAAAGCTGTGTGCACAAATGAACTTGGATTTCTATTTAATCTTCACAATCAACATTTCAGCTATCAAAGGCACACAGATAGCTGTCAGCATTTTCTCAAAACCCAATTCTTAGGACAGAAATTAAAGAAGTTAATAAAACCCCTGCAATAAAAAAAGAGATCAGACAGAGCTTTAGATATTTTTGTGTCTAATTTTGAATATTTTCAGTTTAATAGATAAATTCTAGAAAACAATATAGCTAGATCTCTTTGAAATCCAGAATTAAAATGGAAGGAAGACACAAACAAAATTTTATAAAATAATAGTACAAAACTTCAAGAACAACTGAGGACATCAAACAAGATAAAACAATGGACAATTTAAGCCTTCTTCATTACATATTCATAGCCATGCTTTTTGTTCCTTTAAGAAATGACAGACTGCCATCCAAATGGAAAATTTGCTTTAAAATAATACAGTTTTTACATTTTATTCACTTAGGGAGAAAAGTAATGATATACATTTTAGATTGACCAGCAATTTCATATCAACCATGTTGCCCATTTATACCCATGGCAGAGATGTAGAGAAATCAAGACTCTACAAGGACTATAGCTGTATTTTGAAGCCATCACAAACAGAGATGGTAATCAAGTCAAGGTGAAGAAAATTAAATCACTGATATACATGTGTGTGAGCACACGCACACACACACAAATACCTTTCATATCACAAATGGTCAGCTGGTAGAGTTAGTTGATTAAATTGATAGGTCATAATCCTCATGCTGGATAATTAAAAAGAAAGGTCAGTAGTCCAGTATGGTATCACAGTAATGATAAGGCTGGAAAAGACCTTAAAGATCATCCAGTTCAACTTAAAACCAACCAAGTAACCCTGACATCTAACATCTAGATTGCATATTTGCACTCCATTCTTAAAGGCTGAACTATGTGAATGTTCCAATAAAACTTGTGGTAAACTTTGCAATCAGATACTGTTGTATGTTAATAAAAAAATGCAAGAGATGGTATTGATGCAGAAAAAGTGAACAAGGACTGTACACTTATGATATGGCTTGCTGATTTTTAACACCTATTGGCCTTTCTTAGATGGTAAGCAGCTTCAGGTTGAAAATCTATGATCATACACCTTTTAACGTATTTAGATCCGTTGTTATCACAAACTTTCTAATCAATAATTTGTGATCAGATCAGAAACTGTAAATATGGCAGTTCTTTATAGGAAAAGTATTCAAACAGGATATTTCTTTTAATAAAAATATAATCCAAGTTATTTTCTATTTTTGAATAACAACATGGCTTTCAGAACTGCCAATTAGCCCCCCATACTGTCTTGTAGAAGATTAGATACTGTTTCTTAATCATATATAGAAATAGAGTTTGAGAGGCAGACTATTTCAAAAGTGGACTTGCAGGGGACTTTAAGAGTGTCATTTTTCCCCCACTTTAAGAACACTGAAAATTAATGCATTTAATAATTTACTTGGGAAATATTGGGATTATCAGGTCTTTTCCTAATATTAGATTATTATTTTAGCTTAAATTTGTTCCTGATCATTTAGATCTCTTTAAATATATTTTATGTTACAGTGAGAGACTATGAACTTCTGGATAATTTTGACACTAAATTTTACTGCCCTTTCTTTATCCTTTAAGAAACACTAGAAATTTTTTAGGAAGTTTACTGCAACCTGTTATGCCTTAGTTGAAATGGCAAAAATATTGGTCACTGTATTGGAGTAGTTGAATAGTAAAAGACAAAGGATTGTGCACAGTCCAAACAAAAGTCAGGTTTCCTGTCAAATTGCTCAATTGTATTCTCTTTAGTCTATCATGACATCATTATTCAGCAGTTCCCTTGTCATCACAGTATTGGAAGGAACACAAAACCTGAATTTATATTGCAAGGAACAAGCCAAGAAGACGATTTGCATTTGTTTGGGAAAAACAAAACAAAAACAAGTGAGTTTCAGAAATGCTTTATGTGTTACAAAGACACAAAAGGCTAACCAGTCCAATTCTTACTTCTTTCCACTGCTGAAGGATTTTAAATGGTATAAAGTTGTCCCTACAGAAAGTACCATAACAGAGGGCTATCACACATGGCTAGAAATGTAGTGAATGCAGCAAGCCTCTGTGTGGGTGTACAATACATCACAGCCAGGAGGACTCCATGTCAGGGGCTGTTCAGGGATTATGTTGCAACCAGGTCAGAAGTCGGGGGATGAGGGTGTAGTGAATGCTTCCTGCCTTTGATCACTGAAGATTGGCAGTGGTTGCCAAGCCTGAACAAAGACACAAAGCTGATCTAGTCTAAAGACTCAGAGGCCAGCTGCAGAGACCAGAATCATGGGAATCTGGGGAATTTTCATTGCTTTTCTTCTTCAAGTGTAGGAATTAGACAAATAAAACCAGCAGCTGGTGTGATAGCAGATGGCCAGAGGAAAGACGATGCAAGTGAAGCTGGGCTACACTATCTAGGTGTAAGGGACATTTCATTAAAGAGAAAGCACTTGAAAAGTAGGGTCATAGGCTGCAGATGATGGTGAGTTTTGATTGGAAATGTGAAGAGGTGAAGAAGGTGAAAAGGCATAATTCCAGAGAGACACTATCCTAACATAATCTGTTGAGCTAAAGCACCTGAGTATCCCATCAAATGTGTTTTTATATTTTAGTAAAATTTAAAACATTTAGTGTACTGATCTTTGTAGGCTTTATTGCATGCACTATGACTTTTTGTGTCATATTTTTTCAGCCAAAATATCTACATGACCAGTCTGAATACTTGGCTCTTGTTACATGTTACAGAGCTTTTTGTCTCCCAGTTTCTTCTTCATTAGAAATTTATAGACAGTAACTATCCTTTTAATGTTAATTCAGCCTTCACTGTCATAGGTAAGTCGAGGTTTTTTAATGCCTTCTGCTAAATGTTGACCACCTTAGTAGCCAGTCTTTGTTTGCTCTGCTTTAAATCTTCATTGAACATTGATGGCTGCAGCATGAAATTACGAAGTATCATCAATACCTTGCACATTGAAAAGAAGTTTTTATCTCTGGGTATACCCTGGGAATATTATTGTCTATCAGTATAAATGTGTTACTTTGAAAAAGTTATCCTGTGGTCAACTCATATCTATGGATTTGTCTCCTCTTGAGATATTCTCAGGTGATCACAAGTCTCTGTTGTGTGGTTGTATACTTTATTCCCAGGCTTTGCACGTCTTGGAAATAATTCATTTCCTGCTATCTGTTACTCAAGTAAAGAATGTAATTTTTCCTGTGCACCTTTTGAGTCCAGTTCATTAATATAAATATCTAACTACATGCAGCTGATCATGAGACACCCCATTAGCATCCAACCTGGTATCTTCTCTTCAAGCTGTACCGGCTGACACTTCTTTGACATTCCCAGTCCCACATGTCTGCTCAAAAAACAGAGCTGTCTTCTGCTGCCGAATCAGCTCTGCTCTAGTTGTACTCTTGTTTTGCTTTGATTTCTTTACCAAATATCTTTATACTCCTGCCCTTCCTCTATCCAGAATCCTTAGTCCACTCTCCTAACTATTTCACCTTCTCATGTGGCTTCATGTTAGGTGATTGTGATGGATGGAAATCCTTTCCTTTAATGTTCCCCATGTTTTGGAATTCCTTCTGACCACACAACCCAACCCACTCACCTCTCTGTCCTCACTTGAAAAACCTGAAATTTGTTTTTGAATGAATTTCAGTCTATCCATCACTCACTTCTCTTATCACATTAGCAGGTTCAAAGATGACAGGTTATGGCATAGCCCATCAGAAGAGCTGCATCTGTGCACAGCTGTCTGTTTTTGCAATCTTTACCTTCCCACTGTGTGCAGATTTATGTTTCTAATCTACTCCATTCCCCTAGCCCATCTCCAGCAACCTCTCCTCATCTCATTTCTTTCATTTCAGAAATGTCTAATGCAAAGAAACAACTAGTTGCTAATATGATTATCTGATGTTCTTTTTGCTTGCATATTTTCGTATGGAAATTTAGGCAGAATTCATGCCATATATTCTCCTTCCATGCCAACCTGGAGTCCCTTTTCAAGCACTTAGACACATAGGAACTGTGATTCTAGAACATACTGTGGGTTAGGAGTATGTCTGTTCTCAGCAGAGAGCTGCTTGCCTAGGTTGTCTTACTCGGAGTCTAGCAGCTCTCGCAGGAAATTATCCAAGCTGGTGCAAAGGCAAAACCAGCTCTTCCCCAGTCATGGGTTAAGGCTGGGCTGGGCACTAGACAAATAACAGATGCTCTTTATTAACCCATCTCCCTTCTCAAAGGGAAAGAGAAATGAGCACAGCAGCAGCCACTTTGTGCCACTAATTTCTGAGATCCAAGAAGCAATGGCAGGAAAATCTGGGAGCAGATAAACCCCACATCACCATGCAAGTGGGTGTGCTATCTGTACATTTATCAGTTGCAGTATGTCTTCTACCTGATTTCTGCCATAAAATGGGCATAAAAATGCATTCTTACAAACAAGTTCAGAACTGAAAGCATATTTTATACTTCTATTAAAAGGTGGTTTTAAAAAAGGGATCTTCATAGTTGTAAGTCCCTCCCGTTTTATGATGTTTGTTCTTAATGCAATTTGTGCTATGAAGAACAACAATAAAGCCAGCATCATGGTCTTCAAATTTTTGTTCATTTGTGTTTTCTCTTTTCCTCAGTAAATTTGTGTAATCTTTGTTATGAGTCAGGGGACTGCTTAACTGTCCAGTGACTGCCAATGATTTATCTTCGCTTTAGCCTTACGACTTCAGAAAAGCAGCGTATTTGATCACACTGAGAACACTCAAAGTAAGTTCAAGCTAAGCCTGAAAAAATGCATGGTAAGTGACTGCCATTAAATCTGTAATTAGTATATTTTCAAAGGATAAATAATTATTTTTTTTCACAGCTTATTGTAATTTTTGAAAAAGATTAGCTCCACATTGGCTCTACTGGTACAAATTTTCTCAGCATTGTCAGTCTTCCCAAAAGTCACCATCTAAGCAAAAGCAGTCTGAAAAGACTTAAGGTCAGGCTGTCATTATCAGGGTGTACATCTTCATTATTACTTCCATAACTGAGAAAAATATGGGTACAAGTATTGTCTCCAGACCACTGAGACAGCAGTCTCAGTCATAACACCCCAGTGGCAAAATAAGAAACTTATGAAGCTGTAAATGCAAGATTCTAAAGGACATGTGACTCAGAGCTGATGCAAAGATTTCTAATTTCCTGGGTGAATAAGGCAGTTTGGTTTCAGCAACGTTCCTTCTGAATTCACTTTGAGTTCAAAGCTCTCCAAACAGAAAACTCTAAGTAATGAGGGGCAAATAATGTAGCTATGTGCAGTAATATGCAGACAAGGTTTGACATTTTCATGCAATATAGTAAATCACTCCATTATCTTGAATAGCATTGCTCTGCTCTTTCTCTGCAATGCTCTCACAACTTGGTCATTCTGGAGAGTATGACCTTAAAATTCCACATTTATTTAATGTAATTAAAAGAAGTCATGATACAGATACAGGCTGGGCAGTGACTTGCTGGAGAATAGCCCTGAGGAAAGGGATTTGGGGGTGCTTGTGGACAAAAAGCTCAGCCTGACCCAGCAGTGTGCACTTGTGGCCCAGAAGGCAAATGAGATCCTGGGCTGCATCAGGGGAAGTGTGGCCAGCAGGTCAAGGGAGGTGATTCTCCTCCTCTACTCCACTCTGGTGAGACCCCAACTGGAGTACTGCCTCCAGTTCTGGAGTCTTGATTACAGCATGTGGACATGCTGGAGCGAGTCCAGAGGAAGGCCGCGAGGATGAACAGAAGGCTGGAGCACCTCTCCTATGAGGCCAGACTGAGAGAGTTGGTGCTGTTCAGACTGGAGAAGAGGAGGCTCCAAGGTGACCTTCTTGTGGCCTTCCAGTATCTGAAGGGGCTACAAAAAGGCTGGGAAGGGTCTTTTTAGGCTGTAGGATAGCAACAGGACTAGGGGGAATGGAGCAAAGTTGGAGATGGGTACATTTAGACTTGATGTGATGAGGAAGTTCTTCACTGTGACAGTGGTGAGAGCCTGGAATGGATTGCCCAGGGAAGTGGCTGGGGCCCTGTCCCTGGAGGTGTTTAAGGCCGGGCTGGATGAGGCTCTGGTCAGCCTGCTCTAGGGTGGGGTGTCCCTGCCCATGGCAGGAGGCTTGAAACTGGATGATCCTCTGATCCATTCCAGCTCTGACCGTTTCTGTATCTTTTTCCCTGGGAGGAAGATGGGGTGCTGGAGGGGGCTGCCAGGGGGTTTGTGGAGTCTCCTTTTCTGGAGACATTTGAAACCTGCCTGGTTCTGGTCACGGTGTCAAGGGGAATGGACAGGATGATTTTTGAGGTCCCTTCTGATACCTGATGATTCTATGATTCTAATTTGAGGAATATCTTCCTAAGGGAAATCTATTTAGAAAAAAGAAATTACCCTGTTTTATCCCGTTATTAATATTTCATCTCAGTGTAGAAGTTTTGATGTTGAAGCTGTGAAAAATATTCAGATTACTACAAACTGTTCAAGATAGTTACTCAGCTGGCAAATTTTCCAAAATACTTGGATTCTGATATTCCCAGACAAGAGTAGTCAATCTAAATTAAATAGAATTAAATTTATAAAAGAGGAAAATCCCAAGTCTTGTAATTTGTTGCTGCTTAGCTAAAATTTCTGACCAATTTGAGTCTAAACTTCCACTTTTGACTTTGATTAAGGCTGTTCATGCCTCTTATGTATGTACCTATCTCTTAAGACACCTAGAAGACTTTGTAAAGCTGTTCTTATATGCATAAATTGTTTTTATAAAAGAAATTATTAATTTAGGAAAGGATCTAGACAAGATTCATAGAACTTGACTCCACAGGCTAAAAAGCTGAATAATGATAATATGCAAACACTAAACTCCATGAGTTATTACCTGTATTTATGCCAATGTTCCCATAAAAAAAATCCTGAAGAGGATTTTAGAACAAAAGCAAGTGGTGTGCTGAAGTATAAGCTGACAGGAAACCAGGTGCAAGTAATTTTATCTTGGAGATAATGACTGTTCTTTAAGCAGAACAGACACCACTGACTCAGACAAATCCTAGAAAACAGAGAAACTCAATTTTGAAGTTACAGTTGAACAGCCACAATAGCTTATTCTTTTCAAAATGCAACCTATCTACAAACTTAAGACAAAATGTGAAATGTCACAATGTCACTGTTGTTAATGCAACAGAGAAAATAAATCCCAGAGTTAATTTGGTTTTTTTTAATTGTTGCCCTTTCACTGCAAATTGATTCTAAGATATCTCTGTCCCTTGACCGTGAAAATATCTACTTTCAGTGGTTTAGAAGCCATTATAAATCTATTATAAAACATAGCATATCTAGGTATTCGTAATTTCTTTGTCAGCAACATGGATTTTCTGCTCTTCAGAAAATAAATGTCCTGTGAGTTCTTTCTACTGTTTCTTGGGCTAAAGACTCAGTGTTGCAATTTCCTCTTTTAAATAATCCAAATGTTACAGTGATATATAATAGTGGTCATTGGTCACATGAATTGATCATGTATAATCATTGGTCATGATTATGATTATGATCATAATTATCATGATTATACATGATCAATGACTACTTTTAGCTCTGCTGAATGATTTTAAAAGCTCCAGGGACTATCTGTAGTTTGTGTGGAAGAAACAGGTGGCTTTTTGCTTCAGTAAGATGCAGATACAAGCAGTGGATAGTGGTCATGGTCTTACAGCCTCAGAGAGTATTTCATGAAGCTAAAGCCTCTTTTTCATTTCAGTGACAGACACACTGGCATCCATTCAAAGGTTTGGCAAAACAAAGCAGAATACTAGAAGTTCAGGGCAATACAAAACAAATCTTCATATGAAACATAACCATCCTGCTGCTGTGTCAGAGCACAGTCATTTAGAGGTAATTCAGTGGTTTTTTTCCTAGCCCCATGTCATGCTTGACTCAAGCTACCTGTGAAACAAAGATTCAGGATACGAATGCCACTCAACCAGAATGACGAAAACTCTGGGTTACAGGGAAGGCTGTGCTGTCTCAGACACTGGCAGTGCCCAGAAACAACCTCCACGCCCCTTCATCAGTCAGGGTGAAGCTGTGGTCAGCTGGAGGCTTCAGCCTACTGAGGCTGATGGAGGTGTAGTTTCCTTCATTTTAATTAAAGATGTTTTAAGAGATGGTGGTAGTTGAGTTTATACTCAACAGTAGAATAAATTTATACAAAGAATCTCCTCATCAGGAAAAATGTAGCAGATAAAATATCAACCAGAGGGCTTTCAGCTGCAAGATGTGGTGGGTCTGGATTACAGTCTACAAACCAGAAATATCTGGGAGCTTCCTTTTCTTCTTTTTGAAAACTTTCTTAGGAATAGTATGGGTTAGTGTGAAGACATGGAAATGGAGTCTGTTGGAAAATTATCAGATTCCAAGATCTCTCCAGGTCTCTCTAGGGTAAAATGCCTTGCAATTTTTTCTATTCAGAGCAGAAGTCAGCCAGAAAGAGGGGAAGGAGCACAGTTCTGGAAACTGCACCTAAACCACAGAGTTTTTCCAGAGGGATCTCATTTGGTAAGCTATGTCTGAGCCAGGGAAAAGAGACGGATTGCTGCATACTTCATCTGTCAGGAGCCAGCCAATATCCTGGGGATAAAACTTGGAAAGCTTCAATCAGCCAACAGTGTCTCTCCAGGGCTTAGCCAGATACACCAGGCAAGAGGGGACTGGCCTTGCTCCAATAATTAGGTGTTACAGAGAATGGTAGCAACACTGATTCTCTAATTTCCCACCCCTCTCCCATCACATGTTTGTGAGGTTTGGCTCAGACCTAGTTTGAGCTCAGACAATGTCCATCCTGGCCAGGTCTCAAATCTGTCCACTGTGTGAAATCAGCTCAGCTTTCAAATTTCTACACAGGCAATAAATGTGAAAGAAGAAAATTAGATATTAAGGCAATTCTCCCTTTCCTTTCCCTCCCTTAGAAGAAAGGGAAGAAAAGTATTCAGAGTAATACTTATGCCTGAGTAACAGGAAGTTATCAGCCAGGAAGTATCCTGTTTTCAACTGTCTTCAGAAACCTAATGCACAGCAAACAGCATCTCCTTTTGACACTCCAGAAGGTAACTTTTCAGTGCATGCTTTGAACTTCCATTTGCTATTGTAGGCATTAAGAGAAAAAAATAAAATCTGTTAAAGCTATTTTCTTGGTTTTCTTCCAACTGTGCTAACCTTTATATGAATCACATATTACTAATGTTTCTAACCAGAATGGCACCAAGGTGTCCTTCTGTTCCCTGGTACCAGAGCAAAGCACTTCCAAAGACCAGGTTTAAACTCTTTATTCCTAGGACAATTGTCTGAAGATAATTTCAGTGTCAGTGCAGTACCAGGGAGCTGATGCCACTCTCCATGAATCCTCAGTGAGATTCCCATGTTCAAGCTCTGAGTAGAGTCAGTCCTGATCCTAGGACAGGTCTAAGTACTTAGAAAGTACGATCAGTGACACTCAGCACCTTGACATATGATCTTACTGTGCAGACTACCTTCAGCTGTGTGATATTTAAGCTGGTTTTGCAGCAGTTATCCAAATCAAAGCAAACTTACATTTACCACTGAGAACACTGTCTTTGATCCTGCTGTATATACCAAAATCCAAGATATTCCTGCTTGTAAAACAAGCTCCTGCAAAGGTGCTGTTTCATAGTAATATAAGACATACAAACTATATGAGGTCAGCTTGAAAAACATGGCATTTTTTTCTCATCTCCCAAAAGTAAGTAAATTCACTCTTTTGACTAAAGAAGCTTCATGTACTACCCCAACCTTTATGTAATTTATATACATTCAAAACTCTTTTTAGCTTCAAAATAGATCTACATGTTCACACAAATATCTTTGCAATGAAATTTAAACCATAATCATATTATAATTTTGAAAGTGGGATTTAATATTGTGCACAAATATTCGTATCCATACATGAAGAAACAGAAAAAAGCATTATAGTATTAAGACCAAATCAATGTCAGGTTAAGTTCCATATGAAGTTAATGTTACAGCATGAGGTACAGTATCTATGCTTTTAGATACCAAATTTGAAGTAAAAAAAATAAATCAAACATTTCTTACTGGTCAGTGAGGGCAATGCCTGCAGGGCCTGACTGGCATGTGCGGAAGGGTAAACTGTGCTTGTGGCTGTAGAATGAAAACAAAGGGAAAAAGGGATTGGCCAGCACACCACATTCCCTTAACTTTTCAACAAGCAGTTCATAAACACACGTATGTGATTACTTGAACAAGGATAAATGTGATCAACAGAAAAAAGGTCCTACCCATGATGCTTTTGGGGATGAATGCCCTAAAATTAGTTTCCAGTTACTTCAGGAGCATTTGCTTGTACAGAGCTGATGTGGATCCACATCTCCTCAAAGTCATTCTTTTCAGAGCAAGAGAAATGTAGCAGGCAGAAAAGAAAGTGTCAGCCATGACTTCTCCAATTTTGCAAACTAATAGTCTTCCTGAAACTACGTCAGGCTCCCTAGGATCCACCACCCATATTCCTGTAACATCATGTTAGGATAACTCACACTCAGGCTGCCTCCAGTCAGGATACCCATGAAAAATTTTGCTTGCTTACCAGACTAAAGGGTGAAATAAATGCAACTGAAGGAAAGCCTGAGCTAATTTCCCAGTGCTCCTTCATCCTATAAAAAATAAAAATGAAATATAAATTTTTTTTGTTTAAAATAATAATGAATAGCCTTTTTATTTTTTCTTTTATTTGGTTTTCTTTTTCTTTCCATTTTCTTTGTGTTTCTTTTTTTTCTTCAGGCTGAACAGTCCTATGATCCCATAAGGGATACACTAGTATGGTTTCATGTCTCCTGTTGGTCTAGCTTCATCTCTTTCTTCTTTCAGAACTGTGTCCTTCATTAAGGCAAGGTCACAGATTCATGCACTGTTTGGAAATACAGGAGGAAACTGTGAGGCTTCTTTTGAAAAGACATATTTCATAAAACAAGCACTTTGGTAAACTTCTTCCCATATTTTATTCTTTTTTCTCAGAGCACCAATGTTCTGTCACCCTCACTGTGAAGAAGTTCCTTCTGATATTTATATGGAACCTCCTCTGTTCCAGCTTGCACCCATTGCCCCTTGTCCTATCACCAGATGACCTTGAGAAGAGGCTGGGTCCATCCTCCTGACACCCACTCCTCACATATTTGTAGTCATTAACGAGGACACCTCTCAGTCTCCTCCAATCTAAAGAGACACATGCTATAGTGGCAGGCGTGGGTAGGGGATTTTATGTTTTTCCTTTGATCGTATATTTAGGTTTTTTGCTGGTGTGGGTATGGTTGGACTTGGTGATCTAGGAGGTCCTTTCACACCATGTCTATTCTGTGGTTCTGTGATTCTGTGTTTTCAGCTGTGCCCAGTAACAGGACAAAGGGCAATGTGCATAAGCTGTAAAACATGAAGCTTCATACAATTGAAGGACATAGAACTGCTTTAGTGTTCTACAGTTAGTGCCAGTGCAGAGCCACAATGATGATTAAGGTAGTGGAGCATCAGCCTCATGGGGAAAGGCTGAACGAGTTGGCTCTCTTTAGCTTGGAATCCACCTGGATGCAACCCTATGCAATGTGGTCCAGGCAGTCTTGCTTTGGTGGAGGGGCTGGACTAGGTGAACTCTTGAGGTCCTTTCCAACTCCAGTGGTTCTGTAACTGCTTTTTGTGAACTGGGATAGATTTTGAGGGCAAGTAATGATTGCTGGTTTACTACTTGATGTTTTGTGGTTTCATATTAAAGAGATTTAATTTGTGAAAGATGAATAAAAGATATTCTTGAGAAACTGAAAATCAGGTGTTCTTTTTTCAGCAGCATGCTTCTATTTTCAATTACAGTATAATTATTGGTAAAAATCGAAGCATTTTATAGGAGAACACTTAGATGGAAATCCAATGTGAATCAGGAAGACTTTCCATTTAAACAAACTTATTTATCAACATAGTTTGGAAACTCTGATATTTTCATGCTCCTCCTAAGCACCACCATGTTCTCTTATATTTCGCCTGACTGTCCCAGAGCCAAGTGATTCCAAATTTACAATTTAGAATTTCAGCAGTCTTGGGGAACTAGTATAGGAATTTGCAGGATATTATGCCTTCCACCACATAGTGTTATACAGTAATTTTGAAATAACATAATCGTAGATCAAGCAATAATGTTTCATTGGTTACTGTCCACATAGTTCAAAATTGTTCTAATTCTTTCATAGAATAAGATCAGATTATCAGAGAACAGTTGAAGGCCTAGGAGAATTCCTTATATCTACAGTAACTTTGAGTCTGTATATTAAATAAAAAAGGCAAATGGATGCACTTATCTTTGAAAAGTGTGATCTTATGTAACTTTTTAAGGTAACAGAATAGGCATGAGCAAAAGAAGTCCTGGATAGTTGGACAATATTGGATAATAATTTGTAATCTGCTTTGGTAGTTTTTGGAGCAAGAAGGAAAGCAAGAACAGTTCTTAACTCAATAACTCTTAAGAATATTTTACAATTTTTACTCTCTATACCTGGAATTTATATAAGACCTTCCCAGAAATGGGTTCACAGAAACAGATTCACAGAGTGACGTATTTGGAAAAGACCTCAAAAATAATGGTTATGGCAATTTTATGAGCTCTGCTAAGAAACTTAGTCACATATTTCAGTGTCTGCCACTATATTCTAATATACTGAAATTTAAAATCCTCAAAAGTTTGCTCACAGCTGTAAACTAATATCTACCAGTCACTCATGCACCTCCCCCTGAACCTGTGTGATGCATGAAACTACTAGATCTGTCTAATGGTTTAATGAGAGGGTCTAAATTGGTTTGGGTTAGTGCCTGTAATTCTAGCACAACAACCAGCTCTGAGAGTTCAACAAGCAATTAAGCAACTTTGTTAGAAAGACAAGAGTTTATTGAACCCATCACCAGAAAGTAGAAGAATCAAAAAGGTCAAACAGAAACTGTATCACAGTGCCTTTACACACACTCTGAGAGAAATAGGAGACAGATAACATATTGGGTTTTGGTCTTTAGATGAGAGGTCTGGGGTAAGAGAGTGTACACAAGTAGTCATAACCACAACAGCTACCATACACACAGACGCTTGCACCCCACTTTCCAGAAGAGAAAGGGGTTTGTGTGTGTGTGTGGGATGGCAAGAATACAGCACAAAATATACATTTGGTGCTTGCGAAAAAGTTTCTTTTCCCAATCCTCATGCAGACATCAGCACTCTGTGACGTCTCTGGCATACTTCTAGCTTCTGGCTCTTCTTTGAGGCTATAGTAGTGTCAGAATTCCAGACTGTTTGCTAAATGCTTAGGAGATCAGTATTTGTGATCTCTCTTTCTCTCTCTTATTAGAGATTTCTCTCAGTCTCTCTCAGTGGCAGAGTGTACAGGATCTTTGCTGGTCCAGTGGAGACAGCCAACATGGCGTCTTCACATGCCAGGACAAACAGGCTTTTCAGGGTCTTGTCCAAGAGCTTTCCACAGGTCTTAAGCAGAGTCTTTCTTTCTTCTCCCCTGTGGTCAGCACCAAGGCAGGTAGAGGGTTAAGATCTCAACTTTGTCTGGCATCTTTAAAGGCGTTGAGACTGTAGCGTGGCTTTGGAGGAGCTGCCCTTACTCTGATCCACTGCCAAGGACAAGAATGAGCTGGTGTTGGCTTTTCTGTATCCGAGCCCTCAGCAAAAGAGGGGGAGGACTGCAGGTTCACCCCCAGAGAAGGGGGTTTGCAGGTACGGAGAACAGCTTATCTCTTCCTCCTCTCTGTATTCAAGCTCCCATGGTAAAGGATGGTGGCTATCCCCACAGCAGAGTTTAAAGT
>VZRI01004365.1:0-26004 GCA_013397515.1 Upupa epops | reverse complement strand
CCCAAACCAAGACAATGTTTTAACCCTAACATGTGTTATTTAGAATTCATCTACTGAGATCAGATTAGATTGTCTGACTATCTTCCATCTCTGCTATTTAGTTTACACAGTTACCCTGAAATATCTGTAAGGGGTTAATCAAGACAACACTGTGCCTATACAGAGACTGATTAATTGGGCTGCATTTAGAAATAATATATGAAAGATTTCCCCAAAGGCTGTGGTTTTCAGTATGAAGTGCACAAGAATGGAAATGATGCTGCGAAGGAACTGCTCTGTAAAGACACTCTAGAAGTACCAGTCCATCTTGAAACAGCTTCATATCCTGTTCGACAAATACATGTTTCAGACTGCATATGTTTGGAAATTGCAGCATTATCATACTCCGATTTAGCAACTACTAAGGTATTGAAGGAATTAGATCAAAAACCATTGTTTAGATCATTATAAAATTTTGATTTTTTAAAGTTGGCAGTCTGCATCTCACTAAATAGCATTTAAATCTACCTCTACTACTACGATACTGTTTCTTTAAAAGTAGTTGGAGAAAATAGAATAAAAAGCAAAAAAACCAGAAATGGCTTTTCAGATAGTTTAAATAATAAACAGCAAAATTTCTAATGCACAAAAATTTATGTGCCATTCACAAGCCAAAACCAAAGCATTCCTGAAAACTCAGCTTCAAGCCCAACTCAGTTCATGGGCATCTCAAAATATAGCAGACCTTGGCTATCAGCATTTTCACCAAGGGTTAAGTGATCTTCTAGTTTGGAGTGACTACATTGGTTACCAAGGGATGAGCTATGGGTGTTGTCTGTCTAGACTTCAGTCAAGCCTTTAACATTGTGCCACACAACAGGCTTGTCCTATGGATGAAAAACTGGTAGATGGTTGCACTCATAGTATCATGGAATCATAGAACAGTTAGGGATTGGAAGGGACCTTGAAAGATCATCTAGTCCAATTCCCCTACCACAGCAGGACCACCTAGATCAAGTTGCACAGGAACAGATCCAGGCAGGTTTTGAATGTCTCCAGAGCAGGAATCTCCAAAACCCTCCTGGGCAGCCTGTTCAAATGCTCAGTTATCCTCACTGGGAATAAATTCCTTCTGATATTTATATAGAACTTCCTATATTCCAGCTTGCACCCACTGGCCATTGTCTTATCACCAGATGACCTTGCGAAGAGCCTGGCTCCATCCTCCTGACACCCACCACTCACATATTTACAGACATGAATGAGGTCACCCCTCAGCCTCCTCTTCTCCAAGCTAAAGAGACCCAGCTCCCTCAGCCTTTCCTCTTAAGGGAAGTGTTCTACTTCCTTCGTCGCCTTTGTTGCTCTACACTGGACACGCTCCAGCAGCTCTGTGTCCTTGAACTGAAAGGCCCAGAACTGAACACAGTACTCCAGATGCGGTCTCTCTAGTGCAGAGTAAGTGGGGAGAAGAACCTCTCTTGATCTGCCAACCAACACCCTTCTGATGTCCCCCAGGATGCTGTTGCCCCTCTTGGCCACAAGAGTACATTGCTGGCTCACCATCATGTTGCTCTCCACTAGGACCCCCAGTTCCCTTTCTCCTACACTGCTTTCCAACAGTACAGTCCCCAACATATACTGGCCCCTGGGGTTGTTCTTGCCCAGATGCAAGACTCTACAATTACCCTTGTTGTACCACATTAAGTTTCTCTCTGCCCAGCTCTCTAGCCTGTCCAGAACTCACTGAATGGCAGCACAATCTTCTGAGGTGCCGGCTATACCACCCAGCTTTGTATCATCAGCAAACTTGCTGACAGTGCACCCTAATCACTCATCCATGTCATTGATGAATATAGATTGAAGAGGACTGGTCCCAGTAGCAATCATTGGGGGGACCCCACGAGATACAGGTCTCCAGCTAGACTCTGCCCCATTGACCACTGCTCTCTGGCTTCTATCCTGCAGGCAGTTTACAATCCACCTCACTACCCAATCATCCAGCCCACACTGTCTCAGTTTGGCTGCGAGGATGCTATATGACACAAAATAGACCACATCCACCGTTTGGCCATCATCTATCCACCTGGTTAAGCCCTCATAAAATGCTATCAGGTTGGCCAAGCATGACTTCCCTTTGGTGAAGACATCCTGACTGTCCCTAATGACACTCTTGTCCTTGATGTGCCTTGAGGCAGTGACCAGGATAGATTGTTCCATCACCTTTTCTTGGATGGAGGTGAGTCTGACCGGTCTATAGTTTCCTGGGTCCTTCTTCTTAGCCTTTTTGAAGATTTGAGTGACATTTGATAATACCCAGTCTCCTGGCACCTTTCCTGATGCCCACCACTTAGAAAAGTGGCTTAGCAATTACTTCCACCGTCTCCATTAACACGTGTGGGTGCATCCCACCAGGCCCCATGGATTTATGTACATTCAGTTTGCTCAATTTATCCCTCAGTACTCATCATACAAGGCAGGCTCTTTTTTTGCCTCAACTTCCTCTTCAGCCTCAGCAGTTTGGGCTTTGATAACAGGACACCTCACAGATACACAGACGGAGGCAAAGAGAGCATTCAGTATGTCTGCTTTCTCTGTATCATCTGTCTTCAGGGCACTCAGCTCATTCAGCAGGGGTCCCACAATCAAATCACAGCTAATAGTTCAATGTCCAGAAGGAGACCAGTGGAAAGTGGTATCTCTCAGGGATCTAATCTGGATGATCTAGATGATATTCTATCCGGAACAATTCTATAAATCTATGAATCTCTGGATCTAACCAGGCTGGGAAAGAAAAGATTGAGGTCATCACTGTGTACGAGGAATTAGGGGTACCTGCAGATGAAAAACTGTACGAGCTGGCAAAGTGTGATCACGTACCAGAAAGCAAATCATATTGTGGGATGCATCAAAACAAGTGTGGCCAGCAACCTTAAGGATTGTGAGAAGGAATTATAACCCATTGTAGGGGTAGATGTGGTTCATGATTTCATAAAGAAACAGACAATTCACATTCCATAGGACTTGATGGGATACATCTATGTGCTCTGAGGGAGAAGAAGAAATTGAGGGGAGACCTTACGGCTCTCAATAACTATTTGAAAGGAGGTTGTAGGGAGGCAGGAGTTGGTCTGTTCTCCATAGAGATGAGTGATAGGATGACGGAAAAAGGCCTTCAGCTGGTTGGATGTCAGGAGGATTTTTTTTACTGAAAAGGTTGTCAGGAATCAGAACAGCCTGCCCCGAGAGTTGGGAAGTCACTGTCCCTGGTGATTTTAAGAGAAGGGTAGATGTTGCATTGAAGGACACATTTTATTGGTGATGATACTGCTAGGAAAAGTTTGGAGTTTGGACTTGATGATCTTGAAGGTCACTTCCTCCCAAAACTGATCTATGATTCTATGATTGTGGGACAAGCAAAGATGGATGGACTGCACAGGGGATAAGGAATTGGTTAGATGACTTCTCTCTAAGACTGGCCAATAGTTCGACATCCTGCATAACACCTCCATAACCATACTACGACTAGTGCTGACATAGTGTTATTGGGTGCACCCTCTGTAAGTTTGCAGCTGACATGAAACTGAGTAATGACCTTGACACAGCTGAAGAATAGGATCCATCTAGAGTGACCTGAACAACCTAAGAAAGATGCATTCAGATTTAAATGAACAAAAAATGCAACTAGCTTAATTAATTTTCTGTGGTGTATTTGGCAAGATTTTCCTTCCTTTCTCTTTGCAGCAGCTGTGTCACCAGATATGGATAGAGGTAGCACACACACTAAAGAACCACTGAAGTCTCTTCAGCAACCATATTGCATGAGTAACGATGTTATATTTCATCACTATTTCTATCACATTCACTTACAATACATGGCCCCACAAACATCTGACTTCTTTCCTACTGTCACTTATTTCCAGCACCCTGCTCCCCACTGCAACATCCAGTTCAAGCCTGAGATGTTTCTGCTGTGGTTTCCTTTCTTTGCTTCCTGACAACAACACAGAAAGTAGCTCATTAAGATTGCTAACCACATATCAGAAGAATTTGCCAGGATGTCTTTGCAATATTGTGAAGGATGATGACTCTCAGAGATGAAGAATACAAGTAAAATTCATGCAGCTGAGAAACTTCAGTCCAGCTTTCTCTTTCTTTTTCTTCCCCTTTGGACATGTCAGGTAAATTCCTCCACTTTTACACATGCAGTAGGTTGAACTTAGAAAAATGTCCTATTTAAAAGAATTTAGAATTGGAATGAAAATAAGTCTGCAATCATTGTATCATCCATCATCTATGTGCCCTTGGCAATTTTGTTTAGTCATATGTCAAAACTAAGTGAACCAGAAGCAATCTGAGTTGAATGAAAAATAAACTTCTATGAGAAGAACAAAACAAAAGGAAGAAAGCTAAAAAGCTCAGAAAAATAACTTGCATGGGACTTCTTCTTGCACAGAATTTTTTCCCAGCCTCACTCTCATGTTTCTAAGCTGATTTAGTTCCTATTCAGTTCTTTTATCTTTGTTTGCTATTGAAATACTCTGAAATGTCTAGATCACAGAATCAACCCTAGTCCGATTTGCATCTGATAGTTGTTAATATAAGTGATAACCAAAACACTGGAATTACTCACTGCAAGACTCAATACTAAAGCTGAGCTTTCAGGACATTATCATGTGTAATTAGAACTTACATCAACATTAATGTTTCTTCTTTCTCACTTCACGTGAGTGTCATATCCCAATCAATCAGAGAAGAGAGTGTGGATTTGCTTGGGTTAAATTAAGGAGACTTAAACCATAGGTCCACGCAGAAATGAAGTTTACTAATTGCCATGTGCCAAACTCAGAGGGTACAGAAATTACAGAAATTACCAGATGCTGAAATCAGAGAAAAGTAAAAGGGAAAAGGGAGAAAAATGATAAGATTTTCAATCACCACTTGGACTGCTGTGATATCTGGCAGTCTCCATCCTCCCCCTCATTCCTCAGCTCCATAGGTCTCAGAAAAAGTCCTCAGTTTCTCTGGATGTCTTAGTCATTTCCCATTGCTCCTTGACTTTATGAATGGGGGGGGTTGTTGTATTATAGGCATGCGGGCTTGCGGGATGTGNTCCTTTTACCCCATGCTGCCAGGGGTGTTTTCTTCACTCCCAATGATGTGGCCAACTCTTGAGAGTTAGCAAGTCTTCATGCTCCCACCATGAAAGTGTACTTTTGTAAATAAAGAGCAGTGTCTCAGAGCCTGTTTGTTCCATTCCCACTGCAGAGCACTTATCTCTCCACCTGGTGCAAGAACACTCCTGTCTTTTGTGTTTGAGCCATTTCACTTGTCACTAATTAGAGTCTGACACATTGGTACCTGGTGAAAGTTCCATTCATTCTGTTTTGGGGAATGATGATGAGGTGAATAGGAGGAGCTAGCAGATCAATACCTGGCTCTGAGCCTGGAGCTACTGGTAGGCCATTAGGTTTTTTTGAGCATGGTTTGATCTACAAAACACCAGGCCTACTGACACCTTATGGGAAAAGAATGTCCCATAGTGGAGAAAGGATTCTAGGGTAAGAATTAGCTTGGCTCATTGAGAGGGATTTAGACTACATTCAAAGAGGGATGTGGGCTTGCTAGAGAGGCACCTGGGTGTAATGGGTCAGACCACTGATGTCTTTGAGAGACCCTGCCACACCTTGGAGGCAGAAACTGCATGCTCAAAAAAAGCACCAATGCATGCAGCATGGAGAATAAATAGGAAGAACTGGAGATCTGTGTGCAGTTAAACGGCCATGAACATTCCAGTTACTGAAGAGAAGTGGAATAGCTTGTTCATCAGGAACTCTGTGTTCTTTCCATAAAAAGTAGGCCAGAAATGTAAGGTTGTGGAGTCGCCCTTTATGTGAAAGAGCAACTGTAATGTATTAAGCTCTGCCTAGGGGAGATGAAGAATGGATTGAAAAGTTGTGAAAAAAGATCAAGGGGCAGCCCAATCTGGGAGACACAGTTGTGTATGTTTGTTACAGGCCACCTCAACAGGATGATCAAGTTGATGCGGCCTTCAACAGACAGCTCAAATTAGCCTCACAACAACAGGCCTTGAATCTCATGGGATCCTTCAGTTACCAATATCTGCTGGGAAGGCTACAGAGCAAGTCCAGTCTATTGATGGTATTTTCTTGACTAAAATGGTGAAGGAACCTATAACAAAAGATATTCTACTGTAACTGGTACTGACAAACAAAGAGGGACTGGTAGAGAACATTAAGGTCATGGACAGCCTGGTCTATATTGATCATGAGAGGACAGAGTTTAGAATCAGACCATGGGTGAAAAGTAAGATCACAGCCCTGATCTTTAGAAGGGCTAATTGTGGTATCTTCAAGAATCTGCTTGATGTAATAGGTCTAGAGGTCTAGAATGCATGGGGGCTCAAGAATGCTGGTTGTTTTTCGAGCTCAGGATTGAAACATCTCTAGGAGGAAGAAATCAGACAAGGAAAGCAGGAGATCTGCACAATTGAGCAGATTCATTTCTGAATAATCTGCTCAATAGGTGGAAGAAAGTAGTTTATAATACATAGAAGAAGGAACTAACTTCCTGAGAGGAATACAAGAGTGTTGTCAGAGGATGCAGGGATAAGATGAGGAAAGTTAAGGCCTCCTTAGAGTTAAATCTGGCAAAAGAGATCAAGGTTAACAAGAAAGGATTCTTTAAGTATATTGGAGATAAAAGAAAAACTACAAGAGAAGTGGGTCCACTGCTGAATGAAGTTGGAGGCCTGGTTATGAAGAATACAGAGACCGTAGACATATTAATAGCCTTCTTTGCCTCTGTCTTTACTGGCAAGACAAATCTTGATGAGTTCCTGTCCTTCAAGACCAAAAAGTAAGACAGGATGATGAAAGATTTACCTTGGTTAAAGAGGACTGGATTAAATAACTAAATAAACTGGACATCCACAAGTCCATGGGCCCTCATGCAATACCCCCGTGTGAGCTGAGGGAGTTGGCAAAATTAATGCTAGGCAACTCTCTAGCGCCTTTGACATATCTTGGAGACAATTAGGTGTGCCTGAGGACTAGAGAAAAATCAGGGTCAGTCCAGCCTTCAAAAAGGGCAAGAAGGAGGAATGAAACAGTTTCAAGATCTGTCTAGACAAGGCAGTGGAGGACTAGGAATCTAGTTTTAGCTCCTAACTCTGTTAGAGGAGATATGTACCTGCCCTTCTTTGCAATGTATGGAAATAATATATTGGTGGTAACTGTTTACTAGTGACTTTTATGGTTGTAGCAGAGAAGAAGGCAGCACTGTGGAGCCTGCAAGTAAATAGATGTACACAGTGTTGAGACAGATTAGAGGGTTTTCAGTTGTCCTCTGTCTGCAGCTGCATGAAGTTACTAAATCAGAAATTATTATTTGGCCAATAAGCCGTATAACATGTCATCCTTGCAAAGCAAATATTTTTTCATCTAAACACAGAGGAATGTATCCCCCTTAATGAGGACATATTCTGAACTAAATAATGCTTGGTTAGCACTGACATCTTTAAGCAACACAAGCCTGCTTTTCCTCTAGAGCACCAGAAGGGGCTGAACCTGACCAGTATTAATAACTGTGTCAACATTATGGTATGCTGAATTAACACAAACTTGGAGAAGGGGACAGTCATTTACTGAGATGAGCATCTTTCAACAGGTTACTAAAGGTAAGTTATTCACATGTGGTCTGGTATGTTTTTGTCTCAGAGATTTTCCTTTCATTACCTAAAACAGCAACTTACTAGCATTGCTAAGAGACTATGCAGGGTTTAATAAGGACTAGCAGAAAACTGAAGAAGTGATACTTCAAAACCAGTACCATTCTGTAGCTAAAACCCCTTTCTGAGGTGTTAAGAGCACCTACAAACAGGTGGTGTGGTCTCAGATGAATAAACACAAATGGTATCAACTAGGCCTCAGGGGTGGTGCTTGCATTTCCTATTGGTCTAGGCCTCAGGGGTGGTGCTTGCATTTCCTATTGGTCTGTTTTTAGCCAAGTGCCTCATGAAACACAGAATGATCAGTGCAGAGGACACGGTATTTCATGTGGATCAGACTGGACTGGTGAGGCAGGGCTCTGTCTAGAGGAGCGTACAGGCAAGAATGCAATGTGAGGTCACTGGTTCAGACCCTTCCTTAGATGCCAAGGCTTACAAAGTTCACAAGGAGGAGATACTCTGCAATGTTACCTTCCTTGCGCAATTGCAGAAATTTTCTCATTATTTTGCCAAGGCAGTAGTATCATGATGAAGGTGACTGTTTCCAGAATTTCTCTCGTGAAAACAGAAGTTGACAATGATGATGGGAATCACTTTACATTATGTGTCTTTCCTCAGTATGTTTTAGGTTGTAGGTGTGTTTGGACTCCTGTAGAAAGAATAAGGCTAGACACTACACAGGTTCCAATTGCCAAAGTAGGAACTAGAAATACAAAATCAGGAAGTAATTTGTTTTTAGCATGTGGAGCAATACTTCACTTGTTATCTTTCTTACCACTAAAATATAATCCATGCCTGATTGTTCTAGGAGAAATTATGTAATGCCTTTTTTCCCCCCATTTCATAGACAAAGATTTTTCAGTGTCTAATAATGACTCTTTTTTTAGCTAATACTCTTATTTGGTTGCCACATACAGACAGAAGCTTTTGCTTAAACTGTTTCAAGAAACAGGTGTTGATTATTTCCCTATTTCCTTGTTTGCAATTTTCATAGGCTATCACAAGCCATCAAATAATTCAGACTACATAGTACTTACTAGGAGACAAATATGACACTTTTATGACATATGTGAAATTACTTCTTTAGCAGGCTTGTGTATTTTTCCCTTGACATTTGCTATTAGCACGCTTACGTGAAATGAGAATGTAATGATTTGGCCCTGGTTGGGAGCCTGCTACTCCAGGTACTGCTCTACCACTCCCTTTTCTTAGATGGACAGGAAAAAGTATAATATACTGAGGGGCTAGTGGGTCAAGAAAACAATAGCTTGATAAAGCAGAAGTAAAAGCCATGTATACAAGAAAAGACAATAATTCTCTACTTTCCATGAGCAGATTATGTTTATCATAGAATCATAGAATCCTCATGACTGGAAAGGACCTCCAGGATCCCCAGGTCCAGCCCTTTTCCCAGTNTGGGGAGAATGTTAGGAAATGAAAAAAATCACAGCTTGGTGTGTTATCAGTACACCAAAGTACAGCCAAAATACTGGTGTATTACCAATACACCTTCAGCTACCACTACAACACAGCACCATGAAGGATGTCAGGGGAACAGTCAACACCGTCCCAGCTAAACCCAATACAGAGAAGCAGTGAGTTACCTGTCAGTTACAGAATAACAATGTTCATTGTGAAGTATGATTTGTAACACATTGATGACTACTTTGAGGAGGTAGGACAGATTAACCAGAGGTGAAGTCGATATGCACAACTTACAATGTATTAAGGCTCCATTTGGATTCTTTCATTCAGAAGGAAAGCAACCGTCATTAGTCCAATACCTGAGAGATTTGAGCTCTAGTGAACTGAAGCCACGTGACTTCTCAATTAAAAAGTCCACACAGGGATTCAATAAATGTCTTGCACTGGAATTAACCTCTGGTAAAATAAAGTATTACCTTTATACTTTCCTGGAGGATCCGCTCATAGAAAACACCATTATAATTGCAGACAGTACTCGACTTGGCAGCAGAATTATGCTTTCAGATGACTACTGACACACAGTCAGATTCTGTCCGCCAGTCAGAAAATTGACAATAAATCTTATTTCTCCATTTTTATGTTTTCTAAATCCATAGAACACCAAACTCAGCAAAGAGGGCTTTTCATTGCTTGAAATTGTTAGGCAGAAACCAGCCATTTTGAAAATATTTTTGGTGCTTTTTGTGCACCAGATGGAATGAGACCATGAGTGGTAACAATGATCTTCTCTCTTGAACACAGAAGAGGAAAAAAATTGTAGACATAGAAATAATAAAAAAAAATACAATCTCAGTGACTTGTAAAAGATAGAAGAAATAAGTATAATGCTTAACTGTTCACCATCACAATTTTAAAATATACACTAGAAGCAATGCAAATAGCAAAATAGACTAGATATTACTGTTTACTGACTGTGGTTCAAAGTTACTGAACTTTGTATTGGGTCACTAAAGCGTCTGATTAATTTGAATCTGCACATTCCAAAGTAATTTCACTAGAGAGATGTTAAGAGGTGTAAAATCAACAGGAGATGCTTTTAAAAGTTTAATAACTATGTTCCAGGCTAAATAAATATGTTTTCTGAAAAGATGAATATAAACTCCACTTGAGCCCATTGTCAACTGGCATTAATTTATAAAATACTTACTTGCCATTATTGAGTGCAAGCTAGAATATACATAAATACTTAATCTGAAGTTAAACTTAAAATCCTTTAAATAACAGAAGCATTTTTGTTGTATCCAAGTGCATGCTATAATAAAAATTAAAAAAAAAAACAAAAACCCAGACCCTATGAGACAACTCTGTGAGATAACATACTTTATACATGATCTTCTTCATATCACAGAAAGAGATGCTAAACCACTGATTTCACAAAACAGACTTACTTTTGCCTCACTTGCCTTATTATCCGTAGTATTGAGATGTCTCAGGGAATTGAGCTTGTTTCATTGTAAAAACATTGGCTATCAGTTTTGTATGCTTTAGGAATGATAAAGCTATAAAATGTTAGTAGCACCATGCTCCAAAAAGCATTCTGTTGTCAGGAAAGATTATTTTAACAACAGTTTCTTTTATTGCATTTGTTAACATTGGTGAGTTTTCGTATGAGCAATTCAGTATTTCAGCTTCCTTTAAATAACAAGCAGATCACCTCCTAGAAGATAAATACGTTTTCTTAGTTTATGTGTACTACAATTGGAGCTGAACTGTCCTGCAAATTTGTTAACTTACCCGTCTTGCCAACACTATTCAGAGCAGCTTGAGCTCAAGCATGGAATCTGAGAGTATTCCAGCAAAAAATACAGTTTTTTTGTTAAAGGGCCTTTAAAATATCACATTGGGATTGACTAACTGTGGGTGTCCAAGCATGGACCTGCAACGATTTGCATACAGTTCTGCTATCCCAGCCAGCTCAGAAAGCCAGGGAAAGTAATCAGCCATTGGCATACCACAGGATCTGGTGGTCTGTGACAGAGATGCCAGTCCATCAGTTTCATACACCAATGTGTTTAAATGGCAGGCTGCCAGGGGCAAAGAGAGTGGCTCCAACTATAAAATCACTAGCCATGCACTGTATGACTCCCTTGAGATATGATAAGAAGTTTGTAGATGGTGTTTGTAGAATTAATTTGCACTATCAGTTGAACTTGAGTACAATAAGAAAATATGTTTTTATACTGCCCACCACTGCACCATGAAGAGATACTCTGCACAGCTGGGGCCAAGCTGGTGGCAGAAGCAAGATGTTAGTACCATCAAGCATCATTCCCATGACAACTAATGCTCAGATGTCACTCTGGGATGGCTGTTCTGCCTTCATGGACAATAGTCAGTACCTAAACTGTAATACTGAGTTTCTCTGACAGTAATGTTCTTCTGCAATGTAAATAAGACAGAGTAGAATAACTAGTTCTATGTGAAACTTCAGATTGTTGTAGTCAAAACGGAGACCTGAATGTAGTTTGGTTCAAATGCATGTGTAGGGTTTTTTGACTGGTTTACTGAGTTGTACAGAAATCAACAAAGAGGAAATTTGGATGTAACTCAGTACTTTGCATTGTATGGCCAGAACTGTCAAGTTTATATTACCAATAATTAAATGCTTGCTTTAATCATAAAAATACTTATACTTCAGGATTACTGAGCATTTTACTGTTCTGCTGGCTGAAAGCAGCATGGTGTTTAAAATTTATATTTCTGAAAAATTAACTATATAGTAGTATGAGAGAATGAACAATTCAGGTCATTGTTTCAAGAAAAAAGATTGGAATTTTGAAAGCGCAATGACAAACAGAGAGTTTATACCTTACTTAAGCAATGAGAGTACCAAGTAGACAAGACATTCCCACATAACATAGTAAGAACAAGCTGCATTCTGCAAATTCCACCTAGTGCTGAAAACCTGATAACACTGCAATATTATTAAAGTTTAATATTGAAATGTAGAGCAGAACATGTTTCCCTAAAAGTTAACAAAGCTATAAGAAAAAGTTGCTCCAGTTATAGCAACTCTTGAAAAATTCTTTTCTTTTTCTTGTTTTTTTTTCCTGTTTGTATTCTCTTGAAATTAGGGCGTTTATGCTAATGATCATTTTGCAACTAATAGGTATTATAGCAAACTTTGTGAGTTTTTCTGTAAAATTTTAAATATATACTTCAAAATGATGCTGTAAATTTACTTTTTTTTTTTTAAGAGTGGCAGATTTCAGTTGAACAAAAAGTAATTACATTGTATTTATTAATTTGTATTTTAGTCAGGATAAGGAATCTCTTCCCTCCTTTGGAAAATCTTTAATAAAAACGTAAGTTTTATGGTTTTAAAACAGATGTTAGAATTAATAGAACCAAGTGCTTTTATGTGGTTATTATTAAAATAAGATTTAAAATAAACTTTAATTTAGACAATCTGTACATGAGCATCATGTTCTTCACATATTAATGTATTTGTACTAGATATTAGTATTTTGACCATCAGCAGCTTAACTCACTGTAACAAAAAGGTCTAAGAAAACTCATATTTTTATTTTTAAGGAGAATCAGACACAGAAATGTCTGAAGCTTGTCTCTTGTACATCCAGCTACCTTCTAATATTGAAGATCTCACAGGGAAGATCCATAAGCAAATGTGCATTTAACTTTCTTTGAACCCTATTAACAGCTGGTTGCTAAGAGAAGCTGCTATGCAGGCAGCTCCCACTGGAGCTGTAGATCTTGATGTTAAGGTTGTTCCTAAGGCTTTTATGAGGCAAGGACAAGGTTTGGGAGGGGTGTGATCTGCCAGAAGACAGGTGCTCTTGC
Organism: Upupa epops; assembly: GCA_013397515.1. Lineage (NCBI taxonomy): Eukaryota > Metazoa > Chordata > Aves > Bucerotiformes > Upupidae > Upupa > Upupa epops. Next base: position 12,989 of record VZRI01004365.1, on the reverse strand, counting down.
AGGAGCAGCTGGTCAGTGCCAAGGCAGTGGTGACAGCTTCCACATAGAAGCCCCTGGGGAATGCAGCAGCCCGATTACAGTGAGGTAGCTGGCACGGACATGCAACTCAGAGAAAGTTCTGCCTACCCTGAAGGAAGTAATATTATCTCCCCAGCACAAACCAACAGCCTCTTTAAACTCTGCCATCCATCACAACACAGCTTCCCAAACCAAGCTCTGGTGGGCGCACGTAGCCTTCGAAGAATCAGGAAGGAGGGTACCTGACAGACCATGAGCACCCATGTGGGAGATGAACTAGGATAGAGGAATTCCTGTGGTTAGTGACTGAGTTCCAGGAGGAGATGAGAAGGCTGAGAAGCATCAGGGAGCATGTGAAGAACAGTGATGACTGGAACTACATCCTGACTTCCCTGAGGTAGGCCCAAAAGGCATACTAGGAACAGAACATGAAGAAATCTCTAGCTACCCTACACCTGATTGAGCATAGTGACCTGAAGGATCTGGGACAATAGCTACAAGATCTTGCTAAGCCGCAGCAGCTGCATCCCCTCAGCACCACCCCTACTTGCACAAGTGCCCCTACACAGCAGATATGATTCTCTGCAAGTGGAGTCTAACACTAACAACAGTTCTTCTGGTTTGGGAGCTTCCATAAAGACAAAAAAGTCAGTGTTTATAGGTGACTCCCTTCTGAAGAGAACAGAAGGGATGATATGCAGACCAGATTAACCTCTTAGGGAATTCTCCCAGGACACAAGTGAAGCAAGTGATGAGAAAGCTTCCTGAACTTGTAAGACACCCACTTGATTATCATCTTTTCAAGCAGGGATAAAATTAGAAAGGCTGAAGCCCACTTAGAACTTAATCTGGCTACAGCTGTAAAACACAATGAAAACTGTTTCTATAGATGTACTAACAGCAAAAGAAGGGATAAGGAGAATCTCCATCTGCATTTACATACAGAAGAAAGGATAGTGATCAAGGATGAGGAACAAGATGAGGTACTTAATACCTTGCTTGCATCAGTCTTCAGCAGCAAGAGCAGTTGTACTCTGAGCCCCCAACCCCTTGAGCTGGATGAAAGGAAAATGAAACAAAATGGAGCCCTACTACTACCTATGCCAGTTGGACAGACACAAGTCTATGTGGCCAGATGTGAACCACCCAAGAGAACTAAAAGCCATGTACACCCTACATCATTCATCAACAACTGTGCCTAATCAAGGTCCCAGCAGGTTGGAAAATAACAAATACAACACCCATCTACAAGAAGAGCTAGGAGTATCCAGAGAACTACAGGCCTATCAGTATGACCTCAGTGCCAGGGAACGCTATGGAGCATCTTGAATACCACATAGAGAACAACCAGATGATCACTTCATGGAAGGCAGTCCTGCTTGACAAGATTAATCTTGTTCAATGACAAAGAAGAATCGGGAAGGAGGGTACCTGACAGAGACCATGAGCACCCATGTAGGAGACACACTAGGATAGAAGAATTCCTCTGGTTAATGACAGAGTTCCAGGAGGAGGTGAATAGGCTGAGAAGCATCAGGGAGTGTGTGAGGAACAGTGATGACTAGAACCACATCCTGACTTCTCTGAGATAGGCCCAAAAGGCACACTAGGAGCAGAACATGGAGAAATCCCTATCCACCTTCAATAATAAGGTCAGACACCTAATAGATGGATAAAAGGCTGTGGATGTTGTCATCCTGGACTCCATTAAAGCCTTTGACATGGTTTTCTACAACATTCTTATGAAAAAGCTGGTTGCCCATGGTTTGAATGGCATACTGTCTGCTGGGTCCAACACTGGCTAAGCAGCTGGGCCAAAAGAGTTGTGCTAAATGGAGTTAAACCCAGTTGGCTGGTCACAAGAGGTATTCACTAGCATTCAGTATTCAGAATGCTTCTGCATAATGTGTTTATTGATGATCTGGATAAAGGGATGGATAAAGGGATAGAGAGCACCCTCAGTAAGTCTGAAGATTAATCCAAGTAAGGTTGAATTGTTGATCTACTGATCTACAGTAGAGTTTCTACAAAGAGAGCTAGATAGGCTGGATCAGTGGGTTAAGGCCAATTGTATGAGCTTCAATAATGCTGTGTCTCTATGTACCAAGGCAAATGACATCTCAGCTGCTGGCTTTTGTCAGCAATAGTATGACAAACATGAGCAGGGATGTGATTTCTTCCCCACTTTACACAGTACTGGTGAAGCCACAGTTCAACCATAGAAACATAGAATCATTAGGGATCGGAAGGGGCTTCAAAAGATCATCTAGTCCAATCTCCCAGCCACAGCAAGATCACCTAGACTAAGTTGCACAGGAACAGATCCGGATAGGTCTTGAATGTCTCCAGAGAAGGAGACTCCACAACCCCCCCTAGGGCAGCCTGTTCCAATGCTCTGTTACCTTCACTGGGAAGAATTTCCTTCTGATATTTATATGTAACATTCTATGTTCCAGCTTGCATATATTGCCCCTTGTCCTATCACTAGATGACCTTGAGAAGAGCCTGGTTCCATCCTCCTGACACCCACCCCTCACATATTTATTACATTAGTGATGTCACCCCTCAGCCTCCTCTTCTCCAAGCCAAAGAGACCAGCTCCCTCAGCCTTTCCTCATAAGGGAGGTGTTCTACTTCGTCCATCACCTTTTTTGCTCTATGCTGGACATCCTCCAGCAGCTCTGTGTCCTTCTTGAACTGAGGGCCTAGAACTGGACACAATACTCCAGATGTGGTCTCACTAGTGCAGAGTAAAGGGGGAGAAGAACCTCCCTTCTGATTCACCCCAGGATGCTGTTGGCCCTCTTGGCTGCAAGAGCACATTGCTGGCTCATAGTCATCACAGGGTGCAGTTCTGGAGCCCTCATTACCAGAAGGACAATATGTTGCTGAAGCAAGTCCATAGGAGGGAAACAAAACTGATGAAGTGTCCAGAGCACATGTTTGATGACGAGCAGCTAAGGAGCTGGGGTTGTTTAACCTATAGAAAAGGAGGCTGAGGGGAAGAACTTGCTGTCTACAACTAGCTAACATTCAGGAGATTGTTGTGAGATTAGTGTGGGTGTCTTCTCTGAAGTAACAAGTCATACAACAAGTCATACAACAAGAAGAAATGGCTTCCACTTGCACCAGGGGAAGTGTAGGTATGGAATCAGGAAAAAATTCTTGCTAGGGGAAGGGTTGAGTCACCATTCCTGGAGTTACTTAAAAGATATAGCCATATAGCTGAGGGACATGATTTAGTAGTTATTTGTTAGTGTTGGGCTGTGAATTGAACTTTATGATCTTAGAAGATAACTTCAACCAAAATGTTCTATGATACCAAAAGTTTCATCGATGCTGATTAAATGAAGAATTATGTGGCTTAGCATTGCATGGAATAAATATAATAAGCCTTGAAATTTGAAGACAGTACCAGAAATAAACTGCTTTAGACACAGTTTCAGTGATAAATCGAGGCCAAACTCTATCTGTTGGAGGAAAAACTGAGATACAAGGAGATGAATTATCTCTTAACACTCTCACAAGATAAACTGCTTGGGGCAGAAGATTAAATACAGGAATATATACTATGACAATTCATAACACAGACTTAAAGGCTGATAATTATTTTTGCATTGGCATTTAGCACTTTCCATTAGATAAATACTATTAATTGGTTTGAGTTTGATATGCTCATTAGCATGTAGCCTAATTCTACTTTTTCATCCTTATTCACCAGGATTAAATCTAGACAAGTGAGCAGCAACACACCAAATTTTCAGTCCCTGAAATGTCAGATTACAGAAGGTGAGTTATTAGTGGGGAAAAAAGATAATAATTCATTTTTATTACTGGTGCCTCTGTCCTGAGGAGCATGAAATGAGTCACAATTATCTTACATATAGATTTTCCAAGAGGAGGGTTAGACATACACTGTTGAAAATTAAAGAAATATTCTGCAAAATTCACCATGCACTGAACTTCATCAGTGCAACTGTGATTCTTGAAGCACATGACTCATGTCACCAGAGACAAATTGATATAAAACTGCATAAAATTAAAGTTATGTGGTTTTAATGTAAGTCTTTAGCAAATGTGTACAAAATTTTTCTGTTGTGGAATGATTCTATATTATGTTTATATTTCAAAATATTTTCTCCCAAATCTAGCAGACTGGGGAAGCCATATAAAATGTAAGTTTTTACCTCACTTGGACTAATGTAATTAGCCACTATTTCTGATGAGAATCTTATTTTGATGCTGAAGCGGGAAGGATAAATTAGCATAAATATTAGAAATCACTTTAGAATTAACAAACCATTGAAATTAGTAAAATAGATGAACTTCTCAAGCCATCAGACTGTATACACACTCTGGAAGTATAGTTATATTTGCTTTGTTTATTTCATATTATGTGAAGAAACACTTGTAAAACTAGAAACCAGTCTTTACTGGAAAATTTTGCTACAAAACCAATGCCTTCCAAGAACGGAATAATAGATGTGTCACTAAAAGTAGAGTGTTCAGCTTCCCATTGTTTCAGAACAGCTGGTCATTCTGCAGTATGCTTGCCAAAATACAGTTTTATAGGTAACTGGGTAGATATTGCCAGAACCTACCACCATCACTCACCATGTAGTTCTTTAGAAAAGGTATATCTTTTTTTCATGTGTACTTGTTGCTTAGAATCTGTAGCAATTCCTGAATATAGCTAACATGAGGCAAAATCCTATGGATGTAGGAAAAGTTAGTAAATCAACAGATAAGGTTTATAATTTTAAACAAAGATACAATATTAAGACTATTATCATGCTATAGTTCATCAGAATGGTAAATACTCATAGTTCAGGTTCTGCTGATAAACTGTAAATAAGTATGAAATAAAAAGTCAGTCCCACACAATGCAAAGGGGTGGTATTGACAGTTCTGCAGTCCCTGCTATCCTGTATTTCTTGTACTGCTTGTACTTCTTGACAGCCAGAGAGTAAATATCACAGATTTTATGTATAATTGTACAAATATAAATCCCTTATGATAATCTAATGTTACTGTTTTCCAAATTTCTGTTCCCTGTTTTTTGTCCCACTCAATCTTTTCAGCAAACAGCAATCCACAAAGTGACATATGATTGCACATGATTGATCTGTGTTTTTTATATCCTGAAACTTCAAAGCAACCAAGCATAGTAATATTTAGGGAAAATGCCTGTGGGGAGGGGTTTTGGTTGTTATGGATTTTTTTCTTTTTTCATTATTTTATATCTTCTTCAAATGAGTTTTTTATTAAATTTGAAGTATTGGGGTGGGAAGCGCTTTTGTATTTATCTCCTAATAGACTAGCTGTTGTCTTTCTCACTTCTAAAATATTATTTTTTATTTCAACACCTGCCTTGTAGGAGAACAGCCAGAGAGATACTTTGGCTCTAGTCCTACAAGAGGCTTTTACAACCTTTTTGTAGAGAACACTGGATGTTTGTAAATTTCCCATGGGAGAGCTTGCTTGCATAGCCTGGATTTCAGCAACATTCTGCTTTCCTGGTCTATTACAGCTTGCCAGCTTTGTGTGTGCATAGTCACATCTTGAGTCACTATAGGAATATATGGCTATAATTTTGTGAAAGAGGTAGTGGCTGATGCCTGCATCTGATTTGAAAGTATATGGATGACTCTGCTGCATATGCTGGAGTAATTTGATATGATGGACAGTTTGGGAAAAGAAGCTGTGTGGAAGTATTCCTACCACCAACAATAGCTTCACAATTTTCCTGTCATTATGGACCTAAGAAATGATGTGGGTTTATGTAGCTCACTGGTGCTAGTGAGATAGTACTTAAGCTGTCATGTTGCTGTGGATAGGAAGAAAAGCTTCATGACCACCCACACCACCTTCACTTCTATTCCTACAGACACAGTGAAAAATTTAGTAAGCACTTGGGGGATGGGGACATACCTCCACTTCAGCTTGTTGGGACCCACCTGCATCTGTGAACGAGTTGCTCTGAACTCCTCACATGCGACTGTGGAACAATTCCAGCACAGTTGCTGTAACACACAGCATCCTGTGAGTAAAAATTCTGCTTTGTACTCTTTAGCCTAGACACTCATTTCAGTATTCAGGTCCTGGTGAATTAATTGGACTACTGCTGCAGAAAATAGGAGAGTTCATAGAATCATAGTACCATATTATCACAGAATCATAGATTCATAGAATCAAAGAATATTAAGGGTTGGAAGTGACCTCTAGAGATCATCTAGTCCAACCCTCATGGGCAGCAGGTTCTCCTACAGCAGATCACACAGGAACATGTCCATGTGTCTTCTGTGTTTCTCCACAGATGAAGACAATGCCACAACCTCGCTGGGTAGCATGTTCCTACCAGTGCTCTGGTACCCTGACCACAAAAAAATTTCACAATGCAAAAGGATCATCTCAGTGGCTCTACTCTGGACTCTCTCCAGTAGCTGGCTGCCCCCCTTGAGCTGGGGAGCACAAAACTAGATACAGTATTCTAGATGAGGCCTTACCAAGGCAGAGTAGAGAGAGAGTAAAACCTACCTCAATCTGCTGGCCAGGCTCTTTTTAATACACTCCAAGACCATTGACCTATGTAGCAACAAGGGCACATTGCTGGTTCATGTCCAGCTTGTGATTCACCAGCACCCTAAGGTACTCCCAAGCAAGTCAGTTCCCAACCTATACTAACACATGGCATTGTTCCTCCCTAGATGCAGTGCTCTACACTTGCTCCTGTTGAACTTCAATCAAGTTTCTGTCTGCCTAATTCTTCAGCCTATCCATGTCACACCGGATGCCAGCACAACCATCTGGTGTCTCAACTACTCTTTCTAGGTCTATGTCATCACCAAACTTGCTGACAATATACTCTGTCCCCTCACCCGGATCATTGATGAATACACAAAATAGGACTAGTCCCAGTAGAATCCAGTCTTCATTCCCTTCTAGGCAGAGCTCAATCCATTTCACTTGTTTTTTTTTCACACGAGTAGCTCCACCAGTTGCTGTATGATCTTTTCTGAAAAGGACATAACCATCAGCATTCCAGTCATCAGAGCTATCCCACCACACTTTAGCATCTGCAATGAGATTATGGCCCTGCGACCATATGCAGATCTCCAGTTCTTCCTGCTTGTTCTGCAATGTGTTAGTGTATAAGCATTTCAAAGAGTTAATCAAGCATGCAGGTAGGAAGGGGTATATGAGGTTGTACTATATCTGTATACCCCCTCCCACCAGCCAGCAGGGCTTGTCTTTCCCAGGAATATAAAATATACCAGTTTAGGAGGTCTCAAGTGTTGCAGAAGCATCTCATGCAGAGGAAAATCAAACAGTTCATAATTTGTTTTGGCACATTCTTATTTGTTTATATTTGAGCCTGAAGGAATACTTTTTTTCTGGTCTTCTCTCTTAGAATCAACTAGCCCACCCCTAATTCATATGGTAGTCCTGACTAGTAAGAATATATCTGCAGGTAGAGTAGCTGGTGAGGTAAGTGCCTGGTATGCTATGGCTTTTCCAAGTGTTTGGTTGAAAATGTGCTTAATCTGCCCCATCAGCTGCAGGTAGCATCTGATTGTGTGCACTTTTCTTCTCTGCAGCCAGCAGCCTGCCACCTGTACAGCCACTGTTTTCCTAACAAGAAACAAAACCTACAGCCAGAATATGCACACACAGGTGTATATAGAGGGGAGGACAATTAAATAGAAAAATTCCCATTTGTGTGTATTGCATAGCCAGCAATGAACAGAGAGGAGTGTGTTCCCATATGTAGTCCATATATGATTATTAAAGCAGTGCTTTGTTGCAGGGTCTCAGCAGTATCTGAATGTTAGAGGGTGAATCCGTTAATTCTTAAATAACAAAAAAAGAATAGCAATAAACACTGCTCAGATTTACATCTCATTATTGCACATATCCCTTACATTCTTCATCTGTTTCATCATTATTACTGATAGTGTGATCTAACATATATTTAGCCTTCTTTGCTGGCCAGTATGTCTGTGGCAATTTAGTGCAAAGACAGATTTTCAGGACAAGGGTGCTGTTGAGGAAGATGTCTCATTCACCAGTGTGTTTGCATACTAAACTTTGAAGAAACTTCTGCAGAGGTGAACCAAGGAGAAATCAGAAATGGTTTCCATCATACACTCTGAGGGACTTTGTCACTGTCTTTTACAATGATCATTGTCAATACTTGGACTGTGGACTTGGTAGCATTTTTGCTGTTGGCTTTTCAGTGTGGTTTTGCCACAGATGTTTCCTTCCATTGTGGGAGTTGCCTGTTTGAGACTCAGAGTAACCACTGCCTCCTCCATCCATCATCACACTTTAATGGAGCAGAGGGTGTCATACAACTGTAGCACCAGAGTGGCTGCATGCAAGGAATCGCCTGACACCTTGACACAGTTAATTGGGAACATTTAAAAAAATATATCTTACAGACAAAAAGAACAATAGATCTCCAGTGGTGGCTTTCTGAGCCTTTCTCATGATTGAATAGTTTTTCCCAATCAATCTCTCATCTACAATCCCTTCCCCTGTTTAGTAATGGTTGGGGTTCAATGATTGAGGGCTAAAACAGTCACTGTGAAGGATTTGTTTGCCCAGTTGATCCTACAGTCAAATGATGTGGCTGTTCAGACCCCTGGTTGTATGGAATATCTGAGTATTATGCCACTGCATGAGGGTAGTGCTGAGAACACCTGCATATGCTGTGAGCAGGTAAATGACCTGCTCTGCATGGTAGCTGAGCTAAGGGAAGAGATGGAAAGGCTGAGGAGCATGCGTAAGTATGGAAAGGAGACAGACAGGAGGGGTGGCACCCTCTCATCTGTTAGAGCTGCCCAGGAGTCAAAAGAGCCTGGTATTACCTATTACAGGGAAGAAGGCACTCAGGACCTGGAAGAGGTTGAGTCTTTGTCTCACAAGGAAGAAGGTAGTCTTTCCACTGATGACGAGATGGGTTTCACCCCAGAGTGATGAGAGAGCTGGCGAATGAGCTTGCTAAACCACTCTCCACAATTTATCAGAAGTCGTGGATCACAGGTGAGGTCCCGGATGATTGGAGATTGGCAAATGTGACCCCCATGCAGAAAAATGGTCGGAAGGATGATCCAAGTAACTATAGACCTGTTAGCATCACCTCAGTTCCAGGCAAAGTTATGGAACGGTTAGTGGTGAGTGCTATCATGCAACAACTGTGTGATGGCCTAGAGATTAAGCCCAGTCAACATGGGTTTAGGCGGGGTAGGTCTTGCCTGACTAACCTGATCTCCTTTTATGATAAAGTGACTCAACTGGTTGATGAGAGGAAGGCTGTGGACGTGGTTTACCCAGATTTCAGTAAGGCATTTGGCATGGTCTCCCGTGATATCTTCCTAGCGAAGATGGCAGCAAGGGGCTTTGACAGTGCTGGGTCAGGAACTGGTTGGATGGACGAGACCAGAGAGTGGTGGCTAATGGTGTCTTCATTGATGATATTGATGATGGGTTGGGATCCGTCATGAGCAAATGTGTGGATGAGACCAAGCTTGGACATTGTGTCAATTTGTTGGAGGGTAGAAGGGCCCTGCAGAGGGACTTGGACAGACTAGAGAGATAGGCAGACCCTAATAGGATGTGTTTCAATATCTAAGTTGAACATCTAAGTGTCGGATTCTGTATTTTGGTTATAACAACTCCAGGCAGAACTATAGGCTGGGAATGGAGTTCTTAGGGAGTATTCAGGTAGAAAGAGACTTGGGGGTATTGGTGGACAATAAACTTAGCATGAGTCAGCAATGTGCCCAGGTGGCCAAGAGGGCTAAATGGCATTGTGGCCTGTATCAGGAATGGTGGGGCCAGCAGAGAGAGGGAGGTTATCCTCCCCCTGTATTCGGCACTGGTTAGACCGTACCTGGAATATTGCGTTCAGTTCTGGGCTCCTCAGTTTAGGAAAGATGTTGAGGTGCTGGAATGAGTCCAGAGAATAGCAACTAGAATGGTAAAGGGCCTGGAAGTTAAGACCTATGGGGAGAGGCTAGTGTAGCTGAGTCTGTTTAGCCTGGAAAAGAGAAGGCTCAGCGGTGACCTTATCGCTGTCTCTAACTATCTAAAAGGTGGCTGTAGTCAAGTAGGGGGTCGGTCTTTTCTCCCTGGACACTGGATACAGGAGAAGGGGTCACAGTCTTAACCTCCATTGGGGGAGGTTTAGACTTGACATTAGAAAGACGTTTTTCACTGAAAGAGTGATCCGGTTTTGGAATGGGCTGCCCATGGAGGTGCTTGGGTCACTGTCTCTGGAGGTGTTTAAAGTTAGTCTGCATGAACTGCTGAGTGGCATGATCTATATGTCAGATATTTAGGTTTACTTGGTTGGTTTTATGTTGTACTGGATGATCTTTAAGGTCTTTTCCAGCCTCATCATTACTGTGATACTGTGAAATACCAAAGTTTTGCTTGGAGGACTGAAGTGTTTGAGTATTGTAATAGTATGTCTTATCCTTCATGCTGCTATGATGTTAATAACCAATTGCAACTGGTACAGAGAATTAAGGAGTTTCTGTCTAAGATTCAATGCAGACCTTGCTGTCTGTTCTTTCAAAGAACCAGTATGTTAGGCTAGTCCCACTTCATAGTAGTTAGGTTTGTGGCTTCAGAATGGTGCAGGAGATGGTACCCTATTAGCCCAGGACCTGCATGGCTTTCAGAACAGCTATTGTCGCAAGTACTGAAGGTTCAAGTAGTTTTGCTTGGGTAGCTACAAGGACATTTGGCTCTCAGTATAGGCATAGATGTTTTCCTGCTGACCTACCTCCAGATCTGGACTGTCCCTGGCAGATCAATGCAAAAAAAAGGTTTGAGAAAGAGGCTTTTTCTGGCTGCAGGCAGCTCCACATGACAAGTGGAGCTATCCCCTCCTCTCTGTGTCAGCTGATCAAGAGAGAAAGGTGGGCTAGGTATAGGTCAATCTGGCAGAGAGAAGACCAGGATAAAGGTGTTCATCCAAGCTCAAGACTAAAAGACTGTGCCAGAAATATTATGAACTTTGTAACTGTCCTCTGCATGAGATGCTTCTGTAACACTTGAGACCACCTAAAGTGATATATTTTATATTCCTGGGAAAGGCAAGCCGTGCTGGGGGNNNNGAGGCGGTGGGGGGGGGGGGGGGGGGCGGTATACAGCTATAGTACATCCTCACAAACCCCTTCCAGCAAAATCTACCTGGTTTATCAGTGAGCTTTTCCACGAACTCAGTGACTGGCAAGGTTATGGAACAGATCATCCTGAGTGTCATTAAGCAGCATGCACAAGATAACTCGGGGATCAGGCACATCCAGCATGAATTTATGAATGGAACTTCCTGCCTAACCAATCTGATCTCTATGACTGGGTGAGCTGCCAAGTGGATGATGGAAAGGCTGTAGATGTAGTCTACAGGTGGTGGATTCCATATCCCTATGGACGTTTAAGAAAATACTGGATGTGAAACTTATTGCCATGATCTAACTGATGTAATGATATTAAGTCATAGTCTGGGCTTGATGATCTCAGAGGACTTTCCCAACCTCAATAATTCTGTGATTCTGTGATCCATTTTTGTTCCTAGTCTTATGCTTGAAAGACAACATTTCACTGTGCAGTTTGGGTTTTATCTTTCTGTTATACGTGCTAATACTTGCATGGAACAAGAAAAGAAATCTAGAAACATAAAAATAGATGATTTATATGAGTAAATGCTAGATAAGTATAAATAGTATAAGTAGTACAAGATGGTGAACTGTTCCGCTACACAGTTCTTTCTAAAATTGACATGATTTACTTGAAGTTACTGCCATCCTATGCTGCTTAAGAGATTTTCACTTGAGAGTTTTAAAAAACATGTTTTAAAGTTTGTCACTTTAGACTGCTGCTTGGATTACTTAATATAATTGGACTGACATTGAAACTAATATTTTGATATACAAAAATTTTAAAATAATAAAAAACCCTTAATCTGTTTGTCCCTCTGAATAAAAGCAAAATATTATCCTGTCTTTATGCAGCTGTGGAGCATTTAATTGAGTTATCAGCCAATACATAAAAGGAACAAACCAAATATGACTATTTTACATTGGCCAGAAACCTTCTTGCATTGGTATCAATTATGCTGCATTTTAAATTGATTGAACAGAAATGAACTTAGAAAGCATTAGAAAATGTTTTATGATTTTGTATTTTGCAATAACTAAGTTTGCCCAGGGAGGTGGTTGGGGCCCCATATTTGGAGGTGCTTAAGGCCAGACTGGATGAGGCTCTGGCCAGCCTGATCTAGGGTGGGGTGTCCCTGCCCATGGCAGTGGGGGTTTGGAACTGGATGATCGTGTGGTCCCTTCCAACCCTGACCGATTCTATGACTTCTTCCCAGGAAGTGTGATGGAGGGGGCAACATTGGAGGGAGTTTCCTGGGGAGTTTGTGGAGTCTTCTTCTCTGGAGACATTTGAACCCGCCTGGACTTGGTGAGGGTAAACCTGCAGTGGCTGGGGAATTAAACTGAATAATCTTTCTAGGTCTCTTCTATGATAATTCTATGATTCTATGATTCTAAGAAAACCAAAGATTTGTCACTGCAACTTCCCACACTTTTAGATATTCTATTCTGAAAATAATTAATTTGAAACTTAAGGGTACAAGAGTTTAATCAGCTGAAAGAACTGCAGAACATCTTATTCCAAAAAGTAAGTGCTCTTATTCCAGACAAATAAAACATTTCAGAAAATCACAGTATCACAGTAATGATGAGGCTGGAAAAGACCTTAAATATCATCCAGTCCAACCTAAAACCAAACAAGTAAACCTAAATGTCTGACATATAGATCATGCCACTCAGCACTTCATCCAGACAAACCTTAAAAACCTCCAGAGACAGTGACCCAACCACCACCATGGGCAGCCCATTCCAAAACCAGATCATTTCTTCACTGAAAAATCTTTCCTTATGTCAAGTCTAAAC
>VZRI01004364.1:396312-423472 GCA_013397515.1 Upupa epops | reverse complement strand
CCCAGATCACCCTGAAACCTCGACAAAAAACGCGTTTGGGGCTCCTCTCTCTCTTGCTGCCGAGTGAGGTCACAGCACTGTGTGGCTACAGTAGTCCTAGAACATCCCATACTACCAAGTGGAGGAAGTGAAGGTTCAGAAGTGCTCAGAAACCTGCTCAATACCATATTAACAAGGATTTAAGCTGTAGATCACAGCCCAGTATGAAACACTGCTAGACCTGAGGTTGGTCTTTTCTCAGAAACAATAGGACAAGAGGCCTCAAGCTTCACCAGGGGAAGTTCACTTCGGCCAGAAGGCAAACTTCTGCACAGAAAAGGTCATCAGGCTGCCCAGGAAGGGGGCTGAATCACCATCCCATAGATATTTGGAGCTCAGGGACAGGGCTTAGCAGTGGGCTGGGACAGTTTGGTTCATGGCTGGACTTAAGGAGAACTTCTCCAATCAAAATGATTCCATGATTCTATGACCACATCTGCTTCTTAAGACTATTTACAAGTTTCTCAAGTTATAAACCCGGTACATACTGCAAGCACAGTGACCCCACACACTGACAACCTCAAAAGATCAAAGTTCCTGAGCAGGCTCTTCTGCTTCCTCCAGACTTGCATCTCATCCCTTTTAACCTGGGGGATGCCAGCCCAGTCCTTAAGCCACTGCCCCTACTCCCCACCCACAGGCCATTCTAATTCCCATCAAAGCAGGGAAGCATTTCTGCTTTCACGTGATGTTTATTCTTAGCTAACTAAAATCCCTGGGATCCTCTCTAAGTTCAGTCATGCAGTTGGCCAAGATCCATAAGAGCATCACAGAACTCCTCGGCTCCGCAAAGGGAGTGGTGTTAGGGCAGCACAGATGTGTTACCCGCATTAACCACAGCGGGTTATGCAAGAAGGACCCAGGTAACCAAAGGTAAATAAATATCTGTCCTTGGGAAGGTCCCACTGCCCTGTGATGTTCAGGACAAACTTTGCAGGGAAAAAGCACATGAGGCTGAGCCTACGTCTTCCCCAGACCTTCCTCTGCAAATCCAACCATTTGAGCGTTTCTGTTCTCTTGAGCTGTTTTCAACAAAACTCCTATCTCCCCAACACTGGCTACTAGTGGCCCAAACAGAATCACATTCAGGAAAGAAGTCTCAAAATTAACTGCAAACAGAAGGCTGAATGACATACTCGTCACTGCTCCACTGCTTTAGTTCTCCTACATGTTAGAGCTTACAAGAGACTCATATCACGTAGGACAGTGCCTGTGTGGCTTCTCTGGTTAAAGGCTTAGGTAACGCAGAGAAAAATAAAATATCCCATTAACCAACCCTTGGGTCAGGCTGGAGAAGAGAAACCACCAGCAGGAGCAACAGCAAAAGGCCTCACACTACACACCAGTCTCTGGAGCAGATACAAGAGTCTTCATTGGATTTTGGATTTCTGAACCTGGTGGGGTGGCAGCAGGGGCAAGAGCTCTCATTTCTGAGATGAGTTTATGCAGAACAGCTTCCCCCTTCCAAAAAGGGTGCAGGAAGCCAGTACAGGAGGAAGGGAGTAGCTGTAGCAGTTCAACCACTATTGTATTTACGTTTCCGTACTCTCAATAACAAATACCTCCAAGGATGGCTGAGAAACAAGGCACTGGTTAGGGAACAAAGCAAGGAGCTTTCCCTAAAAGCAGTGAAAGAAATTACAGGTTCTTCAATGTTAACAGGCCTTCTGAGTTTCTCAGAGAAGGATTCACTTCCTTATTACAGATACAGCTGCAGTCCCCACTGTTAGTGGCGAGTCCTTCGACATTAAATTAAAATAAAGGGGTGAATTAAAATAAGGGGTTCTGCCCACTTCAAGGAATCAAATCCATGCATGGTAAAGGGACACGGTATCACCTTCTTCCCATAGGCTCTCACCTAGAGTGTTAAATCTTCTCAGTCCTGTTTTCAGCCTACAGGGTCAGCCCATGGTTCCTTAACTGTCATTTAAAGGAACAGGTGATCTCAGAGAAGCCACTGCAAATCACTCTTGGTTTGCTAAGGCATAGGGAAAGTTCTTCCTTACCTCCTGGAACTTAACTGAGCAGTACCGTCTGCAGGCAGCACTGGGCTGCAGGAGGGGCACAGGGAGGGTCACCACACAAGTAGCAGCTACCTGCTCCTACCACAATCACATCAGCAGCAGCCCCAATCTAGTTCAGTTGATGCTCAGAGTGGGGATTTGTGCAGGTTTCTGGCCAGTTAGAACAGTTGTATAAAAAACACCGATTCATGCAGCAGGTAATACTTTTAGAAGTCCTTTCCGCCCACCCACATACACACAACCAAAGTTCTAGGTGCCACAAGTCACAGTCACTCCTTGTAGGTTAAGTAAAATGACCAACCACACTACTGGCCTGAGCTGGAAAAAGATTAATCACAAAACTCATCTGTCTATTGCCACGTGACAAGCTGAGATGAACAGGGCACAGCCCAAGATACCCTCAGTCCAACAAGAAGCACCCAGTCAGCACTGGACTCACACACTTGCTCCAGCCTGCCTGCTCTCCTGGGCTTCTGCAGAGGATGTTGAGAAGGAAACTGCCTTGATTCATCCAGGCAGTCAATGACTGGATTAAATGTTCCCGGATAAATTACTTCAGGAAGCATTTTTAGCTGCTGAATAGAGTCTATGGGAAACACCTGTTTGTTTTCCATGTCCTGCAACCAGGGAATAACAACTGATGGGAGGTACAATTCCATGTATTCCTGGGACTCTAGGAGCAGCTCACAGCAAAACCCTTGGTTTTGAAGGATGGAGAAAAGGAAGGAGAAAACTTAGAGCATCAGTTAACTTGGAAGTTACTGACAGGACAAGAAAAGTGAAGGCTGAGATTGATTCCAGACACCCCATGGGTCTGACATGAAGACACATCAGTCAAAGCTCAAGTGAAGAGGAAAGGAAGGACCTCCAAGATCATCCAGTCCAACTGTCAACCCAACCCCGCCTTGCCCACTAAAACAGGTATCCCAGAGCCACTTCTACACATTGTTTTTAAGTCCTCCAGGGAGTGTGACTCCCTCCCTCCCTCAGCACCCTGCTCCAATCCCTGACCACTGTGTCAGGAAAGCTGAAGAACACAACATGCAGGTAGGGCTTTTCCACTGATGCTGCCCAGCTGTGCACTGCTTACTCCCTACAAAAGGCAACAGCAGTCCACCTCTTATGATCCTATCAGCTCCATGGAGGCCATGGTGACCAGCAGGCAGCTGCCCCACTCCATCCCACTCATCTTCTCTGATGTTTGTTCAAAGGGATTTCAGAGAGCAACTTAAGATGCTCTGGCAGCCAGCCACAGGACACCGCACAAACTGCCAGTGCCATGGCTGCCCTGGAGCCAGCCTGCAGCCAGTACGTCAGGAAGGGATGTACAGGACCAACAGTTTGGCTGGTGGCTGGACTTGATCTTAAAAGGTCTTTTCCAACCCAAATGAATCAATGAAGAGGCAGGACATTGCACTGAAGAGGCAGTTATCTCCATGCCTGCCATTTAAGGAGTCCAAATAAAGGCATCTTAGGACAATTTTATCCCATAAGAGAGTCTTAGGAGATGTGAGAGGCTGCTCTTATCTCTAGACAGTAAGTCACAGAAAACACCTGAGTCACTCAGTCCATATAAATACCATGAAGAAAGGGGAATTGCTTCACCAAAACCTGTTATGCACCCCTCAAACCTCCTCTGCCTGCAGACCTGATCACAGACTCCAGGGAAAACTGACTTCTACCAAGACTACAATGAGAAACTTGGGTGGTCTGCTGCTCCAAACTCCTAACAAATCAAACCAGACTTGGTTTTTCTTGCCTGGTTTGCCCAGTTTAAACTCTCTCTCACCAATTATCCTGACAAAAAAGATCGAGACAACCAAATTAGGTTAAGTGTCTGCCCTCTGTGGTGGAAACAGCAAGAAAAGAAGGACCAGCAGGTCAGAAGGAACATCCCTGTAGCCACACAGGAACCTGAAATGTTATTTGATAAACGCCCCAAAGGAAAGATGCAAAGAGAAAAGGAAATAAGGGTATACCAGAAAAGAATGGTATTAAAAGGGGCTTTTGAGCAGAGGCGTTCTGCAGGAGCTCCAGAATGCACTATACAGTGCCTTTTTGACATAGAGGCTCCCTCAGAGTCAGGAGCATCTGCTCTGCCAGGTTTCACTATGATGCTTCCATCTGCAATCCTGGAACATGAGAACTGTGGACAATAGCTGCGTTTCACAGCATCATGATTTAGGGTCCTTTAAGTGTCACTACAAGAGCAGTTTGTACCTCACAAGCAGACGGTCTCTTCAGCAGGTCAGGCAGTCCTCAGCAATGGCTTTTCTGCAAAACAAAAAGGCAAGCACACGAGTCAGAGGAAGCCCCACGATGACAGGAAGATGGTTTGTGTTACTCCAAATTCCCCCAAACTGTAAAAGCTTTGTAGTCCAACCCAAGTCAATCCAGGCAGCTCTGTAGCACCAGCTCCTCAAAAATAATCAGAGCCACAAACTGGTGGGGTTAGAAGGGACCTCTGGAGATCATCCAGTCCATCGCCACTGCCAGAGGAAGATACCCCAGAGCACTTCCCACAGGAACATGTCCAGGAGATTTTGGGATCTCTCCAGAGCAGAAGGTCCACCACCTCTCTGGGAAGCCTGGGCCAGGGCTTTGCTACCCTCACACTGAAAAATTTCTTCATCCTATTTAGGTGGACCCTCTTGTGCTCCAGTTTGTACCCAGTGCTCCTCACTGGGCAACCACTGGGAAGAGCCTGAAACACCATCCTGCCATTACCATTCCAAATGAAGCTATTAAGGCCAAATCATGAAAAATGTACACAACAACTTCTCCCTCGTTATACTTCTTACAAGGATTCACAAACACACCGTTAATGCTGAAGTAATCCAGGATGATTAGGGCCACCCCAGCATTAAGCCCTGTTTCAGGTGC
Organism: Upupa epops; assembly: GCA_013397515.1. Taxonomy (NCBI): domain Eukaryota; kingdom Metazoa; phylum Chordata; class Aves; order Bucerotiformes; family Upupidae; genus Upupa; species Upupa epops. The sequence goes on along the minus strand of VZRI01004364.1, from coordinate 418,526 downwards.
TCATTCCTGGCTTCTAAGGTCTGCTCACACACTCCACACAGAGAACACAAACTAAACCACAGAGTCAGCAAGGGTTTCAACCCACATGGAGAAAGGTCCCACTTGCTCTTCCCCAGAGTAAGTCACTAAGCTAGTTCTGCAACAAAATCTCCTCCTGGTACCTGTTTATCAAGGCAAAGCCTCACAGAAACCTCCTGCTTGCTGCTCTCCTTACAGAGGCACAGTACAGGTTCCACAAAGTGAAATGCCAGAGCATCCAATTAATTATTAATTATGGAATGGAGAAATGTCTTGTCTAAGGCTGAGATACACAGTATCATGGATGAGCTCTGGGTTGGGTAACAGCACAGGCACTCTCCTCTCCAACAGAGGGAACACTGCTCATGCACATCGTAAACCCCCTTTGTCTTATTCCATGTCATTATCTGCAGCAATAATTGGGGTTTTTGAGTCCCTCAGCTACTTCCAACTGCTGAACAACCAACTCAACCATGTTCTGACAGAAGTGAGATAAAAACTACCCCGCTGCTTGGTGTGGGCAGGAACACTTCACTTCTTCCCCTGGGAGACCTACTTCTCCTTAAATAAACCCCAAAGGAAAGGATCCTGCACTGCTGAGGTAGTCTGAGCTACCACCCACAGCAGTGAGGTTCCTTTTTTTCCCCTTACACATGGGGAATCATATAAATGCCATAAATAATCTGCATTTCTTACCCTAAGGGAAGGATTTGCAAAGCTGTTTCCTGCACAGCTTGCTTGTACAGTAGCTGGGGAGAACTTACCTTGTCCCCTCCTAACAAACAGAGGAAGACTGATCACTTGGAGTGGCAGGAAAAGGAGTCCTCAATCACCTGCACTGACTCACAGTCCATTCTTAGCCCAGAATTGTTTTCTCCAGGTTGGTGAAATATTTCTGGTGACTATTTTAAGGTTACGACATCTCTGTCAAGACATTGCAACCCCTGTGCCAAGTTTGCAACTTCCCTTACCCCTAGACCAACCGGGACTGTTATGCTGAGAAGCCCTACAGGAAAAGGGGCAAAGCAGTGCTGTGGGGTGTCCCCTGGCACATCCCATTCTGCTAACAGGTGTCCACCACCTCTCTGGGAAGCCTGGCACCTTCCTGCTCCTCCACTGTTCATCCTGCACCAGTCCTCATTCGTGTGCCCTGCTGGTTCTCAAGCTCTGTGTGCTTTTATCACTAAACATTTCCATGGCTTCCCCAACTCCAGGCAGTTTTCTACTCTGGGTTTTATTTCCCTTCCTCCATAACTGAATTCCTTACATCCCATGAACAAAACCGTTCTTTCTCACCTGGGCAGGCACCCCAGCTACAGCACAACAGGGACCTGGAGGACTCCCAAAGGATCAGATGTATTTCAGGGCAAACATTAATTAATGAATTCCTGCTTCTTACAATGTTCAAAGTTCTTACTGCTCCTCATTTCTGCCAGTTCCCAGGATGGGCTAATCCACTTCATGAGAAGAGCATAGCAGCTCACCTAGGTGCAGGACAGAAGGAAGGGAAGCAATTCTCCTACACCCACCCCACAGTCCTCTGGTGATGACATAGGCTGTAGCTGCAGTGAGCTAGTTCTTGCCCCAGTGGGCACTTACACGGCTGCAGTGCTGCCCAAGGGAGAGGCAGCAGTGCAAACATCCAGGATTATCTCTGTAAGCCCAGCTTGGCACAATCAAGTTCCAAACACAAGGAGTGTGCTGTTCCCCCCAGATGTTCCTTCCATTTCCCTAAGCAAGCAACGCTTTGTCTTCTCAAACCCAAAACCCCATGTTTCCTGTCTCCTGGGGGAGAAAGGGACCTAATAGTCGAGTTTCCCACTGTTTCTCACCCTTCCTGGGGTATTCCCAACTTCACAATGAACAGCCTCCTTTGAATAGCCTTATGTGGTGCATGAGGATCCCTGCACAGGAAGAGCAGAGCAGCATGGCTCACACTGCAGCCCCGACATTCCTATAGCCCCATGTCGAATACCGAGGATCAATCGCATAGGCTGACAGACCCTGAGCTATATATACACAGAGGCCATGAAACCCAGAGCCCGAGACACTGCAAATAACCAGCAAATCACCTACAACACCCTGACGCAAGGAAAACTCCCTCTGCAGCCTCAACGTCATCTACTTGCTGCACCTGAACCTACCAAGACCCTAAACTGACAATTTATGTAGGGATATATTACTGACTTATTTTTCTTTGCCAAATATTCAATGAATTTTTGTTAAGCATCAGAATTCCTAGTCCTACAGTCACATGAGGCACCTCAGATAAAGCTGAGAGCCTTTGAAAGCTGCTGCTTTTAGATTGGAGACAAGGCTCTCAAGCAGAGCTTGTCTGAAGAGAAAATGCTGGAGTTTGACTAAACAGTCTTCAACACACAAGATGGACAAGGGGGGTGGTTTCAAGATCAAAGTGGGCAGACTGAGATGAGATCTTGGGAACAAGTCCTTCCCTGTGAGGGTGCTGAGGCACTGGAACAGGTTGCCCCAGGCAGCTGTGCCTGTTCCATCCCTGGAAGTGTTCAGGGCCAAGCTAGATGGAGCTCTGGGCAACCTGGTCTGGTAAGAAGTGTTGCTGCCTATGGCAGGAGGTTGGGACTGAGTGAGCTCTTAAGTGTCTCCCAACCTAAACCAGTTTGTGACCTCCTAGGGACACATCCAGACACACAAGTCAACTTCCAGAGCCATCTTGCAACTCTTACTCCTTGCAGAAGGAGATCACATGTTCCACCACAGGCAGCACACAGAATAATAAAGGTTTTCAACTGTAACTCAAGCAGCTACTCCTCAGCAACATCCCCCATTTAATCCTTATTAAAGGGGACAAGCATTCAGAAAAAAAAAAAGGCAAGAAACTAGTCTTGTACAGGAATTGAAGCTGACAAAGTTAAACCCAGTAAGGTTCATACAAGCAGACAGTGAAGGAGCAGCTGCACAAGGGCGGCTGTTTTTATAGCCCTGTGGATTTTCATATGTCATGAGCTATTTGAATAAAGAAACCCCATGCAGTGATTCTAGTTAAGTTGGGAGAGTGATTCATGGATTGTCAAGGACCAACCAAGGAGCTTCCAGAATGATCCCGAAAGTCTGAACAAAGAAAGAAATGCTAATTCAGGGGGAAGCTCCAGCAGGCAGCAGCTGTTGGTTGGCTAGGTTCAACCACACAGGGTGGAACAGGTCAACCAACTGGATTTCGAGATGGATCAGGCACGGCAAGAGGCTGTGAACAGTCAGAGAAGGTGGAGATGAAATCTTGAGCAGCAGTGATCTCAGAAAAAACCTGTAACACACAGAGATACCCAGAGCCACAAAAAGGACTCAAAACCCCAAACCAACCCACCAAAACTCAAAGTAGAAAATACCTTCAGTGAGAGACAGAGCAAAATTTCTTTTCAGAGCTCAAAAGAAGATCAAGAGGTCCAAGTGAGCCCAAAGGGTCTCATTTCACTGTTGAACTCTGCTACCCACAGGATTAAAATGAACTAAAATGAGCTAACTGCATCCCCACAGCACTTCCAGCTCCCATGTAAATGAGCAGTGTGGTGAAATGTGTCCTAATCTGGATTCAGAACATGCAGATTGAAGGAGAACATTATTTCTGACCAGTTTTGTGAATGGTGATGTGCAAGAGAAACTGGCTTTCACGCTGCAGATTAATTCTCTGCTTAAATACTCTTTTTCTGAACACTTTTTAATGATTTGGCTCCTAGTAGAGCAAAGCTGCACCTAAAAATAAAGGTTTTAAGGGTTCAGGAATTCTTCCCACTCTTACAGCTGATCACTATAGGCCCATCACAACTGCTGTCAGAGGGTTTATCCATCAAAGCACTCATCCATACCAGCACGGCGATAGCCAACAACCTGCCAGCAGTTTGGGTGCTACAGGCTTTTAATGACTTGAGATGTTCTGGAGGTTTATAACATTGCACATATGTCAGAAAAAGGAACAAAAAGAACCTGAGGCAAATTCTGAACTGGGTCTGAAATAGGAGCATGCTCCAGTTAAACTCCAGCAGCTACTTTGACTTAACCGGAGCTGAACATTAATGATCATCCGAGAAAGAGTAACAGCAGCTTTAGTTATTCAAATTTCACTTATCCTTTAATGCAAGGCCTACAAGGAGTGGCTGAGGGAGCTGGGGCTGGTTAGGCTGCAGAAAAGGAGGATCCCACAGGAACAAGTACAGGCAATATAAAATCTATCAAAGACCAAGATTAAGCCGGAGCAGAACCCTAGGTTAAACTTTTAAAAGTACAAGTTATTTAGCTAAAATATCACATGAAGCATCTCCATGCAGAAGGTAATTTATATGGATCAGGTTCTCATGCCTTAATACATCAGAGTCTGAGCAAAGCACAGCGCAAGAACCTGATTTTGGATGAGAAATTCTTGGAATACTTTAGAGGAGCCAAATGAAGTATTCGCTGTGACCTTAAAAACCAGACAGCCTGTCCTTCAGAAGGTGAACAAGACCACTGAATGAATTCACTCACCAGCAGATCCAGAACCTCCTTGGTTTACAGAGATGGATTTTATGAACGAGTTGCTCTTTGGGGACTCAACCCACACCTGAACAGAGGGAACATGATCATCAGATCTGCACTATCCATTACCAGCACACACACACTTCACAGGTTGGTTTCCAGCACCTCGTGTCTGTTACAGAAACTGGAGCAGCATGTGGCTCTGAAGGGCTCCAACAGCACCAGCAGTGTCACATCAGCCAGATAAGACCTGGAACACAGCTCATTAGTTAGAGGTGAACAAAAGCGTCCCCAGGGCACACCTCACACACAGGCTGTTCCTTAAAGGAGAGGAGAGGAGAGAGGAGGAAAACAGCATTTCCTCCTAGTGCCAGAGCTCCAGCACTAAGCCGGGTAGATGGGAATGATAACTCCCCTTGGCTCCAGCACTGCTGCTTAGTCCAGGCCAAAACACAGCACTTGGGGATTAGGAACACGACAGAACAGGGGTTTGTTTTTACAGTTCCATATCTGTTTGGGGACTGATATTTAGCCAGTGATGACACACGAGATGCATTGTCAGCTCTCACTGCACAGAGGGAACAACTTTCATTTCATTATGCTAAACAACCTTTTAAAAGATAAATAATCTTGATTTTCACAGAAACAAAGGATGGTTTCCAAGCTCCTCAAGTCCAGCCATGAACACAACTGTCCCAATCCACAGCTAAACCCTGTCCCTAAGCCTCCAGACCTCCGCAACTTCAAAACACATAAAGGAGTGGTGATTCAGCCCCCTTCCTGGGCAGCCTGTTGCAGCCCTGATGACTTTTCATGGAGAAGTTTCTCCTACTAATGCGCAACCTCAGCTTCCCATGGTACAACTTGAAGCCATTTCCTGTTGTCCTATCACTTGTTCCTTGTGAGAAGAGACCAATCCCCACCTCTCTCCAACCTCCTTTCAGTTGGTTGCAGACAGCAAGGTGGTCTCTTTAAACCTCTTTTTCTTCTTCTATTGCAGGGACCACGTTTTGAGTCTCTGCATCATCAATAGGTTTCCCTCCACATTCTCTAGAGCCAAAACACCCATAAGGGTAAGAAGGCCAAAAGGACAAAGCCAATTCCAGTACAGTGCATAGGCACATGATCATTGTGGTAGAAATCACTGGAGCTTCTCTATTTCCTTTTCTGGAATCTGATGCACCTCAACCAGCCACTGCTTCACCCCACCTGTAAGGCATGGAGAATACACCAAAACAAATGAAATGGTGAACTCTTGGCTTTATCAGGACCTCCTCCAGACCACTCAAATCAACTACTGAACATCCACACGCTCTCCATTAATTCAGGAGGAGCCTCACAGCACCATCTCACCTCACCTCTGTGGGAACAAGGGGCACAGCCTAACCTGGCTGAGACAGAGCCAGCACCCAGGGTCAGGGGAGACTGAGTTTTCAGGGCAACTTTGAACCATCTCCACACCCAGACCAACCTCCTCATGATGAAGAGAAACACTGGGACATTAAGAGGGTGCAGGGGGACAAAAAGAAACAATCTATCATTATTTCTCATACAGCACCAACATGAGACCTGCAGCTAAATCAGAGCAAACCCCAGTGTTCTGTGCTGGATGGGGTAAGCAGAACCTGATACCCTCACCTGGTGAAAGGGAAGCAGGGAAGATAAAGGTCAGCACAGTGTAGCCAGATAGGGTGAAGATCATTAAAGTTTTGTTGTCTTTTAGTTGGTGGATCACATTTCCAAAGCATGAAGTAGCCCATTGCACCCAGCTTTGGGGTTCTCCGTAGTCTTAACACTAGCCACAAAGGAAAGGTTTGTCTCTCCTTCAGATGAGCAGTTCTTGAGACTCAGTTTGCACCAAGGAAGGCTGGGGTTGGCCCCAACGCAATTTCTGCCCCACAAGGGTTGCCTAGGCCTGGCCCAGGCTGCCCACGGTAGTAGAGGACTTCCTGTCCCTGAAGGGGTTGCAAAGCCCTGGAGATGCAGGGTGAGGGACAGGGGTTACAGGGGACTGGGGCAGTGCTGGTGCAACACTTAGACTTGATGATCCTAAAAATCTTTTCCAACCCAAATGATTCTGGGGAAAAAAACCCCACAATAAAGAAAGATCCATTTCCCAAGAGAAGGTTCCCTTTTTCACAAGGGAGCTGAAAAACCCACCAGTCAACACAAGATTCACCACCAGTCTACCAACAGATTCAAAGGTAGCTGTGAGCTGAAGCACGTTCCACACCCTGCATCAAAACATACATCTGCTTATCAGAACAGTGTAACTCAGCAAATCCCACCTCAAAAAAGCCTGGAAATTACCTGATAGATCCTCTAGACTTTCCACACACACACACACCCCCAGCCATGACAAGGTGGGATGGCGCCTTCGTACCCCACATGAGGTGGGGACAGGTTACAATAAAAAGCACACTGTTACATCAGCAAGGAGGAGCAAATTGTTTACAGCGATGGACTTGGCATCTGGGCTTATTCCTCACAAACCCTGTTTTATCTGGGCGACAGCAGACGTTTGGGTTTGCTATCACAATGATACCCTGGATGAAGGGAGCTGTGGAATGGCTTCCACAGAGGCTCAGCAAGAGCAGCAGATTCCCCATCGCAGTTGAAAGCAGGACAAAGAAATCAGGACACAGATTTGCTGCTTTAAAAACCTCAGATAGCATCCTGAGAAGTCAAAAGCTGCATGAGTGAAACACACAGCACAGGTAAACAAAACCAAATTCCCTTGTGAAAAGGCTTCAGAGGTATCAACAGAATCAGTTACCAGCACTAAAAGCAACTGCTTTCTGTCTCTCCCAGCTACTGGAATTAGGAGGGTTCTGCAGATCCCCCAGATGCACAAGAACCCCAAATGTTGGAGGGGAAACACACACTCACTGTGACATTTATTTTTTTGGAGGGGGCGACCAGAGGCTAAAATATCACATCCACCACTGTAAAAAGGTACCCAGGACCTGGGAACAGGGAAACCAGCCCAAGCTACACAGAGGAAACTGAAATCTCCATTGACAGCTGGTTCCTGTAACCACCCAGGGTTTGGGGACTGCCAGGCCAACAACTTCGAGGCAAACTGCAGCTGTTGTGGCTCTGAAATTGCTAATTAAATTCTTCTATCATTCTTTCAGCTGAAAGGGAAACCAGAACATCACAGTCCTTCATGCACTGGTGCTATTTTCACAGGTCTTAGCGTTTCAGGAATTGACAGAAGTGAAATCTCTGTATTCAGGACTTTCAGCAGGCTCCGGATTTTTCCTCCCCTCCACACACAGACATCATGTTTTAAACTGGAACCAGTATGCAGCTCCCCAGACACCCAAGGACAACAGATCATCTTATCAGGGTGAGAAACAGAACGAACAAGCCAAGCAAATACTCCAGCTACAAAGTTGGCTCAGAACACCTCAAACCCGCTTTGTCTGGGACACATTCCTGCATTCAACAGATAGGGCTGTGAACTCCCCCAGAAGCTGAAGGGCCAGCATTTGCTCTCCTTGAATTTTTCCCATCAAGTGACCATGTGAAAGCAACAATTTTACTGTTGCCCAACTGGAAGCAGGCAGAGCACTCACAGCATCACACCTCACACCACTTTAGTAGTTTGCTCTATTAAATAAACCCTCGGTGATTCCAGTGTTTTCTGCAAATTGGTGACCCTGTAGCCAGACAGTGCTCACATGCACAGAGATGGAACATGGGGAAAGGGAAGGGTCCTCTGCTCTGGCACGGAAGGGTCAGAATCCTAGAGTGGTGGGGTTGAAAAGGACCTTTGGTGATTATCTAGTCCAACCTCCCTGCCAGAGCAGGATCCCCTAAGACAGATCCCACAGGAACAGTCCAGGTAGATTTGGGATCTCTCCAGAGCAAGAGACACCACAACCTCTCTGGGCAGTCTGGGCCAGAGTTCTTGGACCTTCACCCTCAAAATATTCTTCCTTGTGTCTGGGTGAAACCTCCTGTGCTCCAGTTTGTATCCAGTGCCCTTTGTCCTGTTGCTGGGCACTAGTGAGCAGAGCCTAGTCCCATCTTCCTGACACCTATCCTTTAGATATTGACAACAATGAGANGAGCAAGAGACACCAGAACCTCCCTGGGCAGTCTGGGCCAGAGTTCTTGGACCTTCACCCTCAAAATATTCTTCCTTGTGTCTGGGTGAAACCTCCTGTGCTCCAGTTTGTATCCAGTGCCCTTTGTCCTGTTGCTGGGCACTAGTGAGCAGAGCCTAGTCCCATCTTCCTGACACCTATCCTTTAGATATTGACAACAATGAGATTTCCCTTCTATCAGTCTTCTCCTTTCCAGGCTGAACAGCCCCAGGTCTCTCAGCCTCTCCTCACGGGGTAGATGCTCCAGCCTTTGAGCATCCTAGTGACTCTGCACTGGGCTCTCCCCAGTAGCTCCCTATCCCACTTAACACTAAACTGGGCTCCCCAGTTTAAGATCTTCAAATCTTGAAGTCAACGCAATCTCCAAAGAAATCAGTACACCCAGCTCACCAGCAGCAGCCTGTGCTTAACCCACCTCTAGAAGCCCTATGGACAGCATCTCCTCTCTGTCATGTCCTCTCTGCAGCTGGACAGTCATTTGCCTCTCTGTAGCTCCATGAGCAGCCAACTTTCATCGCAGCCAACTTTTGTTTCAGCAAATAGTTAGACCGTTGCACAGTCACGGGCTGGTCAGTGGGATGAGATCATCCCCAACAAACTTCTCCCAGCTTTTTATTAACTGGCTTCATACTTCAGAAATTTACCTTTGGTTTGGGATTAATTAGCTAATAAGATGCTTTACAGAAAGACTTGCTTCATCAGAAAATATTAGGCATCACCCCCTTTTCTTTTCCCTCCCACACTGCTCCTTCTTTACATTTAAAATGCTCAAAGACATTTTTGATTAATTGTTATACTCACAATGGGATGATTTCTGACAAAATGGGGTTTGGGAAGGGCTTCTTGAAGACATACTTTTAGATTCTACAAAATCACTTTGGGTCTGCTTTGCATTTATTCCAAAAGCAATGAGACAAATATTCTAAACAGCCTGTTTTGCTGCTTGATAGGCACTAGAGGATACGCTGGAACCTGAAGTATCCCGTTCCCTCACTGCCACCAAAGCTTTCTGAACCTCCACCCAGATCCTACTCACTATTTTATTCCAATCCTGTAAAAATTCACGTAATGGCCATGAGAAGCAAAAGGCAGTGGGATGCAGGAGTCTGCACCCAAGTGAAACAATCACCTGGCAGTGAATGATCATAGAAATTAAGAAAGAAGAAAAAACAAGTCAGAAAGTACTGATGAATCAAATGATTCATCATGATCAATTCCACAGATCTCTACCTTTTCCTAACTCACTCTGCAGAAGAAATGACAGGAGCTTTCCAGAGTTTGGAGCTGTGGTTGATTTGTCTCTCTTTTCATCCAAGATCTGCTACCCACAGCTTGCTGCCCTCTGCAACCTTCCAGTCTCAGCTACAACAAGCAGCTCTATTATCCTCCAGCTTACACAGAGGGAACAGGAAAGCAGGAGATCGAGAGCCCCTCATCAGAGTAATCTGGGCAGCAACTGGAACTGGGCTTAAAAATACTTCATCTGAAACTTAAGGTGTCTGCACTTTGAAAGACAGAGAGAAAAACACTTAGAAGAGATAAGCAGGGTCATAGAAGTGATTAGAGCAAGTTATGAGGTAGCAGAGTAATAAACGGCTCTGGGAGGACAAAGATGACAGCAGGGACCAATTAGCATCCTTTTGATTTGGAGATCGAACCCCACCCTCAAGTCAGGAGTCAGGTTTGAGCACCTCAGTACAAGGACATTGAGGGGCTGGACTGGGTCCAGAGGAGGGCAATAAGGTTGGGGAAGGGTCTGAAGAACAAAACCTGTGAGGAACAGCTGAGGGAGCTAGGGCTGGTTAGGCTGGAGAAAAGGAGGCTGAGACCTTATTGCCATCTTCAACTACCTGAAAGAAGGTTATAAAGAGGTGGAGGTTGGTCTCTTCTCACAAGGAAGAAGTGATAGGAAAACAGGAAATGGCCTCAAGCTGCACCAGGGGAAATTTAGGGTGGACATAAGGAAAAACTTCTCCATGAAAAGGGCCCTCGGGGCTTGGAAAAGGCTGCCCAGGAAGGGGGTTGAATCGCCATCTCTGGGACAGTTGGGTTTATGCTTGTACTAGAGCATCTTGAAGGTCTTTTTGAACCTGAACAATTCTATGACTCCATACTGAAACTTCTGACCACCAGCTTTTCCCTTTGTAGTCTGACTTCTCATACCCCACACATTCAACACACGAACTTATCTCCAGTTAAAATGTATGAGCAGAAGTAAAGCTCCCAAAGACCACAAGCACCCACCGTAAAAACATCTAAGTGAGCAGATGCATTTTAACTCCAAACACACTAATTGCAGGTTTCATCCCCTCTAATTTCCCATTCAGCACCTCAAAACAATACAAGACATGACACTTGCCAGAGGATTTCAATTGGGAAACACAGAAGGGCAAAATCAGCACACTGAGCTGCTGAAAAATAAGGCTGCAGAGAAATTAAATACTAGAAAAAATAAACACTCCCCAGACTCCACAGAAGCAGAACAGTTCGATTTTAAGTGATCTGGGGCATTTGCAACATTTTTCCAGGCGCCTCCTGGAGAAAAAGCTGACAAGGAGTTGAGCAGACAGAGGGATGGTCTAAGCTTATGACTAACACCTATGATTTGAGGCTTTAAAACCTGTGATTCTCACACCAGCTTCCACACAGAGACCTATAGAAATCAGTATCTCCTTTTTCACTCTTACAGAGGGAAAAATAATGAGTCCAACGTTCCACCACTGCTGAGAAGGTAACTTAATGGTCATCTCATTCCCACCTTTCTGCAGTACCCCTCCTCTGAGACTAGGTCAGACACAAACTGGTACAAATCACAATAGCAGAAAACAAATCTTAAACATAGTGAACAAAAATACAACACTCTCATTACACAACAATACGGGAACGTCTAGAGGCAATTAAACTTAACCTTTCTTTCTAGAAGCCCTATAGAAAGCACCAAACCAAATATTCCGTTTGAAACCCAAAAAAAACCAAATCTACACCCAAAACTCCAGTTTAAATCCACATGAACAGATTAGTTGGGCACAGAACGCACAGGAGCATTTACATCTCTCAATCAGAAGAGCATACACCAGTATGGCTCTTAGGACTTCAAACCTGACATGTCTGAGATCAGACATGGTTTGGAAAGAGTTAAAAGGTTCCCAAAGGGATCCTGGATGCAGCTTTGTCCCCAGTGTAACCTCCCTTCCCCACTTTCTCACTTAACTCCTTCCGTGGGTTCCTCTCACTTTCCAAAGATAACCCAGAGCACTGGCCGGCTCCTGAGCACATTTTCTGTTCTCTTAGAGTCTAGCAGCCACCAAAATAACTTTCCCGTTCTGTCAGTGACACTTGTGGCCCATTTCCTCCTCTCATTATATAACCACGGCCCTCTGCTTTAAAAGGAACCTCACTCCACAGGAAGTCAGTCCCCTGGAGAATAAACATCAAGAAGTCTGCAGCCTGTTTCAGTAAGACACCCAACAGCTGATGCTGGACTCGGGGCTTTTGGGGAACAGCAGACTGAATTATGTGTTCCAACCTACCCATGAACAGACTTTCAAAAGGTCCAACATTACATTCAGAACCTTCAGATGGCCTGAGAACAGGATCTGCTAGGCAACACACACACAAATACAGTGGGGAAAACAGCAGCATAGGTCAGACATGAGTTCAGCTAAGCACGGGTCCAGGAGATTCTGCTGGGAGAGGACCAGCCATCAGTTGCAGGGTGGATGGAAATGGGAACTCCTTGTGGAGTTACCACCTGCAGTGATAGCCTGTATGGGAGCAGCAGCGTTCTGAAAAGCAGCTGAGAGAGCTGAGGGGGAGGATGTTAACGGGGAAAAAAGGAAGCTCAAGGGAGACCTTCTCACTCTCCACAAGTCCCTGAACTTCAGAAAGTTGGAGCCAATTGGGGATCCATCTCTTCTGCCTACAGGAGAAGGACCCACCTCAGGTTACCCCAGGGAAAGTTTAGGTTGGACATGAGGAACAATTTCTGTCCCACAAGAGTTGTCAAGGCCTGGCCCAGGCTGCCCAGGGCAGTGGGGAAGTCCCTGTCCCTGGAGGGATTGCAAAGCCATGCAGATGTGGGTGAGAGAGAGGTTAATGGGAACCTGGGAGTGCCTGGGCAACATTTGGACTTCATCTAAAGGTCTCCCCCAACCAGAGATTCTGTGAGTCTGTGGATGCAGAGGAGCCTGCAGGAATTGATTAGACTACAAGGGCCAGGCCTGTGGGTCAGTTTTCAGCAACACCAACAGTTACAAGGAAGAAGTCTTCACTGGAGAAAACCAAACTCTCTACAATTTCAAGCTTATGTTCCCCAACTCTAAATCCCATCTATTTATTTCAGAAGAAGGAAATCTCACAGGAGCTGACAGCAAAACAAACCAAACTACAGAACATCTTAGCTACAGAGCTGTTATAATTTTACAAGCAAGATGACAGTGACATCCACAAGTCTCTAATAAAAACCATGACTACTGGACAAACTTGGCTTTCGGTGACCAACCATCACCACACACTGCTCTGGATGTGGAAACATCCAGATGGAGAATCTGTTATTCTCTGCATACCCACTGTTATACTTGAGGAGAATTATTACCCTGAAAACACTAATTTGAGGCAAATTGTAAAATGTATCATTAAAGCGAATTACGAAGTACAAGAAAATAAGCTGGAGTTACATCAACCCAGCATTAATGCAACTATACATCCCTATAAATCCAGTCGGTCATTCAACAATTACACCAATGAGAATCACTAAGAGGGTCACTCTAGGACAAATATGTAATCCCCAATGTGACACTTGATCCTCTCGCCCTACATGCCCTTTCCAAATCTCAAGAGAAAAAAAGGGAAAAAAATTGTAATGTTTTACTTAGAACACCAGTTATGAATAAAAAAAATCCTGTCGTCAGAATACAAGGTGGGTGTACCCTTCAATTCTCATGCTGGAAACGCTTAGCTAGGTTAAATACAGCCTAAGAAAAAATAATCTATGTGATTTAAGGGTGAAGACATCCTGGGAAAAAGCAAGGCTGCAGGTTACATGCACCAGAGCACTGCTGGCTATGGCCACAACAAGGAGCAAATCAGTACGTGACATGAAATATAGTCTGAGCCACATCCTACACAGAGTTCTCACTGTTGTGGCATCACAGCAGTACCACTAAACACATATACTGGGTGACAACTGATGGAGAGCAACCTTTTACAGGTGACTCCAGTGTTAGGACAAGGGGATGAATTCAAGCTCAAAGAGGGGAGATTGAGACAAGATCTGAGGCAAAAAACCCTCCTCCATGAGGGTGCTGATGCACTGGGACAGGTTGCCCACGGAGGTTGTGGCTGCTCTATCCCTGGAAGCGTTCAAGGCCGGGTTGGATGGGGCTCTGGGCAACCCAGTCTGGTGAGAGGTATGGCTGCCTATGGCAAGGGGCTGGGTGAGCTCTGAGGTCCCTTCCAACCCAATCCAATCTGTGATTCTCTGATTACAGTGTTTTACAGACACCCTGGTGACAATGCTCCATCACTCTGTCCCAAGTGTCCTGTCTATCCATAATTATTTCCCTTATAACCGGTTGTTGGACTCCTAAGATAAACACACTGGAGAGTAACCCAATCCCTTTCAAATCCTGCTAAGTCAGAAGTCTGAATCATGTAGCTCAACATCTAGAGATTTTTTCCTCACAGTTCTGATGGCCAAAAAGAAAAGCAATTCACTCTCACCACAAGAAGTCAAAAGGAAGGAAAAGCCATTGACTCATTTCTTTGTCTCATCCTTCTGCATCTCAATCAGATTCACAGATTTTGTTGTTGTAGCTCTTCCACAGTTTCAAAGTCTCCAATTACTTTCACTACAACAAATTAGTTAACTCAGAACAGCAGATAAACCATTCTGAAATTCCTAAGACCCAAGAACAGCATTAAAACAATTAATAAAACTGCAAAAGATAAAGACATTGTCTCCACAGGGGCAGAAAATTGGAGGTTTAAAAATAAAAAAAAACCCAAACAAAAAAACCCAAAACACACAATAAAAAAAACCCAAACCCAAACCAACACAACGCATCACCAAGAAGACCACACACACAAAAAAAAAAACCCAAACAAGATGGGAGGCCTGGAAAGGGATAAAAGGAACTCAAAACAAAACTAGCAACACCAAAATAATCCCCTTCTCAAGATTACTGTGACAGCACTGAGGTTACAGCAGGGACAAAGCCCACAGACCTGCTGTGAGCAGCGCTGACAATTATCTTATAGATGGTTCCTCCACTAAGCTACCCTTTGCACACAAATTTTCCCTCTGAATATCTAACAGCATCGCAGATCCAGCCATTTCCAAGAAAGCTCAAGCACAGACAGAATCACATGGGAGGTTCCAGAGCAGACATCAGAATCACTGTCAGACACAGCTTTCCAACCAGAGGTTTTGGCCAAACCCAGCACCAACAGTCTTTCACTGTGTGCCCAAATTCGGGAAAGTTGAACCTACTAAGTGCAAGCTGGTCTCTTGGAAAACCCCAGGCCTTGTTGCTCTGTGCTGCTTGCACCCAGTCACACCACTGGTGGAGTTTCTCCGCCTTGTTCACCCTAGCAGAACAGCTCTTGGCATCCCCTTCCCCAGTGAACTGCTCCTGCTTCCCCTTCACTAGAACTGATGTGGCTTCTAAAAATAGCTCTGGAGGAAATCCCACCAGATCGCCAACCCACTCTGCAGCACAGGAATCTCCATAGCATAAATGTGATTAAAAAGAGGAACATGAAGGAGGCTGGAACCAGTTTCGTTCTAGAAATAAATAAAAAATCCGTAATATAGACACAAACTCCTTGTTACAGGGTTACAGAGAACTGGAACAGGCTCCCCAGAGAGGTTGTGGAGTCTCCTTCTCTGGAGACTTTAAAACCAATCTGGATGCATTTCTGAGCGATCCGAGTGATCGGTCTGGAAGGGCACTTGGACTCAATGATCTCTGGAGGTCCCTTCCAATCCCTAATTTTGTTATTCCGTATCACACCCCTCCAAGCACGAACGGCAGGGTATCTGTAGCAAAGGGCTGGACAACCAGGTTAGTGCAAGGAGCAAGCAGCTGGGGCAGAGAAAGGGAAATGAGACCAAGTCAAAGCACAGAAAGGACTTTCTACCCCTTTCAGAGAGTTTTAAGTGTTTTGAGAATCAGTTAGTTAAATTAATGCATTTGTTACAGTCCATGGAGGGTTTCAAACACCCCGGGGGGTGGGAGGAAACCCAGCAGCATTGCCAGCACTGGAGAGTTTCACTAACAGCTACAAGTCGATTTCAGACTGAAGTACTTCAGGAGTCCCAACCAGAGAGTGTGTAAACACACTTTGAATTCGTCTGATAAACGCTCCCATAGCTTCACTTCATTTGAGGCCAATGTCAACACCCTAAATTAGGCTGAAAAACAGCAGTGGGGGATGATGTAGCTCTGGATGATGTAGCTTGAATGCGATTTTACAAAAGGAACAATGACTCACTCCCAGGCGGGAATGTAGTGGAAGTGTATGAGCTAATACATGGAAAGAAGCTGCCCGGTTCAGGAAGACCCGACTTTATGGTGCACAGCATCTCGTCAGTGAGAAAAGCCTTCGAAAAGGAGAGATGTCGCATAAAAGAATCAGAATCCTAGACTGGTTTGGGTTAGAAGAGAGCACGGAGGACACCCAGTGCCAAACCCCTGCTACGGGCAGTGACACTTCTCACCAGACCAGGTTGCCCAGAGCCCCATCCAACCTGGTTCTGAACACTTCTAGGCATGGAACATCCACAACCTCTCTGGGCAACCTGTTTCAGTGACTCAGCACCCTCAAAGAGAAGGGTTTTCTGCCTCAGACATCATCTCAGTCTCCCTTTTTTCAGCTTGAACCCATCCCCCTTGTCTTAGCACCATAGTCCCTCAGAAAAAAATCCTCTCCAGTTTTCCTGGAGCCCCTTCAGGGACTGAAACCTGCTCTAAAGTCCCCCTGGAGCCTTCTCTTCTCCAGGCTGAAGAGACCCAGCTCCTTCAGCCTATGCCCCGGAACAGAGGGGCTCCAGCCCTCTGATTACCCTTCTGGCCTTCTCTCGACTCACTATAACAGTTAACAAAATTACTTCCTTCAGGGCTTTTATTTTTCCCCATGTCTCATCACAATCCAACCAGCCTAACCCTGGTCACTTGGCACACAACTCCATCCACACTCCACTCCCTGGTCCAACGTGCCAACCAACACACTGAGATCCTCATCAAACGTAGATGAAAGTGTTCATGCCAGATCCAAGACATGAGCCAGCTCCCAGCACTCAACTGACTAGCAGGACCAGCCTACTTCACGTTCTGCTGGATTCCTAACACTCTTGCCAAGGATCCTCTAGCTATGAGGGGCTGAACATTACAATTTTGTGTTCAGACAGCAGCTGTAGGGGTTAGCAGAGAACTTGCCTGTTAAAATATAAAACCTAGAATTATCTGATATGGTTAAAAGCCTAGTGACCACCCCCTGGAGATGAGCCTGCCGCTGCTGCTCAAAGTCAGCCTTATGCTCCTCCTCGCAAATTCTCCGAGCAAAAAGGGGCCAAGTGTAGGTGGAAGATGGGAGTGAGTGACACAGGCTAATCAGGATTTAATCATGCTAATGGATGTGATTAACTGCATACAGCTCCTAGGAGCTTCCTCCAGCTACACAGGAGGAGCTTGATAGCCACAACACAGCAGGAGGGAATTGCTCATCCCACTTCAATCTCCAGCTACACCACGTGTGTCACGTCATCCAGTGTGCGGGGATGTACCCCATACTTAACCTTAATTCCACCCACATATGCTATCTTCCACCCCATCATCTTGGGCAGGGTATACAGGCTCCAAACCTGTGTTTGTCTGTGCTGACTTCTCACTACAGTAAGAGAGAAGAGAAATCTAACCTTGGCAAAGGAAAGGCAATACAGGGCCTATTGCTTTACACAAACCTGCCTGAATAATGCAGCTACAACTAGGTTTGGGGGTTTCGTTTCCTGTGCTGGCTTTGTCCAAATCACAGGGATGTTGCTGGCTTTATCTCAAGTCTCTTATCTTCTACTCCTCCAGGGAACTACTAATTCAGCAGTTGCTGCTGTCTGGAGGAAAATTCTGAGAGACCAGAGAAAAATTTTAAAAAGCAACAAGAAATGGCTCTTCCTAGCAGGGAGGAGGGTTGGGCAGGCAGGGAAGAAATCAGACCCATCCCTCACTACTTCCAGGGGAGTACACTAGTACAGCAACAGAATAAATAACTTGCTCTCCTCCCACCTTCCAGCAGATACTTCAAGGGCAGAACACGCATGAAAGAGAATACACCATCATTTACACACAGACAGTTTTTACCCTGTAGAAAGATGACTTACACCTCCCTTGAAGGCAGTGTCTCCCACAACTTGCTAAGAGCCCAAGACTCACCTTGTTCAGGAACAGATCTTCAAACCCTCAGCATCAGCCTAGTGTTTTTTTGGTTTGAGTTTTTTTGTTATTGTTGTTGTTTTGGGTTTTTTCCTCCCCCCGTAACAGAGCTTAGATTCTGCTCGAGAATCACAAGCTAGTGGGGGGGGTTGGAAGGGAACCCTGGAGATCATCTAGTCCAATCCCCTGCTAGAGCAGGATTAAGCATCACACTAATGGCTGTCCATAAATTTTTCTGGGGTTAGAAACTCCCAATAATTTCAAATAACTTTAGTATTTCATCTTTCCATAAGCAAAGCTTGAGTAAGACAACTCCTCAAGAGCCACACAGAGCCCTAGTGTGGGCCACAAGTACTTTCTTTTCATTGCTACTGTCAAAATCTGCATAATATCCACAGCAACAGCTTTCACTGACCTTTCCATCCCACCAGAAATTCTTTTCCAAAACACTAGGTCATGAAATTGACAGCAGAATTGTAAGAGGCTGGAGAAACTCATGGGTTCACATGTTATACAGCCCTACCATGTGGCCATGATCACAGAATCTGAAGCTGAAAGATAAGATTGAAATGAGATATGAAGCAGAAATACCTCCCTGTGAGGGTGCTGAGGAACTGGAACAGGTTGCCCAGGAAGGTTATGGCTCCTCCATCCCTAGGAGTGTTGGATGGGGCTCTAGACAAGCTGGTCTGGTAAGAAGTGTTACTGGCCATGGCAGGAGGCTGGCACTGGGTGACCTCCCTTCTAAACTCAAACCAGTCTGGAATTCTGAATCTCTGGTTGGTAGAAACCTTTGATTCACATTCTTTTGGAGCTTTTATTCTACCTCCTCCAGAATCTCATCTGAAATACATCTAACCTACATCTAACCCTTTTTTCCAGCTCAGACTCAAGGCTCAGGCTGTTCTGCCACCACCACGTGTGCAGGAATCACAGACCCTACACTCCTCTGATCTACAGCTGAGCACAGTGTCATTTGCCTTCCAGGAAAAAAAAAAAAGAGCATAAAGCAAATCAGTTCAATTGCTTTGTTAAGACATGAGGAAGTCCCATATGCAGACATTTGACTAAGCAGGAGATTGAGCCGTTTCAGCTGGGACGGGAAGTGTAACCACAAAGCTACAAGAACCAACCATCTGCTTTCCAGAGCGATAGTCACTGCTTGAGGTCATCCTTTGAAACCCCAGAATGACACCCCAAATACAATTTTGCCATCTACAATGAGCTTGGCAGCACCCTGATGAGTAACATGCCTTAAACCCTCCATTCTTCAGGGAAGAGACTGAAATTTTATCTTCCAATCTACATCTGGAACAGCAAAATAATTTATTTGCGCCTTTTTCTGGACCAAGAGCCACAGTTTAGATATTGTTTTGCCTTAAACCTGGCAGACCAGAATCCAGGAGTCTGCATATCAGAGGCAAAGGTAGTTTAAAACCCAGGATATCAGCTGAAGATATCAACCATTTCACAACTACAAGGCTAAGCACAAACTCAGAGTGACAACAGTGCTGCCAATGACAGTGCCAAACCACACCTGAGCCCTGCAAAAGCCCTACTCTGATCTACTGGCCCAGACCCACTTATTTCTAGGCAAGAGAGGGAACCACTAAAACACTATAGGGCTCGAGACCTCAAAACTGTAATTACAGTGAAAATTAAGGCTGCGTCAGCCCTTCCACAAGCCCCAGAAGGAATATGCAGTTCATTTGCTTAAACCCAGCAGTCATCAGCCTTCCTAGAATGAGCTTAATACTGAAAATCGAGTGTTGTCCACACAGCCTCACCCACCACCTCTTCAGAAAACCAAAGTGCTGTTGTATTCATTGTATTTCCACCAACCAGCCTGTCCTGTGCTCTGTACTTATGTTGCTAAAGGTTTGGGGTGGGTGGGGATGATATGGCGACAGAAAGTTTGAAGTATTTAAAACCAGACTTCTTTGTCAAGTGCCCCTGGAAGGAAAGCACTCCACATCCAAGTACTTCAGACCTTGTACTGCCAGGGCTGAAGGACACTTACTGGTACCGCAAGGCACAGTACACAGATACCAGTCAGCCCAAACTGGTTTCCCAAACTGGCTCATGGGAGCCTCTCACGCAATTATTCACCTCCTGGTCTCTCTGCCCAGCTCCCTGCGATGCCCACAGCCAGGTGGTACAAAGCAGCAGGTAGAAGCTGAGGCGACTGGCTTAGCCACACCAACACACAACTTACAACCTTCAAAGCTTCCCACAGACAAATGAGGCAACTTGTTAAAACACATCTGCAGGTAGCCTGCAAGGATAAGTACCCAGACGTGGGCTGTGGTGCTCAGTGCTCCTCAGAGCCTGCTTCAGGACCTCCAGCCAGCAGTTGGGTTTTTAAGGAACAATCTAATAAAGCCAGATACTAAAGCTCCAGTGAGGAACTGCTGGCATAAGCATCCTATCAACAGGCTTCCCATTTGTTCTTTAAGGACTAGGATGACATAATCCTCTCCTAACATCATCTGAGGACTCGGGGAGGGGGACAAGGGGTGACCCACAAAACTGTCCCCATGGCAACACAGTGCTTAAGCTGAACTCACAGAACTTGGGATCTCCAAACCATTGGCACTCTTTTGTGTGATTTGGTATTTCCCTGATGTCAGTTCTGCAGGGACACAGAATGCAGATTTAAGAATATCCACGGCCTCGGGTTTTAGAGTCAACAATCACATTCAAACTGATCAGCTATTCTGCTTTCCAGCCTGTTGCTCATCACTAACATGTAATTAGGACTGAAGAAAACAAAAGACTCAGGATATTGCTGCTGTTGCAACACCAATCCAGTTAAGCTCTTTTCAAAACTGAAAGATGATCTTCTGACAGGAAAAGGGCAAAGGAAGATAAAACTAAAAAATACATTAAAAAGGGCCCATGAGTCCTCCAAAATGCCTCCAAGAGGACAATCAGAAATTTCACCAGTTTCTCGCAAGGGAAAGCTAACCAAAAACTTCACACAGTTTTAACACAGACAGGGCTGCTCAGCCAGGATCACTTATCACAGTTGCTGAGTATTTTCAAGTTACAATGCCTTTGCGCTAGAAGAAAACAAAGAAGCTGCAGCAGCACCTAATTCACATAACACCAGTAGAACACAAATTATCAGATGGAATAACCAAACCTCAGCATTAGGAAACAAGTAAAACTGCAGCACAGTCCTGTTCTTTCGGTTCAGAAAATGAAGCTCAGAGCATCACAGGCAGGGCCTTGCATAAAGGAAGCATCAAGCAAGACAGGCTTTTACGAGCTGAAACACAAGGAAAGGATTTGAAGGTCTATTAGAGTAATTCAAGAAACCTTTCAGATACTCTGCAGAAAGCAGATAAGCTGAGAAGGTGGTGGTCTGGTGAAGAGAGCTCCAGCTTTAACAAAAAGCACAAAAAACTTTTTTAAAGGTTTGTTGTCTATACAGGAATCAAGGGAAAGACCTAAGAGGGAAAGCGACCAAGCAAGAGATAGCAAGAATCTTAAAAAACTCCAAACATCTAAATTAACGTTTAATATGTTCACACATCAGGCGTTTCACACACCTCTCCGAGAGAGCGTAACTTCTAACAAAGTAAAGCCATGCTCAGAAACAGCTTTTGGCAGCAGAACAGCATCTTTACAACCGAAAACTTCACTATCTCCAGTTTAGCTTCATCAGTCTCGACCCTCCATCGTGCCGAGACGAACGTTTACCCGATACTTAAAACTCCAACAGTTCCTTCCAAGTTGTGCTGGCTCATCCCGAGATGGAGCCACTCCGTATAAATAGTCGGCGAGTTGAACGCGCCGATGACTGGGCAGAGCTGCCATCGAGGCCTCCAGCCTGCCGCATCCCCACCGCCACACCCATCGCACCGAGCTGCAGGGGATCCGCAGCTCTGCCTCCGCTCATCCCTTACAACTCTTACACATGACCCATAGTGCCTATGTGGGTATCCATAGCCTTACCCAGCTGCAGCACGAGTATCCCCCGATGCCACAGGGAAGGAGACTGGCCGGGCAGACGGACAAGNCCCCGCCCAGCCTCACACAAGGGCGAGGCCACAGCTCCCCCCATTCCCCACCCCAACTCCACTCCCCGCTCCAAGCCAGGAAGGGGGTCCCCTCACCCCTTCCCCCTCACCGCAGACCAGCCCTTACCGGGGTCAGCGGGGGC
>VZRI01004364.1:370617-396300 GCA_013397515.1 Upupa epops | reverse complement strand
CTCGACCCTCCATCGTGCCGAGACGAACGTTTACCCGATACTTAAAACTCCAACAGTTCCTTCCAAGTTGTGCTGGCTCATCTCGAGATGGAGCCACTCCGTATAAATAGTCGGCGAGTTGAACGCGCCGATGACTGGGCAGAGCTGCCATCGAGGCCTCCAGCCTGCCGCATCCCCACCGCCACACCCATCGCACCGAGCTGCAGGGGATCCGCAGCTCTGCCTCCGCTCATCCCTTACAACTCTTACACATGACCCATAGTGCCTATGTGGGTATCCATAGCCTTACCCAGCTGCAGCACGAGTATCCCCCGATGCCACAGGGAAGAAGACTGGCCGGGCAGACGGACAAGCAGGGGGGGAAAAGGGGAGAAAAGCAGCGTTATCCTAAGTTTGATGAGGTCCTGACAAGAAGTGACGAGTCACAGCGCTGCCTGCGGCCCCAAACCCCGATTTCTTCATTTCTTGGGGGGAGACAGAACTGAGGGAGCCTCGCTGGCTGCCCACAGCCCCTCCCTCCACCAGGGTGGGGACCCTTTCCTTCCCCCCCGGGTCACCTCTACCTAAAGGGGTCACCTTAGACACCCACCCCGGGTCACCTCTGGTCTGCCTCGAAACTCAGGATCGGCTCAATTCCCCCCAGGGTAACCAAAGACCTCCTTCAGNCAGCGCCCCTGGACTCACGCCGAGCAAACTACCCTGCTAGCGCTAGGGCGCGAGGACAAGGCCTTTCGACCAATGAGAGGCCAGATGGGCCCGGAATTAGCCAATGGCGACGAGCGCGGGCGGCGCAGGGGGCGGGCGCAGGGAGGGCGGAATGAGGCGGCGCAGAGGGGCCCGGGCAGCGGGGTAGGGTGAGGCGTGGGGCGGGGTTGGGAGCTCGGCGTGGGGGAAGGCTCCAGGGGTCGTGACGGGGAAGGGGGTGGCGATGAGCTGAGGGGGACGAGGGCCTGGTGGGGCATGGCAGAGGGGACGGGAGAGGGGCTGGAGTGCAGATGATGGAGTTACGGGACGGGTTGGAGGGACCCTCAGAGCTCCTCCAGTTGGAGAAGGGGCATCCCCGAAGAGAGCAGATTGCTCAGAGCCCCCAAGTCCAACCTGGGATGGTTCCAGGGATGAGGCTTCTCCTACCAATCTGGGCAACCTGGGCCAGGGTATCAAAACCCTTAGCGTCAACAAGATCTTCTTCAAATCTCTTCTAAGTCTCTCCTCTTGCAGTTTACAGCCATCACAGAATCCCAGATTGGTGGGGTTGGAAGGAACCACTGAAGATCATCCAGTCCAACCCCTCTGCCAGAGCAGGATCCCCTAGAGCAGATCCCACAGGAACAGTCCAGACAGGTTTGGGATCTCTCCAAACAGAGACTCCACAACATCTCTGGGCAGCCTGGGCCAGGGCTCTGCTGCCCTCACCCTGAAAAGTTCTTTCTTCTGTTTAGATGGAGCCTCCTGTGCCCTAGTTTGTGTCCTGTCTGGACACCAATGGGAAGAATCTGGTCCCATCACTGCATAAGATGCAGAGCCCCTCCTCGCCTTTCTTATTGGCCCCTCTAAGCACTAAAGACCACACTAAGGTCTCCCTGGAACTTACCTTCTCCAGCAGAACCCTCCAGCTCTCCAAGCCTGTCCCACAGTAGCAGGTTCCATCCTCAGAGCAGCAGTTTTGGGGCCTCCTCTGGCCCCACTACACCAGCCACAGGTCTCTGCTTTGCTGACCAGAGCAAACTCTACAGAGGGGTCTCATCGTAGTAAGGCAGTGGGGCTCAGTCCTCTTCCTGGCTTGCTGATCCCACAGCTCAGGACACAGAGGGGCTTCTCAGTTGTGAGTGCATGTTGCCAGCTCCTGTCCAGCTTCCAACCCACCAGCATCCCCAAGTCCTTCTCTGTAGGGTCACTCTCCAAATCCTCATCCCCAGTCTGTGCTGGGGCTTGGGATTGCCCCAAACCATGTGCAGAACATTGCACTTGGCCTTGTTGAACCTTACGAGGTTCACCCATTCTCACATCTCCAACTTGTTCAGTCCCTTTGGTGTACTGATGGCACCACTCAGCTTGGTGTCATCTGCAACTCACTGAGGGTGCACTGGATGTCACTGTTCATGTCCCCAAAAATATGTTACCCATCCAAATATGCACCCTGAGGGACCCCACTCATGACTGGTCTCCGTGCAGACATTGAGCTGTTGACCCATGACCCCTTGATTGCAACCACCCAGCCATTTCCTTACCCACTGTGTGGTCACTCCATTAACACCACATCTCCTTTTTAGAGATGAAGATGTCACGTGGGACAGCATCAAATCATAGAATCATAAAAACATCAAAGTTGGAAAAGACCTTCAAGTTCATCAAGTCCAACCGTCTGCCCTACAAGCCCAAACTACTAAACCATCGCCTGAAATAGTCTTTGCACAAGCCCATGACATCAGTCCCACTTCCCTTATCCACCGACGCTGTAACCCCGTTGTAGAAGGTCACCAGATTTGCCAGGCACGTTCTGCCCTTGGTGAAAGCACATTGTAAACATGGCTGAGACTCCCTCAGACAAGAGAACAGTGATGCCAGCCATGCAGGAGGAACATTCAGCCTCGTTCTTCATGATTTAAAACATTGCAACCTCTCATGTGAGGTCATCCATGAGAGAGGGAGGAGGCTGTCCCCTCTCTGTTGACACCAATGCTCCTGCATTTCCCCAGGGACTCTACATGTTATGTCTCTGACCAAGGAGCTGTGGTGCTACTGAATCTCTTGAAAACATGTGACATGTTGTCCTGCTAGATAAGAAAATCAACGTGTGGGGACTAAAGGAAAGCGAAGGTAGGTGTGTCTGTGCTGTCTGGTCACTCCAGGGAGGAAACACCCTTTGCATAGGGCTGTGGTTGGGCACACCCTGTCCATGTAGAGTCGAGGTTGGAGGTTCTACCCATCCACTTCTTCCCAGACCTGTGTGGGTGCCGTTCCCAGGCCAGAGCTGGTGAGGGGAAACCCCATGTTCTAATGAGAGGCATCTAGAGAACAACTGCTTGTACCAGGGGCTATTTTTAAGCTCTAAGATAAAATATCCTAATAGCTGGCTGGGGGAGGAACGGGTGACGGCTTGGGTTTCAGGGCTGTTCCAGCATACCCTAGGCTTCAGCATCGGGTTAAAGATCCTTCTGTCTCCCCAGTAAACCCACCTCTCTCCTTCCCAGGAGCCTTTCTGCTAGGTGGTCCGTGAGCAGGGTAGACCCTGTTCCTAGCCATGATTCATGTCCAAAAATAGGGGGTCCCCTTGGTGCGGTGTTAGCAAGGAAGGACTTGCATTCAAGAAGAATATCTGGCTGTCCACCAAGCCCTGAATTTGTTCTCCAGAAGAAGATAGTGGCTTTTTATGCCCAGTGGTCCCACAGGAGCAAACTGGGAATGGTTTAAGGAGACAGAAGTGTCCGGGCTTCACTCTTGTAACTTGCCTCCGTGCCAGGCAGGCACACCCAAATACCCTAAACCAGAGCGAGCAGCAGACCTTTAATGCTATAGGTGTGTCCATCATAAACTATCAGTTGCAGCAGGCACCTGTCCACCAGAACCCAAACAGCCCTATTTCATTGCACAAGGTGCTGCCTACCTCACTAAACCTGAATTTCTAAACCCCGGGAGGTGGGCTACCACTAGCCCCAAAGCTGTGAGTTTTCCTTACACCAAAACAGAGTAGATCTGTTCCTGCAGCAGGTAGCAGTACCCTCCTGGCAGGTGTCTTCTACCACTGACCATCCATTCAGAAGCTGGTTGGTTCGTCCTCAGCTTCTTTGCATCCCATGGGGTGTTCCTTGTGTGTCTTAACTGGCCTGGTTGTTCACCCTAAGTAACTGGGAATCATGGAATCAGAGAATCCCAGACTGGGTTGGGTTGGAAGGGACCTCAGAGGGCAGTGCCAATCCTCTGCCTCAAGCAGCAACACCTCTCACAAGATCAGGTTGCCCAGAGCCCCATCCAACCTGGCCCTGCACACTTCCAGGGATGGAGCAGCCACAGCCTCCCTGCGCAGCCTGTCCCAGTGCCTCAGCACCCTTACAGGGGAGGGATTTCTGCCTCAGACCTCATCTCAATCTCCCCTCTTTGAGCTTGAACCCAGCCCGTTTGTCTTAGCTCCAGAGTCCTTTGGAAAAAGCCCCTCTCCAAAAGAGAGAACTGGGCTCCTTTCAGCTGAGACCAGTGCCCTTTTTATGGTTGGTGCTGGAAGAAACAGGACCTGAAGTCTCCTCTCTGCTTTGTGAGAGTAACATGAGGACAGGCTGCATTTGTTGCTCCCCACATACTTCCCCTATGCAAAAAAATTCAGAGCATCTCCTTAATCTTTGTTTATCTCCCCAAAGAGCACAAACCTACTCCTCCACTTGCTTTTCCTGCCTCCCTGCATCCTCTCTGAGAGGGCAGCACGAGCCTCACCCTTTGGTCCTATGACAGACAAAATCTAAGAGACGCTACATGTCTGTCTGTCCCTGCGATAACAAGGAGGGTGACCCTATTTTGGGGGGGAGAAGGTGTGTGGGCAGCAGCTCTGGCCTTTCATCCAGCCAGACAGTGAGAGTGGATGGGGAAAGAGACTGGTACCAACTCATCTCCCTAAGAGTCACTCCTGGCCAGGCCCATTATCCCAGCAGGTAAAGCAGGACAGTGTTTGAGCCTCCTGTGAGTCACCAGTGAGCACTGGGAGAGCTGTTAGTGGGGAATGATCCTTTATCAGCGATCCTTCATCACCACTGTGATGGGAAACTAAGTGCTAGGACAAGGGGAATAGGTTCAAGCTCAAAGAAGAGAGACTGAGATGAGATCTGACTCAGTAGAACAGGTTGCTCAGGGAATTTGTGGCTGCTGTGTTCCTGGAAGTGTTCAAGGCCAGGTTGGATGGGGCTCTGGTCTGGTGAGAGGTGTCGCTGCCCATGGCAGGGGTTTGGGACTGGGTGAGCTTAGATCTCCCTTCCAACCCAATCCATTCTGTGATTCCCTGACCCTTGGTTCTGAGGCAGTCTCTGCTAATTCCAGAACATTCCAGGGCCTTTCCAGTGTTTGCTGTCACTTGTCTGATGCCTCACTCACTCCAGGTGTGGAGCAGAGCCTGTGGAGGGGTCATGGCCAGGAATCAGCAGCAGTCAGTAAAAAATGAACCAAAGTAAAGAAAAGCAGAGCCAGAGTGTGTGTGGAGAGCAGAGGACTGCCTCAGCAGCTAGAGCAGCACCCAACAGACCCCACTTTTCAGAAACTTCGGGGGTTCTCAGGGTGTCTGGGCCTTTGGAAAGTGAATGTCCATAGCGAATGTCCCTAAGCACCTCAGATCAATGGAACACTCCCACCAAACTCACCAGAAACTTTCACTTCCATGCCTCAACCTTCACTTCGCATCTCGAATCAGGCACACAAGTCAAATCTAACTCTCTGGAACCGTGCAGGATGCAGCTCCAGCAACAGCAGCAGTGCTGTGGGCTCCTGGCAGATGCTGTCCAGCCCTCTGGGGCTGTTCTGTTTATCAAAGCTGACTGGGGCACAATGGAAGGAATGGAATTTTGGCCAGGGATCTCTGCCGCCCCACAGACCTGTCAAGTCTCTCTGACTGGTCATGGGATTTGCCTTGCAGCTGGCACACCCCATCATCTGCTCATCTGGTATCCAGCCATCAGCTGTAACCTGGCTGTGGGGTCACGAAGGAGGAAGAAGAACAGGGCTGCTGTAGCTCTAGCTACTCTCCTGCATCATAGGTCCTATGAACGACCTGGAGTGTGCGACACATGCACACCCAGCACGTGGCGTGGGCTTTGCTGTGCTGAAGGAGGACAACCTGCAGAGCCAACCTGAACCTACAGCCTGCAGAACTCATCATGATGTTTGTATCGCTCTTCACCTAGGCAGAAGCTTGTCCTGGGAAGAACGGGGCAGCCAGATCATCCTGAGGGCTTCATCCTGCTCCTCTACACTGGAGAGGACTCGTAGCTCATCTTTTCTCTAGCCTGGGCCTTTCCAACCCAAACCCAACTGTCCTGAGACAGAAAACTGACGCTTGTGCTGTCGTGACAGGATGAGATGCCCTCAGGATACTGCATGTAGCCTCGAGTTACCCCACAAATGAGTTACCGGCGAGAGCTCAAAGGGAAGCACCATGCAGGACTCGCCCTACATGATATCTCCATCCTAAGTGACTCTGCCATTCTGCTTATCCAGCTCTGGAGAGTAAAGGGTTTTCCTTGCAATCAAACTATTCCCCAGTGGGGGGATTTTGCTCACAGTCCCTGCTGAGTGAAGCTTGTGGCTCCCCAATGGCTCACAATTGCTTTGATGGGGATTTTCCTGAGCTGGGGCTCGGGATGTTGAGGGGATGGGAGCGGGTGAGAGGTCTTTGGGCTCCAAGGAGCTTCCAGCACCTAAGTAGACAGAGCTTGTAACCAGGACTGACAAAGGCTGCATGACGAGGCTGAAGACAACTGTTCCAGGGGAAAGAGATTAGCAGAGAGCCCAGCCCCACCAGGCCTTGCAACTCTGCAGAGTGCTTTATGTGAGTCAGATCCCTCCCTGAGCAGAAGAGTCTTAGGGCTCAGTTTAGGAGAGACTCGGCACTGCTGGCTTGAAGGTTGGATCTGATGAGCTTAAAAAGTCCTTCCAACCAAATTGATCCTGGGATTCTGAGGTTCTACTGTCTTCTTCCTTCCCTACATGACCCAGTACCAGACAAGGTTCAGAGAGCAGCAAGTCTGGACCACTGCAGACTGAGAGACACATATCTGGGGGTGGGGAAGGACACGGGTACCTGGAGGGTTCCTGTTCCTCTGTGCTGAGCTGTGCTGTCATTGCCTGGACAGACTGAGAGAATCATGAAGCCAACCACAGCATCCTACCTTGTCTCTGGCTGTAGCTGGTGCAGGCCCAAAGTGGGGGTGATCTCCTCATGCTGGATCTCATCCCACGCTCCCATTGCTGGAGGGGTTGAAGCTCTGGGACAGGCGGTTCCAACCCTTTCCCCATCACTCATGGTGACCCAACGGTCCACTCCACACAGGGTAGTGGTGCACCTGCAAATTCACGGCTGAGAATGTCCGGGTGCCTAATCCCTTCAGCTTTGTGTTACCTCAGAAAGGAAGAGGGGGGTTCCTGCTGTGCCTCCCCTTGGCCCTTCAGGATCTTCTCTGGCTCCATCATATCTGACTTCGGGGGGTTTTCCTGAGGGGACCCATCTCTCACTGTCTCAGCACGCGCTCTTCTCCCTTAGCTCCCAGGGTGGTGGGATGGGTATGGACTATGCCAATCGCATACGGTTCCCACGTCCCTCAGCTACGTTCCAGTACTTTCACCACACTTAATCTCATTCCTCTTAGATCTCTAACACACAGTCGTTCCTTCTGCTCACAGACCCCACAGAAGTCAGGCCAGACTTAGCTCTGGCAATGCCCAAGCTCCCTTTTTGAAGAACACAAGAACTTTAGAAACTTCCTTCAAATACCCTTTGTCCATGGAATCCTTAGTTTGGAAGAGATCTGCAAGCCCATCCAGACTAAAGCATTAACCCAGCTCCACTGTGCCCATCCGATGAGGTTTCAAGCCCCTCATCAACACCTTTTCATCCAGGTGGCTGGAGCCCTTTGCCTTGTCTGTTCGTTGGAACCCTGTGAAAGACACCCAGGATGGAAAGATCACGGGTGTGATGCTCACCCACAGCTCTGCAGCCACTGCTGATGCCACTTGGCTCAGTCAGCAGGTCTCATGGAAATGAAGGGTGTGGAGAGCCTCAGCTGCAGCTCTGGCTGTAAATAAGGGCCATGCTTGAGAAAACACTTTTGCCGGCTAGGAGGAGGCTCTTTGTGAGGACTGAAACCAGAGTCACATCAGCAGCAGGGCCTTTGTCATAAAACCATAGAATGCACTGGGTTGGAAGGGACCTCTAAAGGTCATCTAGAGGCTTCTGAAGCTCCTTTCACCTTGTAGTAACCTTCTAATCCCTGAAAGGAGCCTGTAAGAAGGCTGAGGAAGACCATTCACAAGGGCAGGGAATGATAGGATGAGGGGTCAGGGTTTGAAGCTGGAAAAAGATAGATTTAGGCAGGACACCAGGGAAAAGTTTTTCATCTGAGGGTGGGCGATCCCTGGAACAGGTTGCCTAGAGAGGTAGTAGAGGTGCCATCCCTGGAGATCCCAAGATCAGGCTTGATGGGGCTCTGGGCACTCTGCTGTAGTTAGAGGTGTCCCTAATTGTTGTAGGGGGGTTGGACTAGGTGACTTTTGGAGGCCTCTCCCAACCCTGTGACTCTGTAAGACACGGCTGTGACAGGACGCTACTGGGTTTTACAGAAAATAGGGGGTGCTTGACATGGGAAATAGACGTTTCCTGAGGGTGCTGCGGGATGGCTCTCCATCTGTCAGCTAAAAATGTCATTTCCCCGTGTTAAAGCAGAGCTTTCTTCAACAGACAACCGAGAGCAGTTTCTAGAAGAGTGTTGCTTCCTTCGAAACTCCAGACCAGACCTGGGGACCTGATTGCAGAAGAGAGAAAGTAAAAGTCCAGACAACACCCAAAGCTCAGACTCTAGGGGCAATGGACTGCTCTGGGGTCTCTGGGGTTCCTACATCTCCTTCTGCTCTCACTTTAAAAACAAATGGGGGGGTGGGGAATGGCAGCAGCTCCTGGGTGAAAATTCCCATTTAAATTCGTATTCAACTTCCAGAAATGAGAGACTTTAAGGAAGAGGGGAAAGAGGGTGGAGGGGACACGCTCTGGCCACTCAGAACAGAGGTAAATGTCATTCATGCAAGGCCTGGAAAATAATGACAGCCCAGGGAGAGAAAACATCTTGGCAGCCCGTCAGGTTCAGAAGGGGAGAGAAACGCAGAAGAGAGTAGAAAATCGGAGCAATCGCAGAGGTTTAACTCAATAAAACTATAAAAAACCTCAATCAAAACGCCCCTCCCCAGCTTCTCACAAGAGTTTTGGGGTAAAAGATGCCTGGAGGGGAGCAGGTGGGTCTTTAGGGCCAAGCAAACTGCTGGGGGGGTGGGTTTACGGGTAAGGTTTGGCATTTCATGTCTTGCAGTCAAGAGAAGTCATGACAGAAAATAACCCAGGAGCAGACAGGAGGGAACGAAGGAAAATTGAGACACACCTTGGTGACGCCGAGGGAGCTGGAAGCAGTTGCCAGCCAAGAGATCCAGCATCCAAAGAGCCCAGTTCAACAGTCTCCTGAGGTTTTGATAAACTCATCGCTGCTCGTCACAGTGGAGCGGTGTCTACGTTAAAGGCTGAGGAAGGCACCAAACTGGGAAGGAATAGACCCCCCCACCCTCATCCAAGCAATCCCCAAATCACTGGATTTGGAGGTTTGTGGCAGCTGGGAAAATTACGGGGGTGAAGCGGCCTGAAGTGATAAGAACTTCTATAAATAGGAGCCTTCGGTGCCAGCATCAGTCAATAAACAACCACGGAGATAGTCTGAGCTTGGGAAAAATGACTTCAGAAGAAGCAGGGAGGAAGATGAGAGAGCGAAGGCAGAGGATCCCAAACTCCATCACAATTAACTCAGCGTTGAATATGCTGGGGACAGGCGACGGCAGGGAAGTCTAAAGGTGCCACCTGAAGATTAAAAGGATGTTGGCTTGGAAGCCCAAAATGACTTGAGAGTCCTCTCCTAAATTAAAAACAATCCCCAAAGGTCATTAGGCTTCATAATGAAATACAGAGCTGCTGTGGCCACGTAACCCCAAACCCTCCAGACCTCAAACAGCCCAGGTTCTTGTGTTATCCAGGAGATCCACAAGCAGCAGACTGGCTGAAGACACAGGGTGGTGAAACCTGATCTGTTGGGTGGCAAGAGGCGCTCTGGATGCCACTGGGACCTGGAAAAGCTGTGGGATCTGATAGAATCCAGATGTCATAAGCAGCTGGAAAAGATACAGGATCCAAGAGCATCCAGACAAATAGAACCTCCCTGAGGGGTGGTCTTCAGGCCGTTCCTTTCAAGAGGGACATCCACAGTCCATGAAAGGAGTTCTCCTGGTGAGAGGATCCTGAACCAGAGCAGAACAGCTGTGCAGTTCTTAGGGGCTCATTTTGTTACGAAAGCACTGTCTAAAGAGTTGAGCAAAAATGCAACGACCTGCAGCCCCTGCTTGTGGTTCACATAACCCCCAAGCGACCTGGATGACACAAGGGCAGCGTTCAGATCCTGCTAAGGGAGCACTTGCTGCTTGTTTAGCCAGCAGACCCTTTTCTTCTTGGCTTTCCTCCTGGTGGAGAGCATCATAGGGAACTCTCTGACCCAAGTCTTATCCCCATGGACATCCCTCCCTCCCCGTTCCAGTAATGGACAACTTCTGTCAGCATCAGCCCCAGAGCAGTTCCAAGAGTCAACACAGCCCTTCTCCTCCATCTGAGAACCAGCTCCACTGCCTGTTGTCTCCTCTACTTGGCCACAGGCTCTCTGGGAGAGGGACCATGGGATAAGCAGTTGACACTGCTGTCAGGAATGAGCTGCATGGAGCTTCACACGCTGGTTGTAACCAGCCCAAAGCCTCCCCTGGAATGAATATCCCAATAAACCCATGGTTGTGGGACAAGCATCACCTTTCCAGTTAAATCTGGGTGCGAGCAGTATTTCTGCTGTACTGGAGCTGTCACCTTCCCCAGGCCTGATCAAACAGGAGTCCACCACACTCTCCTCTGAAAATCGGAAGAGCAGGATGTGAAGCCTCCAAGAAGAGCCAAATGGTCCAGGTGCTGCTGCAGCAAATGGGAGCAGATCTGTAGCAGCAGGGTAACACACGGTCTGTGGGGTGAGGAGATGAAACGGCCCTAATGAGTGTTTTGTCGAGTCTCTATCTGCTTTCAGCATCTTCCTGCGGTCAGAGAATCATGCGGGTTGCAAAAGTTCATTAACATCAAGTCCAACCCTTAACTCTACCGAGTTCCCCACTAAATCACATCCCTAGGCACCACATCTGAACAACCTTTACACACCTTCAGGGATCCCAAACCAGCCCTGCTGGGAAGGCAGAGGGACTGGAGTAGACGCAGGGTAGGAACAGCCCAAGCATTACTCAACGAACGTGGGTTTGGGACTGAGACTGGTTGTGTTGGGGAACTGGCTCAAACGGAGCTGTCTCTCTCGCAAAAGCAGGAACAGGAAGAGCAGACTGTGGGTTCCCAGCAGAGTGTGAGAAGCAGTCTCACTCCACCACCACCTTCAACCTCTCATCCTCCCGATGGGCCACCCTCTGCACTGGGAACTCCTCTGAGAAGCACTGCATTTGCTGCCACAAGAGTGAGGTCTGGGCTGTATGGGGGGGACCCCCAGGGCTCCCACCCACTCACAGAATCAGTGGAAAAGGGGAGGCATTGGGAGCTGCTGGGCTGAATGTCCCGGGTCCCATGGGATAGAACCAAGGTCATGGTCTCAACAGGAAAGTGGGCAGAAGGGGTGGAAGGCACCTGGATTCCCTTCTCAAGTGGGCAAAGAAGAGTGAGTGTAATTATTGCTCTAATTAGGAGGGGAAGCATTGTCTCTGGAGCTGCACCCCTAAATTTTAGCAAATACTTTATTTTCTAGGGCAGAGCCTGATGAGCAGCACCACTTTGAACCATAACCCAGGAGCCTGGAAAAGCCAAACACCACTCAGACTTGGCCTGCTGGCTGCTGAAGGACCTTCCCTGTCTTACTCTGTAGGCAAAGCTCAGCTTCTGGTTCGGCCTGCAGGGTTATACCCAGGTAACAAAACCACCACAGCTCCCTGGCACCCAGTAACCCATAGTACAGAGTCAAGATGCAGGGCTGGAGCTGAGGAGGCACTGGGACAGGTAACCCAGGGAGGCTGGGGCTGCTCCATCCCTGGAAGTGTCCAAGGCCAGGCTGGATGGGGCTCTAAGCAGCCCCGTCTGGTGAGAGATGTTGCTGCCCACGGCAGGGGGTTGACACTGGTGAGCTCTGAGCTCCCTCCCAACCCAAACCAGTCTGAGAGTCTCTGATTCTATTATTTCCAGTCACCCAGTGGCTTCGTCTGGCAGCAGGATGGAGACCAGCAGTGTCAGCTCCTTATCAGAGGGGTTCCTCGTAGGGTTAACAGGAAACCACGGCTGGACTGTGATGGAGCAGAAGCTGTGTGTGTGCACGGCTCATTACAGAGCTCTGGAACGCGCTGAAAGCCAGGGGGAGCTGCGGGGATATTGTTTTGTCTCCCAGCAGAGCTGGTCTGTGCTGGTTTCCTGCTGTGCCTGGTGCAGGGGTCGGCAGCGTCCTGGGGTCAGGGCTCCCAGCAGCCCAGGATCTGCCTCTACAGCAACCAGGGCTGGATTTCAGTCCAACCACGGTATCAGGTTGCTCAGAGCATCCATTAGGAACCATCTGAATCCGCCTAGGAGGAGAAGCTGTTCCAGTTAAGAACAACCAACTGCTTCAGCTCTTCACAGCTCAGCAGCAGGGACTGTCAGTCTGAGGTGCTTGGAGAAGACCAGGAGACACAGAGAACGGCTGCCATCGTCTCTCCCCACCATGACCAGCACCCTGGGGCACTTGCCTTTTTCACCAGACCTAGAGTCACGGAATCATTCAAGTCAGAAAAGCCCTTCAAACTCCTTAAGTCCAACCCTGTCCCTGAGCACCAGATCTCCATGACTTTGAAACACATCCAGGGATGGCAATTCAACCCCCTCCCTGGGCAGCCCGTGCCAAGGCCTGATGGCCCTTTCTCTGGGGAAGTTTCTCCTCAGGGCCACTCTAAACTTCTCCCGGTTCTGAAACTGCTCAGGAGCCCACAGAGGGTCTCAGCCTGAGAGCTAGAGCAGGGTGAGGGTCTGCACAGATCTAAGCTCAGCACAGCCTGGAGCAGTGGGTCTGCCAGCACCAGCAAAGCTCACATGGAGATTTCTGGACTGTTTCTATCCGAGATGCTGCTGGTTGCTTCCCTCCAAGTCCCAACATCCATGAGCCCTCCCTGCTCTTCTCCCTTGCCAGTCCTTTCTGCCAGCTCAGAATCAGGAGCTGCCCAGTACAGGGGGGTTGCTAGGGAATTGTTTTCCACCAGCCCCAGCTGCTGTTTAGCAGCCCTAGAACCCTTCAGGGCTGGGAGGATCCTCTCTCCCCACCATGTGTGACAACCACTACCCTCTGTGACCCCACGCAATGACAATCAGGCTCTTGTCTCATTGCTCCCAACATCTCTATTTGCCCTGTGAGCTCTCCCAGTCCTTCTGCCAAGAGCTGCTGGGGATGAAGACAACATCCTGCTCCCATCAATCCCTTCCCAATCCTGGTGAGACCTGGACCTCAAAGCAGACCCTGCGCTGCTTCAAATCCCCCATCAGGGTTAAGGAAGCAAACAGGGTGCTGAAATGCCAAATCAGACCTTGCTCAGGATGGGTTTGAGGTAAAATCCCCCAGGAATGGGCTGTGGACAGAGTGAGGAGCAGAGGGACAGTGAGCGGAGAGGCCCTTAGTGCCCTATGACCCACAGCAGAGCTTGGCTTGACAAGAACCAGACCGTGACCAGTTCAGACGGTCCCACCAGCTGGGACCATCTGGGAGAGTCAGCTAGAGCTGGAACACATAAGCACCCTCAGCAGGACACAAAACACATCTGTGCCCAGCTGTGGGCGCCTTACACGTGTGTGTGAACACAGACCCCACACACCACAGGGGCTGGGAGCTCAGGAAGCACCTGCTCTTCACCAGAGATTAATTCAGGGCAGGGGCTGCAGCCCAGGGAAAGGATGATCCTGCCATCCTATGGGAATCCACCTTCTCCCAGGTGACATCACCACTAAAGGCGACCAAGTCACCCCCCCAACCCACCATAACGGAGAGAAAGCTGCAGTGGTTTCACTCCAGCTCCATCCAGAAGCTCCTGCACTAGGGTCTTCTCCTCCAGCAGAGCCTCTCCCCTGCTTACATGATCTACCCAGGACCCCAGAGACACCATCAAGGACTCTCCTCCTGTCACATGGCCCCATGTCCCACCTACACAGCCCCCAGCAGCGGGGATTTCCTCGAGGGACACTTGGCCACAGTCTTCCTAGCCTCCTGCCTCTTCCTCTTTTTGCTGTTTTCCCCTTTTTGTGGCTCTTAGAGCATCAACAAACAGCACTGGGGGGTCCCAGCAACAGAAACAAGCAGGGTCAGCACACCTGCTTTGGGGGACACGGACAGATAAGACCCCAAAGACAGACCCACACCTCCCGGGCACCTCGGCACCATCCCTTCTCCAAGGCTCTGGGGCATCCTGAAATGCTTCTGACCTTGACACCACTGCACAAGGCAAAGCCAAGGGACACAGAGGTGCCTCCCCCC
Source organism: Upupa epops (assembly GCA_013397515.1). Taxonomy (NCBI): domain Eukaryota; kingdom Metazoa; phylum Chordata; class Aves; order Bucerotiformes; family Upupidae; genus Upupa; species Upupa epops. The sequence goes on along the minus strand of VZRI01004364.1, from coordinate 382,009 downwards.
ATCAGGGAGGCAGCCCTGGAAACTATGTGAGGTGAAGACACTAACCCTGCTCCCTTCTGCCACCTCCAGTGCTGAGGGCAGCCTGTGCCCAGGGGCTGGTGGAACAGTCTGGGCATCACCTGTGATGTGGTAAAAATACATTCTGCTGCTGCAAGGAAGGAGGGTGGCAGCACCTGGGGAGCAGTCTCCATCCCTCCATGGCACTTTGTGGGTGGCAGCAGCAGGATTCACATCCCAACGGGCACATGAGGAGGGCTGGGGCCATCCCACCCTGCCCCAGTATCAGGCAGGCAGCACCAAGAGAGTGTGATGACATCAGCTCAATGCACCCAGAACACTCCCCCCAGTGCCAGCCCCAGTGTCCCCACAGACATTGGGCTTCACTCACCCAGGCAGACTGGGGAAATGGAGGCACTGGAGTAGAGCTGGCAACTGTGACTCTCCCCAGCTCCTGTCGGGGGGAAGAAGGGGCTGAACTGGGCTTTTCAATCCCTGCCAGGATGCTGAGTCTGTGCATGAGGCCCTGAGCTCTCACCCACCTGCAGAGACACAAAGCAGCTGAGTTAGACAGACCCTTTGGGGTTGCAGTACCTTAATTCTTGTCTTTCTCTCTGCTTAGAAAAACCTTAACAGCCTCCTGCTGCCACCCCAGAGCTATTAATAACCAGGACACTTGGGAGAAGGCAAGAAGCACCAGTGTGAACTCCCTGACCACCCTTAAAAAATGAACATCAGGTCCCCATCAGCTTCACTTGCTGCCTCCAAACAGAGTTTGATAACAGACGGGTGTTCCAGGGCAAAGCTGTACCAAGACATCTTGCTCAGCCAGCGTTTGCCCTCTCCAGTACATCATCTCCTGCCACCAGAGCCCTCCCAGCACCTCCCCCTAGCTCAGACCCACCCGCGGATGGGGTCATACCACTTCTCATCTAGCATTTCATCACCTTCCCAGTCAAGGTCTCCAGCGTTGAGGGAAGCCAACAAAATCTGATTTATTTTCTGTTTCTCCTTTTTTAAATGAAAAAAAACAGTTCCAAGTTAATCCCGGGGGGAGCTGGAAGGATGAACAGCACGTTGCAAAGAAACAGGTTTTTTGTATTAAAAGAAGTTCGAAGCCCACACAAGGCACCTCCATTCCATTATTTTTTTAAGTGAGTTACAAGGGCTCTGGCAAGGCCAGTGAATCCTAGAAGCCCAGAGCTCCAGGCTGAGGGAGGGTCAGATGTGAGGCAGACGAGCCGCGGCCTTGTCCCAAAACCACTGGGCTCCCAGCAGGGTCAGGAGTTGAGCTTTGAGCTACACCACAATCAAAGCAGTTTTTGGATCACGCCGCAGCCCCAGGAATCCTTTCGGTGGGCAGCTCGTGGGGCTCCTCATCCCTCAGGAATCGATACTGCTTCCTGCCTTTCCTGGCAGAAGGTGCTTCAGCTCCTGGAGACGTGGCCAGGGGCACGAACCTGCAGTTCTGGGCTCTGCAGGGTGATTCTTTCCAGCCAGGACACATTTCACGATGGAAGCCCAGAGCATCGCAGAGAGCAGGGCTGCGCAGTGCTGCATTACAGAGCAGGGACAGCCCCACTCCCCATTCTCCCCTACTTTAAAACCCTAACTCCTCTAGAACTAAAAGCAGCTAAATTCAATTTACTATGGAATAAAGCAATACCTAGATAAGTAAAAGAGGGCGAGCATGATACTCTACATAAAACAAGCCAGTTCCCCTCCGATTGCTCTTCCTACAGCACAGTGAGACAGTGCAGCGAGGGGGAATCGCCACCAACCCCTTCCCAGTCCACTTCAGCAAGAACAAACCAGCTGAATTCATCCCACCCCCCACAAAGAGCAGAAAGAAGCTTGGCGGCAGCCGATGGTTTGATGGCAGTGGTATGAGCTTCACTGGACTGTATTTAAATAAAATAAAGCATTAAAAAAAGAAAAACCATCAGGTACTAAACCCCCCTCCCCAGGGCAATGCTGGCAGCGCGCTCCTGCACAAAGTCCCGCACACATGTAGCTCTCCCCACCCCTCCCTGGGTGGGGGGATGTCGCAGGAGACAAGAAGCCATTTGGATGCAGCAGTGTGACGAGGAGTGAGAAGAGGCAGCTCCTGGCTGGGCTGCTTGGCCGAAGCCAGCAGCCACCACAGTTCTGTGATGTTCCCAGTAAGAGGCAGATGAGGAGAGGGCTGAAATCTGGTGGCCAGCAGGACCTGGTAGGTCTGCACCCCCACCCCACCGCCGTGATGGGCGGCTTTTGCTTGTTCCAGTGAGCTCTCAGAGTTTCTTCAGGCGACTGTACATTTCCCTTTTGCTCTTCTCACCAGCCCAGGTTCGGCTTTTGGTGCGGAAGCGCTTCAGGTCTTCTTTGAAGTCCTCGTGGTGCATGGGGCGGTAGCTCTGGGGCTCGCAGAAACTCTGGGGGGAAAGAGAAGCTGCACTTGAGTGGGTTGTGGGAACAGATGGAGCCAGAACCTAGAGAAACAGAACCTCAGAGTTCTGTGAGAAGCCCCCATCCCATTCTCTATGAAATGAGGCACTGTCAGCCTTGTGCAGAGCCAGCACCCCACGTTTGCTGGCCGATTCGCAGCATTCCCCATCAACTAGCAGAGATTTGCACAACCCACCGGCCCATGGCACCCACCCCAGAGCACCAAAGGCTGTTCCATGCTGCCACCTTGAGGCCTCAGCGCCTCCCACCCTGGCAAGTGACACCCACTAACAAAATCCGCGAGTTCACTGTCAACAGATCCAGGGAGAGCCAAGAATTGAACAGGGCTGCTCTCCTTGCCACCAACACCAGCATCCCCTGTGCTGGGAGACCCCACACAGGCTGATGGGGAAGGGTCAAATCTCCCTCAGCTCTGTCTGTCTCAGAATCTGAGAGACGCCCTGGAGTACTGGGAGGGACTGAAGCGAGTCAGAACCAGCTGGAGGAGGACAGGCTCTGGGATGGAGTGACAGGAGAACCTGGGGGGAGCTGCTGGGCATTGACACCTCCCTTTTCTCAATTAGAGGCTGGAAACACCAAGTTTTAAAGTTCTGCTGTTCCAGCAAAACAGGAAACCAGGTTACCAGCTGTTTTACAGCAGCTGCTGCCAAACCTCTTCTCTCCTGGGCTGAGCAGTCTCAAATTCCTCCTCCAAATGACTCCAAGTTGTTGCAAAAGGCAAGAAACCAAAGTTCTATTTCCTTGAGAAGGGAAAACCCTTTGGCTCTGCCAGGTATTAACTGGCAAGTGAAAGGGGAGCAGGAACAGCTCCCCACAGCAACAAACACTCCAGGGAGAATCCCGATCCCATTACTCACACGGCATCTCAAGAAGAAATCCTTGTAACCGCCCTTGAGGACGTAGAGCTCAGGGTAGTGGAGGTTGGGGTACTCATTGCCCAGTCTATCCCGCTCCCTCACAAAGCGGCACCTGCAGGAGGACAAAAAGCCTGTTAGATACAGGGATCCTCACACCCACAGCTTCAGTGGGGCTGTCCACGGGTCCTCATCTAGGATGGGGCGGGAGGACTCACATTCGAGGGCCCCGCTCAGAGGAGAACTCGCAGTGAAACACGATGATCACCCGCTTGTTCCCCGCTGGCTGAATCGGCTTCTTAAGCAGGAAATCCTCCACGTCCTCCTCCATGTGCAGATTCACAGCACCCTGGGAAGGCAGAGTCACCCTGATACTGAGGAGAACGGGAACACACCCACCCCCTCCCTGTGGGCAGCTTCCTCGTCTTGGTACCCAACTCATGATCCTATAACCCTCCCCAGCTGCTGGGGACACAGCACCAACCCCAGCAGAACATGAGGCTGACTCTGGGTGACCCCATATCCACAAGAAAAGCCAAAGCAGCCCCACATGGTGCCAAGTCACCCGTCTGACACTTCAGACAATTTAGTGGGATCAAGGTACCTTGATGTGGCCCCCCTCATACTCATAGGGGTATCTGCAGTCGATTATCACACACTCCTTGATGAAACTCGCAAACTTCCCAGTCAGCACAGACACAATCTAAAGACCAGACACAGAGTTTGGTTATTTCAAGATGTCTTTGTGCTGTTTCCTCCCCCCTCCCATGAAGTTTTCCTCACTGCCCCAGGAGCTCTTACCATCTCCGAGTCGATGTATTTCAAATCTTGATGTTTCCCAGCGACAGTGTGGAACAAATAACCCTGTAAACCGCAGTTTCAGTGAGGAGGTGCCATGGATGAGCCACGCAGGCAATGGCTCTGATGGCTCTGTCACACAGACATTGTTCGACAAGAACCTCCTCAGCAAAGTTAGAAAGAGAGTTAAAGCCCATAGCCCTGAAATTCAGAACTGTCATGTCAGCTCCTGTACTGAGGAGGTGTTGCAGATCTTTCTCAACCACCATAAAGAACTTGTTTTGGGTCCAAACCATGACAGCACCCACAGTCTTCCCTCATTATTCAAGATGTTTGAGGGCTTTGCTTGGGAACTTCTCTACCAAGAAAGGCCCTTGAACCAACACCTGCCCCCTAAATCAGCTTTACCTTGGAGAAGTCACCAATGAGGTCTCTCTGGTCACTGTCCAAAATGTTCTCGATCTCCGCTGCAGTGGACTGCACCTTCACCATTTTCATGCTCTGCAGGGTAAGAGAGCAACACTGAGGATGGATCCTTTCCCCCCAGACTACAGAAAACTCAGTGTTTGAAGCCCTCCGCTGCGACTCCCCAGATTCCTCTTTGGATTAAGGCAAAGCCATGCTCAAAGGTTTGCACCTGCTGCACTCACTCCTCCCAAAATCCTGCTCCACACAGAGAAAATGTGGATTTGCTTGGATTCAAGATAGCCGGAACACTGATCTGAAGTGGGCACCTCTAGTAGATTCCCTCCTCTCTTCGAGATGCCACAATACCCACCGTCGAGTCCTCAGATGATGGTCCAGGCAGACTTTTCCTCTTCTTGCTTTTCCCTGGAGAATTCTCCTCATGGGATCTCTCCATCCTTTTCTGGATGGTTCTTCCCACAGCACTGGGCAGAGATGAGGAGCCAAACAATCGGCACCGTTTGGCCTGTGAGGAAGGAGGGAAGTTCAGAGTCACCCAGCAAAGATCTGGATTAAAAACAAGCTCAGATTTTCAGTCCATTACTAATTTTTCCTTTAAGGCCCCAACATCACACAGCAACGGCACCAGGGTGTTAACAGAATCAACCAGATCAGGATCTACATTTCCAGTCAAGCTGGGTTCCTTGCTGTGGGGACTGACTGAGCTTACAGAGTCACAGAACTATTGAGGATTGAAAAGACCTACGGGATCATCAAGCCCAGTTCATGACCTAACATCACCACAATGAACTACACCATGGCAGTAAGTGCCGTGTCCAGCCTGTCCTTAAACACCTCTAGGGATGACAGTACCACCACTGCCTCGGGCAGTCCATTCCAATGTCTAAGCACCCTTTCCATGAGGAAGGGCTTTCTAACACCTAACCTTCTTTGGTGCAGCTTCAGGCCCTGCCTTCTTATCCTGTCACTAGCTGCCTGGGAGAAGAGCCTGATCCTCACACCTGTCTACAACTTCCCTCTATGTAGTTATAGAGAGGGATAAGGATAAGGGGCCCCCTCAGTCTCCTTCAGGCTAAACCACCCCAGCTCCCTCAGCCTCTCCTCAGACTTTCCTTCTAGTCCCTTCCCCAGCCTCACTGCTCTCTGCTGGACCCGCTACAGCACCTCAACCTCTTTCTTGAAGTGAGGGGCCCAGAACTGCACACAGTACTCAAGGTGAGACCTCACCAGTGCGCAGTGCAGGGGAAGAACTGCATCCCTAGTCCTGCTGGCCACACAGACACCACGATGTGCTGGCAGCACTTTATACCAAATAGCAAACAACCCAGCAGCAGACAAAGGACTCTTCTGGAGGATCCTATACTCCCTCTGCAGTCTGTTACCAGAGATTCTGGCTATGGGCACTGCAGGATGTACCTGAGGTAAGGAAACAAGCTCCTAATAAAGGAGATCTATTGAGATCACCCACTTCTGAAGTGGTCTTTGCAAGTTAATGCCCTTATAAGCACACAATGGGCTCTGCTCCACATCTTCCAGATACGCAGACTACAGAGAGAAGACTGAAGGGGGGGTTATACTGCATGTTCTGGTGTTGTCAGGGATACAGGAACAGAGACAGCATGAGTGCTTGTCCCAGCTGCCAGAAGTAGTCCCTGTCCTTGTTCCCTCACAGAGCACTCACCCGATTGTCCGATCTCCTCATGACTAATGGTGCAGTCCAGAGGCTCGACACGTCTGACGGCACCTCCTCATCATTCTGATGAGAAAAAAAGAGAATGAACTTCAGGGTTTATCTCACCAGGGGCAGAGACTGTGGCTCTGGCTCCGGCTGAGCAAACCTCACCATGGAATTCAGCAGTTTGGGTATTTAACTCAATTATACTAGTGTAATACTCAGTGAACTAAAGGAACTGAGTTGAGGCATGCTGGAGGATCTAAGTGACACCAATTTGCTGGTAATCAGTGATGTTCCTCCAAAGCTTTAATCGCTTCCCAGCCAGTTAGACCAAATCTTTATTGAAGTGGCTCAAAAGCAAACCCCACCTCCAGCTCCTTCAGCAGAAAAAGGCCAATCGCTCAAATAACACTGTCTAGTAACACGATTCTCCTCTGCCAACAGGAACAGCAGCAGCTCTCACTAACTGCTGCTCACAGCCCACATAAATCCCTGTCTGCATGAGGACAGAGCAGACACTCTAGAACAAGTGTTGACAAAGATAACTCAGTTTTGAGGATTCCCCAGTATGTGGCTTTCTGCCTTCTATTACAACTCACATGCTCAGTGTTGACTATTAGAAGAGCCCACAACTCCATCACATTTCCTTTGCACGTACCTTCAGGTCTTGCTCATCTAACAGCTCCAGGAAACCATCATCATCTTCACTTTCAGAGGAAGCCAGAGAAGAGTGCTGCAGGAAAGCTGGTCTCTGGTTCTCCTGCTCACCTGGAGGAAACTGTAACAAGACAATTTTCAGGACACCCAGGCCCCAGGAGTAGAGACAAGACTCAGCCCCCCAACCCAGCTCTGGTTCTGTGTGAGGACCCATCATGTTTCCAGTTGCTTTTTTGAAGCAAAAGGGTATGAACACGATGGTATTTTCGCCTTGGATGTCATCATTGTTCCCTATCCCTATCCACACTGCCTGGACTCCCTGCAGCAGAGCCTCAACTCATCTTTCACTGCCCAACAAGCCACATTTCAAACTTCTGACCGTCCCACGAGCCAGACTTTCTTCTCTGGCACATCAAGCCATTTTCCTTTGGTGCCAAACAGCAGTGTCTCAGAACCAAAACGGAATGTGACTCCCCCAAGATGAAACAGGATGAGGTGAGAACTAGTTGCCAAGAACACTGTGGGACTAACCAAGTGAGCTGAGGAAGAATTCTGCCTCAGTCCAGGAGTCCGTTTCCCATCACGGGAGTGGAAGTGGGCAGGACAACGAGATGCTGGCTTGGTCGGCTTCTTAAATTCAAATTTTTCCTGAATGAAGAAAAGTTGCTGAGTGATCACTTAACCGAAATGGCCAGTGGTGTCATTTCAGCATTTTACATCTTTAGCACTAGCTGACTAAAACCCCCTGCTGCCAGCACGAGTAGTCTGAAGGCAAATGTTTTTAAATTAAAGACTCTACAACAAGGAATCACTTAACATAATCAAGCTTTTCTCCTCTTGGTATTACCCACGGCCTTTAAGTTTTTACTTCTTTTGTCAGGCAACTTCTCCACCAAAGAAACTGGTGGTAAAGGCAGCTCAAGCTGTCTTCTGACACCATCTCTTCCACAGGGGCCAGTTGGGGTCTAGCCCATGATGTTCCCAGCAGCAAATCTTTTCAGACTGAGGAGGCCAGTTGCTCCCACATCAGCAGCAGAAAAAGATAAGGGCAGTGCTAGAGGAACCTCTCATAGCTGTCTATGGTGCAAGAAGCCTTTCCCACCACCCCAAGCACTAACTCAATTACCTCAGTACCTTTCTCCCAGCCCATCACTGCAGGGGACAAAGCAGCACTTACGTTCTCCTTGTTTTCTTCTTGTTCCAAGCACTGGAATGCACTGTCATCCAAAGAATCAGAGTGGCTCCTCTTCAGAGCAGGGCTGGAGCCCAGGAGGTTTTGCTGCAGTGGCCACACACAAGTGCCAGGTCAGAATTGTACAATATAACCTCTGCGACCCCATATTTTGAAGTGGTTAAAGACCCAAAGGTCTCTGGCTACAGGTAGGAGTTAACTATGTGCTGGAGTCACTTACATCGATGTCTCAGTACAGACACCGAACTGCTCACGCTAGTTAGTGACAGAAACAAGTCACTGAAACTATCAGTCCAACCCAAAGCCACAGCTTTGGCACTGAGTACCAGTGTCTGCTCTTGAAACCAGAAAGTTATCAACTTGGGGAGTGCATCCATCTAAAAATCACCAAAACACTACATCTTTTCACATTTAAACATTGGTTCCACTCTCACTTACTGGTAGCGAATGTATTCTTCTGAAAGGCGTCCGAATGCTGCAACGAAAAGCAATGAGATTTACGATCCTGTAAAGCAGGAGTAAAAGTTCCCCCCTCCCCGTAAAACTGCATAAGTTGCAAGTCATTGGCAAAGGAGTAAAAACAGCTTTAGACTTACTTCAGCCTGCTCGATTCCAGAATTGCCTTCTCAAACCTAAAAGCAAGTGAGATGCCCCACAGTTAAAGGGGGGTAACACGGGGAGGACAAGGCTGAGGCAAGAAGCTCAGGCTAAGCCTGTGGTTACGTACGTTTCCTCCATGATATCGCTTGAGGCTGTGGGACTGGGTGAATCCAAAACACAACCTACAGAGGAGAAACAGGCCTTATTGATGGACCAACGCACTCTGTGCCACCAGGACAAGAGCTGCTTCTAATTCAGTAACTAAGCAAATGACTAGAGAGCACTATTTTGGCTAAGGGGATTGGCTGTGGTCGGGAAGCCTTCACAGGGGTGATTCTCAAAGCACTAAACCTGTTGTGCAGTCAGAATAAAAAGAGCCAATATACTAGTGGGGATTTAGCAAATTGGTGTTTCTGTCACTCACTGATTTGTGAGTGACACTCATGCTTTAGTGGCTCTGAAAGCTCCTTTTGATGCTGGAAGAACCACAATTCATATGTGGAAACACCGATTTCCCTCACTAGGCTGGACCAGTGAAGTATCAGAAGCTTCCCTGATCCTACAAGCTATGGGGGACTTAACTGATAAAGCACCTGATAAAAAGACCAAACACCATGCTTCAAAGCAAGTATCAGTACCAAGAAGCAGCTCTCCAGGCTTCACATCAACAACCACCAACAAAAGGCCACCAAAAAAACCCCAAAACCACAAGACAAATCCTACCTAACAGCCTCAAGCTGAGCATGAAAGATAACCTGGGATAGGGGATTCTCCACTCTGGGGTATCTCTAACAGGTTTCATGTTCCAGCAAGATTTACAATGAGGCATCAGCCTCCTACCACGTAGGCAGCAGGATGTGGAGGCTAAGAGAAACAGGCAACTGTCATACTGGGAGCTCAGACAGAGGCAGGGCAGCAGGAACGGGAACAGCTACCCGCCCTGCGGGGGCAGAACCAGTTTTTCCTCCACACTAACCGACTCTGGGACAATTGAAGCAAAAAAATAAAAAGCCAAACCACCAGCCACCCACATCCCAAACCGTCCCTGGAGCAGCTGCAGAGATTAGAGTGCTCCATCTAAACCCTGGGAGCTGCTGGAGGTAGGAAGCCATACCTGAGTCTGTGGATTCTGATGACACCGTTCGCTGTAAGCCACTGCCATTCCTGCTGCCCATGTCGAGCTCAGTGCTTTCGTGCTGTCTGTAAAGGAAGCCAGGCAGTGGTTTGAAATATAAAGTGAGAAATGTGACCCTCAGCTCAATTAAACCCTAGAGGAAGTGAAGGGATCTTAGCTCAGCAGTCCTGAAGGCTCCTGGCACATCACCACCCAGAGGCACACACTCAGACCCAAATCCCACAGGAGCTTTGAGGGTTTGGGCTTTGGTTTACTTAATCCTGCACACAGAGGATGGAGGATACTGGAAGTTTGGCATTCAAATATTTAAGGCCATCATTATCTTTGTTACCGTCCAGGTTGTCCTACCACACTTCCCTCCGTGACACACACTAACCGTGAGGGGTGTTTTTTCAAACTATATTTTAGAGCTGGTGCCTTCACAAACGAAGGCTCTATGAAGGTGGCAATGAAGACGGCAATAAGACTCGAGTATTAAAAGCAGCTTTAGTGCAAAAGAGGTTATTTGGGTCTGAAAGGACGTCAGCACCTCACAACCTGTTGGCAGCCACTTGTTTAATCAATGTTATGCAGAGAAAGCAAATTTAAACCTTATTTTTTGTCAGTATTTGGCTCTCAGTTTTGCAAACTTCTTAGCAGTGAAGTTTGCTTATTCACTGCTCACAAAACCACCAGGACCAGTTTAAACCAGGGCAGAACTGGAGAAGAATCGTCCTGCCATGAATCTGCATGACACTAAAGAAGGGAAAGCACTTCAAACATGGCTCCTCCATCACGAGTTAATGAAAAAAAGGTGACAAATTCAAGTAAGGGCCTGATCTGCAGGAATCTCAAAGAGGGAAGGATCATTCTGGTTGCAGAAATTATGAAATTGATATAAAAACAGCAAACTAAGGGCAGATGGCAGGAGAGGAAGGAGAGCAGAGGAACAAGGACAGATGGGTAGACACAAAGGCACTGGTGTTAATTTGTGGGAGAGTGGGGAACACCCTGCACTGGAGTCAGGAAGAAGGTGGGGGATCCAGAGCAGAACCAGATGGTACCATGTGGTGGCCCAGAGCAGGGAGGTGGCCCAAAGCAAAAGAGCCACATGTGTGCAGCCAAGCAAGGAGGGGCGGCCAGGGTGGGTGGTCCAACCCTGAGGGTCTTGAGGGAGAAAGGGGCAGCAGAGAACGGCACTACTTGGTGGTAGAAAGGGTGGGGGAGCAAGTAGCTATCTGCATGGGGTAGGGAGACATCAGAAACTGGAGGGGGTGGGGAGCAGGCATCAGGAATAGAGGAGATGGTGCTTAAGGCAGTCATGGAGGACTCAGATTGGCAGGGGTGGGGTGGTAGGCTCAGAAAGAATTCCTCGAAGACTCATATTTTGTGTGGAGAGGACCAGCTCCTGAAGGCTTCGGTTTGGGGGGGAAGGTTAGGAAAGACCCTAGCAGCATCAATTTTAATAGAGGGGGGAACTGGAAGGACCGAAAGGGGGACGAGACCCTCAAGGCCTCACTTGTGGGAGTCCCTCGATCCGGGGTGGGAAGGAGCAGAGATCCACGAGGCCTCACTTGGGGTCGCTTCTTAGGGGGGTGGGTGAGGCACCCCAAGGCCTTTTTCCCCCCAAA
>VZRI01004364.1:353844-369470 GCA_013397515.1 Upupa epops | reverse complement strand
TTTGGCTCCGGTAGCTATCCGTCGGCCGCTCCAAAGCTGGCGCCAAAGCCCCACTCAGCCAATCAGCGCCGCGTTACTAGGAGGCGGGCGTTTCCCTCACGAGTCGCCCCGCCCATCGTGCTCGCTCCGGCCAGTAAAGGCAGCGGGCGCGAGGCTCAGGCCCCGCCTCCAGCTGGTGGTCCCGCCCTATGAAAAAATTCAACCAATGCGGAGGGGCGAGTGACATGAACGCGGGCCAATGAGGGGCCTGCAATTCCCTGCGGGCAAGAAGGGAGGCGGGGCAGCGCGTTGCACCGTGGGAAATGTAGTCGCTGGCCCGCTGAGACCGTAACGGCCACTCCGAGCCGGGAGGAAGGCGGCTGATGGGGGGAGGGCGAACGGGGCACCCGGTCAGAGGCCGGGCCGGGGGGGAGCTGCTGTAGCAGCGCAAGGGTGTTTGGCTAAACCCAAAGAGGAGATTCCGACTGGAGAGAAATTGTGGTGCTGGGGGCGGTGAAACCCTGGCCCAGGGTGCCCAGAGAGGTGGGAGAAGCCCCATCCCTGGCACCATCCCAGGGCAGGTTGGACCCTGGGGCTGTGAGCAACCTGCTCTGGTTGGGGGTGTCCCTGCTCGGGGACACTGGAGGAGCTCTGAGGTCCCAAACCACCCATGAATCCATCATCGGTTCTGTCCAATACAGGGAGAGCTGGCTGTAAAATTACTCACTTGACCTTTATGTCCTCTTGGCTGGATGAATTTGCGGTTGGACTCTCAGCTTCATTGCCCTGCCCTTGTCTCTACCTGATTTCCTTCCTTGTGGGGCTCCTGAACCACTGACACAGAGAATCTCACACGGATCAAACATCTGCTGGTGGGTGTAATGTAGGTCAGCATCAAACTGGTTTGTCCTTACAGAGAGGATGGACTGTGATACAAAGGTCAGGACACCCAGTGCAGCTCCAGCACTTCATGTGTCTTCCCTTCACATAAGAGTTTATACACATCTCTGCTCTTGAGACAAGTCTCTGGCAGACAGACATTCCCTATCAGATCCCCCCGTGGTGGTACCAGAGCCCCTCATGCCTCAGCTGTGGAGAGGATCACATTGGGTCCAGTGTCCTCCACCTAATGCAGATGTAAAGGTCTTGTCAGGGCATCCCTCTCTTCCAGGATGCAACCCCTGTCCCTCTGTGTGGGCTCTGCCACCCACCACATTCACATGAGGATGGATCCTAGATGCTGCAACTCCATCATCCTGCTCCTGCACAGGGACCAGAGTAGATGATTTTCAGAGGTCCCTTCTAACCCCACAACTCTGTCATGAGGCTCCAGACAGCATTTACTCCCTCTGTGACCACTCAGGACTGCACAGATCCTCATCACAAGCGCGTTGCTCCAGTCCATGTCCTCATTCCAGCTCTCTGGTCAGTCTTGTTCCCTCATAAAATGATAGAATGATGTTGGGAAAGATGAATGACCCTACCTAACATTGTCCTCTCAAGCAAGTTTTCACAGATTTTTGGAAGATTATTTGTTTTTTAACGTGGACAGTTCTCACCATTAGCAGTTCCAGGGCTCCACCCAGAATTTCTGGGTATGAGGTAGTTGCACACCCACACTCCCTACAACAGAACAAACTGCCAGAGCTGCTGGAGGCCTGCAGGGGCCATCAAAGCATCTTCCTCGCCTCTCTTATCATCTCTGCCCTTAGTGCCTGCAGGGACAGACTGTGAGTCACCCCAACCCTGCCATCTGTCCAGGACATTAGTGTATGGACACCCCTGGGGCAGGACAACACATCTTTAATGCTTTAGATGAGTTGCCAGGAGGAGATATATCAAACTGCAGAGAGGATCCTGCCCAGGGACATGCTGCTGCATCACTCTCACACCCCATCCCTGCTCAACAGGGCACAGGGATGCATCAGGCCCCATCACTCACAGAGCTGGATGTAGGTTTCCGGTGACCAGAGCCAGAAGTATGGGAAAACCTTCTCGGAGAAGGAGGCTTCAAACTGCAAGATCTGTCTCATATTCTCTGTGTTGTAGAAGGTCACTCGACCTGCTTCATAGTCCAGGTGGACCCTGATTCTTCGGAGCTTTTCCTGCAGTGCCAGCGGGGTTGGGAGCACATGAAGCGCCGTGTACTGGCCATCCCAGTCCAGCCTCAGGGCCCAAATCTTCCCCATAGCCACGTTGAGCGAGTCCTTCCTACACACTGACTCCACGGCCACCCCCACAGCCCAGGTGTCCCCGTCCCCGACCTCCAGCTCCCAGTAGTGCCTCCCAGACGTGAAGCCCTGGCAGCCCAGGACACTGGGGCTGCCTGTGAATCTCTTGGGGGTGTCGGGGAGCTCTTGATGCCCGTGTCCCATCTGTACCATCCTGTGGTCATTCGAGAGGGTCAGGAATGAGCTTAGTGTCTCCGGGTCCAGCGTCACTTTCACTAGGGTAGAGCAGAGACATACATCAGAGAGGAAGCAGAGCTGCCTGTTCATGTTCATTTGCTGCCATCCCCCAGACACCTCACAAGGCCACAGAAGGGTGACAGCACAGGGCTACCATCCCAAGCCCAGGACTATGGACCCTGAGCGTGTTTCTGATCTGAGCCTAAAACACAGCTCAAAATGGCCTGATCAGTCACAGCCTGACCCTGCAGTGTAAGCACAGACATGGGAAAGGTGAGGAGTTTGTACCATCCTGTGTCACTGGTGTGCGCACAGCCCTGGATTTTTATTGCAGCTGTAGTCTAAACAAGAGGGCCCAGATTCAGACAGATCCTGGATGTAGATGCAGTGATGTGAGCCCATCTCTGCCCCAGAAAGGTTTCCTCCCTCATCTCTGCCCACCAGCCCCAGGCACTTACCCCTTTCTCTGTCCATCTTGCTCAGCAGGTTCACTAGAGGAAGGAAAAGGGAGAAGTTTGAGTCAGTCTATCATCTCACTGCATCTTTCCAGGACAAAAAGCGAGGCCTGGTGTCAGCCCACAGCTCCAGGCTGTAGATCCCAGAGAAGGATCCCACCTGGAACAGGCATGTCTTGCTCCCAAAACCCAGCAGACACTGAGCCCTGAAGCTGACACAGCAAGACATCCCTCTCTGCATCGCTGCTTTACCTCTGAATTCACCCACTGCATCCACGATGAGCTGGCTCATCTCAAAGAGGCTCTTAACAGTCCTTTGCAGCTCTGGGGAAACTGGCTCCAGGATCCGGGCTTTTGCCGCCTCACAGCTGAGGAGAAAACAACATGGAGAGGAGCTCAGACCTTAGTGGTCAACCAGGAGGGATACAGTGAGAAGGGAAATCCCCTACAGCAGAAATTTGGGGACTTCTGTCCCAGCCATTCCCTGGCTTTAACAATGGCCTCTGGGTCCAGGAATGGTCACATCAAATCCCAAGTGCTCTGTGGGACTTGGTCACCTCCCACCCACAGCATTTCCAAACCTCTGCCTGCAAAAGCAACACTGAGCCTGTTCCGTACCTGCTTAGGGTTTTGTCAATGTCCTGGAATGGAGAAAACACTGGGTCAGCTCTGGCTCTGCTCAGAAGGACTGAGGTTCCCGGGGCAGAGCACTGCCACCGTGCACCCACTGCAGGAAGCAGGGGAACAGGGGTTCAGGGGGATCACACTGCAGACCCAGAGTCACACCGGCCACCCAACACACTGTGGGGCACAGGATACCATGTGGGTACCCCCAACCTCACCATGAAGGGGGTCACAGCACCCATGGGGGTGACACAGCCTCACCGTAAGGAATTCATCCACGTCCTGGTCACACTTATTCCTGATCTCTGCAATCAACGTATCTAGCAGTGACTTCCTCTCTGTCACACTGCAGACATAATCATGCTGCTGCTTATCAAGGTCCTTGTGTGCCCGCTGGAACTGGTCCAACAGAACTCCCTCCTGCACCCGCAAGAACTGCTGGAGCTGCTCAAAGGTGTCGTGCAGCCTCTGCTGCTCCGAGGCCACCTTCACCTGAAAGGGACCCACACAGAGACCTCTGAACCACTGGGCATGGAGAAACAGGGCTACTGGGAGGGGGTCAGGATTGTGGGGCAAGGAAGAAGAGTTTTGGGAGGAGGAGCAGCTCATAAATTAAAGCCAACAGCAGCAGGGCAGAGATTGCCCCTCTGTACTGAGGAGGCCCCACCTCAAATCCTGGGTCAGATCTGGGACCCCCACTCACTGCCAGAGGGACATGGAGGTGTTTGAGCAGGTCCAGAGAAGGGCAATGGAACTGGAGAGAAGAGTGGAGCACCAGTGCTCTGAGGAGCAGCTGAGGGGGTTGAACAGGAAAAGAGGAGGATCAGGGAAAACCATACTGCTCTCCACAACCCCCTGAACTTCAGCAGGTTGGAGCAGGGTGGAGGCTGAGATCTCTTGTCCTAAGTGACACGATGAGCAGAACTGGCCTCAAGTTGTACCAGGGGAGGCTGAGGTTGGCTCTGAGGACCAATTTCTGCCCCACAAGGGTTACCCAGACCTGGCCCAGGGCAGTGGGGGAGTCCCTGTCCCTGGAGTGGCTGCAAAGCCATGGAGATATGGGGTGAGAGACAGGGGTTAGTGGGGACCTGGCAGTGCTGGGGCAGCAGTTGGACTCAAGGAGCTCAAAGGCCTTTACCAACCCAAATAATTTCAAGACAGTAGAGTCTGAACAAGAGCAGCATGGAATGTGCATAAACAGGATGGACAGGGGAGAGAAAAGAGTGTTATGAAAGAGGAGCCGGACACTCACCATTAGGCTTTCACTTTCCTTTTCTCCTTCGGGCTTCCACTCTTCTTTCTCCTTCTGTAGAAAAAGCAGGTTGCTCTTGAGCATCTCCTGGAATAAAATGATTTTAGAAAGGGGTTTAGTTGGTGATTTAGGGGTTACCCTTGCAGGAGTGAGATGTCATCTGCCTGGTTCCTCTCTTCTCCCCACATTAGAGCCAGGAGTAGCTGGTTTGGCCAGGAACAGGTCTGGAAAAGCTTCACACGGAAACGCTGAAGCCTGTGGTTTGTTGGGGTTTGGGTTGGATTTGGTTTTTAACTTTTTTTTCATTAGGAAAAAACAACTTTTGGTGTTGGAAGTGGGATCTGTGGGAAGAGGTTTGCAGAGACAGCAGCCCTGTGTCCCAGACACACTCTAGGAACTCACCAGAGAATTCAAAAAAACACCCCCACAAAGCCACAGCTGGGGACCACAGCCCACACACTGGGGGACACACTGGGTCCCGTCCTCACTGGGGCCACACGGAGTACCACAGGGGACAGAGTACCAAGGACCTTGTGGGACCACAGAAGGGTGAGTGGTGAGCCAGGCTGTGAGGCACTGGGAGCCACAGCAGAACCAGCAGGAAGCAAGACCTCAGCCTTGAGATACAAGCCTGTTTCTCAAACCTGTGCTCACACGGGGACCCCAAATCCCTACCTTCATGGAGACCCCAAACCCAGATGGCAAGCCATGGCTAGATGGAGACCACAGATCTGTGTGAAACAGAGCTCTCACAGCCATCCTGGTACCCCAAAGCCATACACAGCTGGAGACCCCATACGAGCTGAGGCTGGGGGAGGACCCCAACCCGTGGCTGGCTAGACGACCCCAGTCTGTGCCCTGCGGAGATGCCGGCTCCTTACTGGCAGCTCCCCAGCTCAGTCACAAAGCTCCAGCCCCGAGCTCAGGCGGGCTGCGCTGAGGGACCCCAGACCGATGCCTGAAGGAGACCCTGAGCGAGCTGCGTCCTGAGACCCCCCAATCCCCTCCCATTCCCCCCCGGCCCCATACCCGAATCTCCGCAGCAGCCTCCCTTGAGGGCAGCACTCGGTNTAGCTGTGGCCGCACTGCGTGAGCACTGGCTCGGCCAGCGCCTCCAGGCACAGCGGGCACTGCGCCTCGGCCTCCAGCTGCTGCACCAGCGACTGCCGGGGAGTCGCCATCGACGGGAGGGGAGGGGAAGGGAAGGGGGCGGGAACGGGAGCGCAAGCGGAGAAGCAGAGGGTGGTTCAGCTTGATAGAGAGCTTTAGCATCGTCGTGTCCGACGACCGTCCCAACCGTCCCAACCCAGCGCTAAACCCCGTCCCTCAGCTCCAGGTCTCCACGACTTTGAAACCCGTCCAGGGATGGCGATCCAGCCCCTCCCTGGGCAGCCTGTGCCAAGCCCTGGTGACCCTTCCCAGGCAGACGGTTTCCCCCAGGGCCAACCTGAACTTGCCCTGGGCCAGCTTGAGGCCATTTCCTCCTGTCTAGTGCTTGTTCCTCCTCACAAAGCCTGTCCTCAAACATCTGTCTGTGAGAACATCTGTGCATCTGCACATGTGTGTGAATGTGAGGTGTGAGAACACCTGTTTGAACGTGTACCTATCAGCCCGAGGGTTTAGGTCCATCTTGGGGAACCTCAGGACAAGGACACTGAGGGGCTGGAGTGGGTCCAGAGAAGGGCAAAGGGGAAGGGTCTGGAGAACAAACCTTGTGAGGAGCAACTGAGGGAGCTACGGCTGGTTAGGCTGCAGAAAAGGAGGCTGAGGGGGAGACCTTGCTGTCTGCAACTGCCTGGAAGGAAGTTGGAGAGAAGTGGGGGCTGGTGTCTTCTCACAAATCACCAGCGATAGGACAAGAAGTTGCCCTAGAGGACGTTTGGGTTGGACATCAGGAGAAACCTCTTTCCTGACAGAGCAGTCAGGGGTTGGAATAGGCAGTGCAGCAATGGGGAAGTTGCTGTGGCTGAAGGGGTTAAAACACAAGTAGATGTGGGTTTTGGAAACCTGGTTTTGGTGGGCAGGCTGGGGTTGGGTTGGTGGTTGGACTGGATGATCCTGAAGGGCTCTTCCAACCTGAGTATTTCTGTCGCTCTCTGAACATCTGTGTGAAGAGTGTGCTCGAATATGCCAAGCGTGTCGATGCCCGGTGTGCCCGTCCATGTGTGAGTTCTGCAGTGAGCTGCTCCCCCCACCCAGCGTTTGGGGTTTAATGCCCTTGTGACAGGATCATGTTGGGGCAGCAGCTGGGCACTGTGGGAGCCGACCATAATCCCATCCCTGATCTGCTTCCCTGCACACGTGAAATCCCACACGTGTAAAATCCTGCGCATGTGAAACCCCACAGTGATGGTATCTCACCAAACCACGATGCCAGGGCCTGCAGCTGAGGTGCTCTGGCTTCAACCTCTGCACCACCCCACTGCTCTCCCAGTGGTCCCTTGCCCTTAACTCTCTGGGAACATCAGTGGTCCTTTGGGAAGAGAAGGGATCCCAGCCCTGCCATGAAACCCAAATTTGACCCTCCCTGTATTCAGCTGCCTGGGGTGACCCCAGTGTTTTGGGAGGGGCTCTAGGGGTCCTGAAACCTGGCCTGGCAACCCCAAAACGCTCCTCACCGATTCTCACCACAGCAGTGACCTTGTGGCAGTTTCTAGCAAGGAAAAGGCTGGAAATTACAAAGTGAGGAGGGGTCACACTCACGGAGCATCCCGGAACAAGGACTCGGAGCTGTACAAAGGCATGAACGGGTCCCAACAAATCATCCCATCATCGCTCTGTTTATTGATGCCACTGTCCAACGCCAGATCTGACACCTTACGGCATCACCCAGGAGCCCCATGTGCCGGTACTGGGGAGCCGGTGTCACCACCACAGCCATGGCCTGTGACGAGATGGGACAAGCTGCCAAGAACTGAGCCACAGCCACACCCCCATGGGGAGGAACCGCAGCAGCAGGTGCCTGTGCACTGTGAGGTCTCTACGGGCAGCACCGAGCCCACTGGGGCTGTTCTCGGAACTGTCCCGCTGCTCCTGCTGCTGGGATGGTTGATGCTGCTGGTGACGAGCAGCTACAACCCATCAAGGCCTTCGTGGGCCACTGCAGAAGGATGAAGTGCTAGAAAATGAGTGTTTGGAGGAGCCTTTGCTGATGGGGTCCTACCAGAAAAAGGGTATTTTACTGCAACTAGTATTTTATTCTATTGTATAACTCAACGAGGGCATCACGGAGCCAGGCAGGCACCTACCAGTGCTTCAAATCATGACCAAACTTCCTCGTTGTCCCGATCAGTTTGTTACTCACCAACCCCCTGGCCGGGAGCTCCTGGTCGCTGCTGTCACATCCAGCCTTGGGGTGGGGGGAGGGTTGGGGGGAAAAGCTGGGACGAGGCAGCTCCTCCGCAGAGCTCCTGGGCAAAAGTGACTGTGCCAGAATCAGCCTACAGAGCACTTGAAACAATAATAATAATAATAATAAAAATAATAATAATAATAATAATAACAATAACAAAAAAAATACATTAAAAAACCCCCAAAATAAAATCTTGGCGATGGATCCTCCGTTTGCTTTTCAAATAAAAAAATGTTCCTNATCCTGAAGGGCTCTTCCAACCTGAGTATTTCTGTCGCTCTCTGAACATCTGTGTGAAGAGTGTGCTCGAATATGCCAAGCGTGTCGATGCCCGGTGTGCCCGTCCATGTGTGAGTTCTGCAGTGAGCTGCTCCCCCCACCCAGCGTTTGGGGTTTAATGCCCTTGTGACAGGATCATGTTGGGGCAGCAGCTGGGCACTGTGGGAGCCGACCATAATCCCATCCCTGATCTGCTTCCCTGCACACGTGAAATCCCACACGTGTAAAATCCTGCGCATGTGAAACCCCACAGTGATGGTATCTCACCAAACCACGATGCCAGGGCCTGCAGCTGAGGTGCTCTGGCTTCAACCTCTGCACCACCCCACTGCTCTCCCAGTGGTCCCTTGCCCTTAACTCTCTGGGAACATCAGTGGTCCTTTGGGAAGAGAAGGGATCCCAGCCCTGCCACGGAACCCAAATTTGACCCTCCCTGTATTCAGCTGCCTGGGGTGACCCCAGTGTTTTGGGAGGGGCTCTAGGGGTCCTGAAACCTGGCCTGGCAACCCCAAAACGCTCCTCACCGATTCTCACCACAGCAGTGACCTTGTGGCAGTTTCTAGCAAGGAAAAGGCTGGAAATTACAAAGTGAGGAGGGGTCACACTCACGGAGCATCCCGGAACAAGGACTCGGAGCTGTACAAAGGCATGAACGGGTCCCAACAAATCATCCCATCATCGCTCTGTTTATTGATGCCACTGTCCAACGCCAGATCTGACACCTTACGGCATCACCCAGGAGCCCCATGTGCCGGTACTGGGGAGCCGGTGTCACCACCACAGCCATGGCCTGTGACGAGATGGGACAAGCTGCCAAGAACTGAGCCACAGCCACACCCCCATGGGGAGGAACCGCAGCAGCAGGTGCCTGTGCACTGTGAGGTCTCTACGGGCAGCACCGAGCCCACTGGGGCTGTTCTCGGAACTGTCCCGCTGCTCCTGCTGCTGGGATGGTTGATGCTGCTGGTGACGAGCAGCTACAACCCATCAAGGCCTTCGTGGGCCACTGCAGAAGGATGAAGTGCTAGAAAATGAGTGTTTGGAGGAGCCTTTGCTGATGGGGTCCTACCAGAAAAAGGGTATTTTACTGCAACTAGTATTTTATTCTATTGTATAACTCAACGAGGGCATCACGGAGCCAGGCAGGCACCTACCAGTGCTTCAAATCATGACCAAACTTCCTCGTTGTCCCGATCAGTTTGTTACTCACCAACCCCCTGGCCGGGAGCTCCTGGTCGCTGCTGTCACATCCAGCCTTGGGGTGGGGGGAGGGTTGGGGGGAAAAGCTGGGACGAGGCAGCTCCTCCGCAGAGCTCCTGGGCAAAAGTGACTGTGCCAGAATCAGCCTACAGAGCACTTGAAACAATAATAATAATAATAATAAAAATAATAATAATAATAATAATAACAATAACAAAAAAAATACATTAAAAAACCCCCAAAATAAAATCTTGGCGATGGATCCTCCGTTTGCTTTTCAAATAAAAAAATGTTCCTCCACATTTATTAAAAAAAAAAAACAAAACAACAAAAAACCCCAAACAGTAGATTTTTAAAAAGCGGTTTGAGAGTCCTACTCTGGCAGAATTTCCCTGCACGCGTCTCCTTGGTTGGGGGTTCCTTCACTTGCGCTCGGTTTGCTCTGGTTTGCTTGTTTTCCTACCGGTGAGGATCTCCCCCTAAACCAGCTGCTTCCGTGCATTTTTTTTACAGAGATAATTTTAACCCTTTTTTCGTGTGCATTTTCCGTCTGCCGCGCCTCGCTCGCTCCAACCAATTCCTTTATTCCCCACATCAGCGTAACTGTCTCCGCCAGAGCAGCGGCGATACCGCACGAAGCCTCCGTGATGTCCATGCCCTGAGCCGGGGTGAGGGGGTGGGAGGGAGGATGGGAGAGATGAGTGGAGGAGGAGAAGGAGAAGGAATGGGTGGATGGATGGATGGTGGGAGGGAGGGAAGGGGAGAGAGGAGGTTGAGGAAACCGTGGGCAGCCCCTCACTCTCCCATGTGCGTCCTCAGGTGGTACTTGAGTGACTGCTTGTAGCGGAAGCACTTGGTGCACTCGGTGCAGGGGTAGGGCCTCTCGCCAGTGTGAGCCCGCTGGTGCTCCAGGAGATGGTGCTTCTGCGTGAAGTTCTTGCCGCACTCGGTGCAGTGGTAGGGCCGCTCACCCGTGTGGATGCGCTGGTGCTCCAGGAGGTGGTGCTTGCGAATGAAGCCCTTGCCACAGACGGCGCAGGCGTGCGGGCGCTCCCGTGTGTGGATGCGGTAGTGGTTGGTGAGCTTGGACTTCTCGCTGAAGGTCTTCTCGCATTGGCTGCACTGGTAGGGCCGCTCGCCGGTGTGAGTCCGCTGGTGCCGCAGGAGGTGGGAGGGCCGTGTGAAGTTCTTGCCGCACTGGGGGCACAGGAAGGCCATCTCGCTCTTGCCCGCATGGATCCTCTGGTGCATGATGAGGCTGATCTGCAGGCGGAAGCTCCTGCGGCACTCGCCACACGTGAAGGGCCGCTCACCCACGTGGGTAATCTGGTGCTTGCTGAGGCTCGACTTGTGGCTGAAGCTGCTCTCGCACTCGGAGCACTTGTAGGGTTTCCCTGGCGGCGGGGGCCGCGCCTGGGGCTTGAGGCCGTGCTCAGGACGCCGGGGGACCCCTACACCCCGGCGCGTGTGGCTGCGCTGGTGCAACAGGAACTGCTGCTTGTTGCGGAAGCTGAGGTCGCACTCGTGGCACTCATAGGGTCCTTCCTTGAGGTGGTTGCGCTGGTGGATCATGAAGTTGATCTTGAGCATAAAGCTCTTCCCGCACTCGGGGCAGATGTAGGGTCTCTCCCTTGTCCGGTTCCGCTGCTGCGCGACCGTCGGCTTCATCTCCCCAGGATCCCTCTCGCAGGTTGATTTTCTTACACGGGCGGACGTCAGGCTCCTGGACTGGGCTTTGGAACTGCGCTGCACCTCGCAGCCCAGCCCAGTGTCATGACTTGGGAATGCCGGTGGCTCCGTCCTGCCCGAGAACATGGCACATGGCTCCAGCGTGTCAGGGTCGTCATCATCCTCCTCCTCCTCCTCTGTCTTGATCACGATCCCATCTTCTGAGAGGGAAAAACCAGAACAGCTTTAGTGTCGCTGGCCTCTACAACATGAGGGATCACTTAGGAAATATCTGCACGGGCTTCTCCAGCTGCTGGCACCTTCCTGTTTGACCCCCAAGATGAAATCCTGAGCTCCCCTGGCAGTGAGGATGGACAAAACCCTGACAGACTCCTTTCTTGGGAGGGTGCGGTGACAGCAGCCTGACAAAAGGCCTTGTCATCTCATGATGTCGCTATGAGATGGGGATCAAAGCTCCATCAGTTTGTGAGGCCACAGGCAGCTGAGTGGTTTCGGAGCAGCTCCATCTGCTGCCGCTTCAGGGCTACAGTGATACCCAGTGTAGCACTGCTCAGTGGGAACAGAGAACTGGGATCAGCCCCTTCCCCTGGCCTTGCTGTGATGGGATGTAAGAATATGGACTGGTGTGTATCAAAGCCACGAGGAGCTTCCTCTGTGTGGCTCCAGGGGTTGTCACTGCTCAAGCACCAGCCACCAGCACCCACATCCCAGTCACAGTGTTACCACAGCTCCCATTCAGCCCCATCAGCTGGGACCCACTGGGTCTCAGTTGATGACAGGTTCCAGCCCCAACAGTAGCTTGACTGGTTTCCTTCAAAAACCACGGAGACCACAGGATCCACAAGCGCATGTTGAGCAGAACCTGAAGAACCCAGCTCTGTCTTCCTTGGTTTGCGCTACAGCATTGCAAAGCCACTGAGAGGCAGGGAACCTGTCATGAGACAGGGAACCCCTCGTGAGGCAGGGAACCCATCACGAGGCAGGGAACACACCAGAAGGTAGAGAATCTGCTGTTCCCACCATCTTTCCAACCTTCAAGGCACTGCAGCAGGACCTGGCCTCTACCTGCCACCCAGCTGGCAGGTTCTACACATGAAGATCCCTGTGTCAACTTCTCATCTCTCCACTAACAAACCTCACCCTTCTCTCCCAGCAGCTCATGTCCCACAGACCTCTGGCCACTCTCTTCCTCATCCTCCAGACCCAGGACCCCTAGCTGGTGGACACATACAGGACCCCACATTAGCATCCCCATTCTTCCATATGACTGACAGCAGGGCAGGAGGCCTCAGCCCACACCCTCTCCGCTGCAATGGTGGGATTTTAGCACTGGGAAATCTTTGAGGCCCTCAGAAAATGCTGCCCAAGACATCTCCCTTCGGTCTCAGTCTGTAACTGGGACTTTTCCCACATGCAAAGGACTCAGCCACTGCTCACTCTGCTCTGGAGCTGATCAGGAGCCCTCAGAGACCAAGTCCTGACATCCATCAGGCATCTGCTGCCTCCTCCTCCTGCTCCAAGCTCTGATCAATGCCTCTCTTGGGTGCTGCAGCACCTTCTGGTGCAGAGACCCCCACCGTGGGCCTTCTGCCCGCCCCCTGCCCTGTGTGCTGAGTGTCTCACCTGTGCAGCTCCCATGGTGGACGATGACTCTCTGGATCTCGCTGAAGTCAGCTCCGTATTCGGACGAGTCCCCCAGGCTGGTCCCTGGCATATCCCTTGGAGGGGAGACGGAGCCGTAGGGGCTCTCGCAGGCTGCCTCTTCATCTGGGCTCTGGAAGCTGCCTTCCGACTGCCCTGACATCCCATGCAGCTCAGGGTTCTCGGGGCTGTCTTCCGGAAGCAGCTCCTCTGTTTTGATCACGACTCTGATACCAGCTGCAGCCAACAGAGATCCCAACCACTGTCACTCCTGGGAGCCAGGATGAAGAAACTGCTGCTTCAATCCCCCCCGGCCCCAAATGCTGACCCTGACAAGGGGCTTTGTTTGCTCAGGGTCACTGCTGCCTCTGCCCAGAGTCACCCTACAGCACCCCAGATCCCTAGGAGTGGGTTCCCCTGCCCCAGGGGATGTGCTAAGGATAAACCCGGAGGATGAAAAGGATTTTTGGGTAGATGGGTTTTTCCCACAGAACTCAACTCTCCTTTTTGTCAGGCACAGTGGCTCTCTGAGGACAGAGTCTGGTTTCCCTGGCTCCCAACTCTCCAGGCTCTGCTTGTCCTCGTTTAGATGCTGAGTTGAATTTGGACATCAAACCCATCACCAGCCAAAACCATGGGGCTCCTCCTGAAAACCTCCTTGGGTTTTAGCCTTGGGGTGAGCTGCTCCCCTCACTGCAACCCCTGGTCCTGCTGGCATGGAGCTGCCACCTCACCTGCGGTGGCATCGGTCATGATCTCACTCTCCTCCAAGTCCTGCTCGTTCCTGATCCGCGATTCCTCTCCCTGCTCGATCTGACTCAAAACACCAGGTTTGGAAATTGCATAGTCTGTGGAGAGAAGGAGGGAGAAGAGAGGGATCAGTGACTGCACGCGGGGAATCCTGATGTTGGTATCAACCTCTCTGCAACACTGACACAGGAAGATGCTCAGAACCATCCACAAAGGGTCTGCAGGCAGCAAAGGGCTCCCTGGATGGGATCCCAAAGGATTCACAGAGGCAGGAGCTGAGGTTCCATATGCAGAGGGAATTTTTACAAGGAGAAACCAAATCTGTGTGATTTGCTGGGGGGAGGAATTGGAACTTCTTGGGCCAGTCCCTGGTGTTCCTGAAGCCAAAAGCTTTTCACCTCCAGCCCTAGCAGAGCTGGGATTTTGCACCAGATGATTTTTCCCTCTGCAGAAGTTTCCTCGGAAGGGGACCAGAGGCAGGTTTCCAGCACAGATCCAGGAAATGAAGGGAAGCCCTTCCAACAGCCACAGGGAAGGCACTGGGTTTCTACCCAGTACCTCTGTCTGGAAAGGGCCCTGGGAGACCCCCAAAGGGACAAACCTTGGTTTCTACCCAGACTAGAAACATCCTCCTGGGGTTTTCAATCTAAAACAGGACATTTACGTCTGAAGGAGATCTCCCAGGCAGAGTCCAAAGGTGCCTGAGGGCCATAGGGAGTCCCCAGTACCTGCCTTGGCCAGGGCAGTGACACCCCTGCTATTTACCTAGGGAGATGAGTGACTCGTAGTTGCCCTTCATGACGTTCTTGTAGAGCTCCTTCTGCCACTCCTCCAGCTTCTCCCACTCCTTGTCATTGAAATACACAGACACGTCATCAAACGTCACCGGCACCTGCAACCACAAGCAGCAGAGCTTCCAGTGGCCGCCTCAACCCCCTGGGGCCCTCCCACTGCTCCCTGCTCAGACACAGCTAGGCTTCAAGTGACTTCACAGCCACCAGTGAGTTGGTGGGAACACACTGGGAGAACTGGAGAGGGACTGAGGATGTTGCAGAGGGGCTTGGGGTGACTGAGGGGGGAGTAGGGGAAACAGCTGGGAGAACTAGAGGCAACTAGAGGTGACCAAAGAGGGCGACTGGAGAGGATCTAGGGAAACTGAGGAAGGACTGAGCAGAAGGGGAGAGGGACTGGGGGAGTGGGGGGGTAATAGCCAAAGACTAGGGGCACCTGTGGAGGCGCTGGGAGTAACTGGGGCAGCCCTAGGGGTAACTGGGCATACAGAGAGGACTGAGGGGAACTGGGAAGGGGCTGCGAGTAACAGACTGTTCCCGAGGGAACTGGACCCACGGGAAGGACCAAGAAGTGAAAGGTAGGGCTGGCAGGAATCTGGGGGGGACTGAAGAAACGGCGCTGGGGGAGCGGTAACTGGGAAATGCCTGGGNCCTTCATGACGTTCTTGTAGAGCTCCTTCTGCCACTCCTCCAGCTTCTCCCACTCCTTGTCATTGAAATACACAGACACGTCATCAAACGTCACCGGCACCTGCAACCACAAGCAGCAGAGCTTCCAGTGGCCGCCTCAACCCCCTGGGGCCCTCCCACTGCTCCCTGCTCAGACACAGCTAGGCTTCAAGTGACTTCACAGCCACCAGTGAGTTGGTGGGAACACACTGGGAGAACTGGAGAGGGACTGAGGATGTTGCAGAGGGGCTTGGGGTGACTGAGGGGGGAGTAGGGGAAACAGCTGGGAGAACTAGAGGCAACTAGAGGTGACCAAAGAGGGCGACTGGAGAGGATCTAGGGAAACTGAGGAAGGACTGAGCAGAAGGGGAGAGGGACTGGGGGAGTGGGGGGGTAATAGCCAAAGACTAGGGGCACCTGTGGAGGCGCTGGGAGTAACTGGGGCAGCCCTAGGGGTAACTGGGCATACAGAGAGGACTGAGGGGAACTGGGAAGGGGCTGCGAGTAACAGACTGTTCCCGAGGGAACTGGACCCAC
>VZRI01004364.1:317929-332361 GCA_013397515.1 Upupa epops | reverse complement strand
GGGGTGCGGGGCCGCTCCAACACCAGCGGCGGAACCGGCGGCGGAACCGGAGGCGGTACCGGAGGCGCTGGCTGTGCGTTCGCGCCGCGGGCCGGGCCCCGCCGCCCCGTCGAGGAGCCAGCGGCAACCGAGGAATCGCATCCGCCTGCTCCGGGCTCGGCGGGCGGGGAGCGGAGCGGAGCGGAGCGGAGAGCAGAGCAAAGCAGAGCACTGCCGCCTACCGGCACCGGCGGCACCACCGGCAGCGGTACCGCCAGCACCGGCAACGGCACCGGCAATGGCAACGGTACTGGCAACGCTAGCACCGACAGCGGCACCGGCGACGGTACTGGCAGCAGGAGCAGCACCAGCAGCACCAGCAGCGGTACCGGTACCGGCTCTGACAGCGGCAAAAACAGCACCGGCCACACTGGAGGCGTCAGCAACACCAGTACAGCCAGCACCGGTTACACGGGGCAGCACCGGCAATGGCACCAGTACCGGAACCGCCAGCAGCAGCACTGGCATCAGCAACAGTACCAGCACCAGCAACACCAGCACCGGCAACACCAGCACTGCCAGCGGTGCTAACAACACCGGCAGCACCAGCACTGCTGCCACTGGCAACACCAGAGCCACCAGTGCTAGCACTAGCAGCACAGAACTGGTAGCACTGGTAGCACCAGCAATGCCCACACTAACGGCAGCAACACCAGCACCAGTAACACTGGCACCACAGGCAGCAACAGCACCAGTGGCAGCACCAACATCACCAGTGGCACTGGCAACAATAGTGGCAACACCAACACTGGTACTGGCACCCACCTCCCCCACATCTGGCAACAGCACCAGCACTGGCATCAGGCCTGACTTACCCTGGGCACCAACACAGGCACCAGCATGGCAGCTGGATTGGTCTAGTATGGCCACTGGCATCAGGA
This sequence comes from Upupa epops, assembly GCA_013397515.1. Classification (NCBI taxonomy): domain Eukaryota; kingdom Metazoa; phylum Chordata; class Aves; order Bucerotiformes; family Upupidae; genus Upupa; species Upupa epops. Next base: position 331,441 of record VZRI01004364.1, on the reverse strand, counting down.
CTGACCTAATACGGGCACCAGTATGGGCATCACAGGCATTGGTGTCAGCACTGACACGGGGATAGACACTGCCGTTGGCACCAGTGTCTACACTGGCACCAGCACTGGTACTAGCACAGACATCAGCACCAGTGTCAGCACCAGCACTGGCGCTAGGATTGACACCAGCATGGGCTCAGGCATCGGCACTGGTGTTGGCATCAGCATCCACATGAGTGGGCACTGGCATTGGTGTCAGCACTGGCACCAGTATCAACACCAGTGTTGACACTGGTGTTGGCACTGGCACCAGCAACAAGCACTGGCACCAGTATTGGCCCTGACACTGGCACTGACACCAACATCTCCACTGGTCTCAGCACTCACCACGAACACCCTGGGGACACCCGCAGGCAGGGGGTTGGGGATGGACGGGCGTTGTATCCCACCAGCACCCTTGGGTGTCACTGTCCTACCTTCACCGAAACCTCCTGGGAGAAACTCCTCCAGCACGCAGGGTCTGCACCAGTGGGTGACGGTGGGGGGTTCCATCTGTTGGATGTGGACTGGGATGGTCCCAGGCTCCACATAGAGGGACAAGAAGGGTTAATGGAATGTCTGGGCACCACTGGGACCCCCCAAACCCTCTGGATCAGCAGATGGACCAAGCACAGTCATGGAGTTCCCATTTCTTTGGGAAACCAGTGAAAAATGAGTTTTCTGGGATTTTTACACCCAGTGGCTGGGAATCACAGAATCCTTAGGGATCAGAAAGGACCTCAAAAGATCACCCAGTTCAATCCTCTGCCACAGCAGGATCACCCAGACCAAGTCGCACAGGAACACAGCCAGGCGGGTCTGGGACATCTCCAGAGAAGGAGACTCCACAACCCCCCTGGGCAGCCCCTTCCAGTGCTCCGGTACCCTCCCTGGGAATAAATTCCTGCTGAGATTGATAGGGAACCTCCTCTGTTCCAGCTGGCACCCATTGCCCCTTGTCCTATCACCAGATGACCTTGAGAAGAGCCTGGCTCCATCCTCCTGACACCCACCCCTCACCTATTTATAGCAATGAATGAGGTCCCCCCTCAGCCTCCTCTTCTCCAAGCTCCAGAGACCCAGCTCCCTCAGCCTTTCCTCATCAGGGAGCTGTTCTGCTTCCTCCATCATCTTTGTTGCACTGCACTGGACACCCGCCAGCAGCTCTGTGTCCTTGAACTGAGGGCCACAGAACTGGACACAATACTCCAGATGTGGTCTCACCAGTGCAGAGTAGAGGGGGAGAAGAACCTCTCTTGATCTGCTAACCACCCCCCTTCTGATGAAAACAGCTTCCATCCCTGATGTGGGGTTGGAAACTGGCTGCTCCCCCACCTTCTCATCATCTCCAGACAGGAGGTCCCTGCCACCATCATGAGATGAGGTCAAAACCAGTTGTGGGGACCTGTGGGGTTCCTAGGACCCCATCCCAGGCACAGGGCAGAGCAGAGCACCCAGTACCCCTGCCCCCTACTCCAGCCTCTCCTTCACATGGTTGTGGTGAGGTCAGAGTTGAGGTGACACCAAGCAGCAGCATGGCCCACTGTGGCTCACTGGGCTTGGAGACTCCTAGAGCTGGCCCTGGACCAGGAGTTCCTGTGCTGTGAACACTGGGAATGGCTGTGCAATATCCGCTGGGATCTGGGGGTTTCTTTTTCCCGGCCATGAGCAGGGCTTTTTCTCTTTTCTCTCAACTGATGTCCCACCAGCAATCTCCACTTCTCCAGGCTTGGGGAAAGCTTTGACCACCCAGTACACGCAGAGCTTGTAGAAGCAGGGAATGGAGTCCAAGGCTTTGACTCAGGGTGCTGGGACTGGGAGAGTTTAGCCCCTTTTTGGGCTCCACGATTCATGGGCACAAGGCTCCCCCAGGGTGGATGTTGCTCCTGTGTTACCACTCACTCCCACATAATTTCCTAGATGTCCCTGAAAGGTCCCAGGAAGACCCAACTCCCAGGAGCAGGAGCAGCACTGAGTCGCATCTAAGAGCCATCCAGGCTCAGCCCATCGCACGAACAGCTCAGGCTTCACTTAGCAAGGATCTAAACCTGTGGCAATGAACATATAAACCCACCCCAAGGGTGGAGAAGAGACTCGGAGGCCTCTCCACACCGGAGGAACATCCCAAGCCAGGAACAGCTTGACAACATTCTCCTCGTTTCTGCACAACCAGCCAGCGCAGCCGGAGCTCTGGGCGAATGGGGCTCTTTTGGGGTTGTTTCTCCTAAAAAAAAACACATGGAGAAGGGAAAAACCTTATAGGAGACATGGATTTCTATTGTTTATTTGCCCCTGCAGCACTGGTTGACCCCACAGGGTGAGACCCTTCATGGGAGGGATGACAGTGAAGTATAAAGGCACTTGCGTGAGAAATTACCTGTTTGTGAGAATCCTGAGAGCTCCCTTCAAACTGAAAGGGACGGGAGACGACAACAATGCAAAGGGCAGAGGTTTTTTCCATGGAGAAGGGCAGCATGAAGCTTCAGAAGTAGCTGGGTTTGGGGGTTAGGAGTCTCACAGCAACGTGCAGAGGAAATAGAGCATCAGCTCCGAGCTGAGCCTCAGGCATTGCTGGGAGGGTGTGTGGTGGAGGCAGAGCCAGCTGAACTCACTGCACCAACATCTCTGCACACTTCCACCCTCACCAATGCTGTGAGAAGCAGTGTTTCTATCCTTGTGGGCTCAAAGGTTCAAGGGTTGGAATGTTGAGGAAAACGTTACTGTACCAAGGCCCTGCTGCTCACAGGCGAAGCTGAACAGAGACAATCTGCACCAAATTCTGGAGATGGAGCCTCTTCCCAGCATTTCTGTGCTCATTTCTCAGGACTCAGATCATTCACAGCTTTCCCTGCAGAGCTGAGTTTTGCTGTAACAGGACTGTTGCAGCTGACGCCAGCAGAGCAGCTCTTCACCCTCCCTGCTCACCCAATTGGAAACCTGCTAGAATGCTCCATGCTCGCAAGCAGGATAAGGATATGGAGTTCCTGCATGATGTCTTCCAAGTAGGATTTACTTAACAGACCACAGATGATCCAGCTCTGCTATTCCAGAAGCTCAACTGTTTCACCACAGTTTTGTCCTGATTGTGGTCCAGGAACCAGGAACCACCCACATCACTCCAAAGTACCCTCACTCAGGATCCCTTGGGCCCAAGTGTATTCCCCAGATCTCCTTCAGAACACACCTGACTCCACCTGCTTCTTGCTCTCCTGCTCCTCATGTGAAGCTGAGGATGTCAACCTCACTCCTGGGCCGGTGGGTGCAATGCAGGAGCTTGAAGTGGAGCAAACCCCAAGTTTTGAATTCCTGTGCTCAACAATCCTTGAGGGAATCCACCGAGTGTCAGCCAGTGGTGGGGAGGAGGTGGTGGGTGTCTGCCAGCACTGTCCTACAGGACTCCCTTCCCAACAGCTGAAGCCACCCCATCAGGTTCCTGTCCTTTGTTAGGACACACGGTTGTGCTTTCCCCTGTTAGAACCTACATTCAGATCACTCCCCAGACACTTAGGAATTCAACTGCCATCGCCCCCCCCCTGCAGTGCTCTGGTCATTTCCACTACTGCTGCTGCCATCCCATGGCTGTAACAGATGAAAGAACTTGGGAGTTTTTTTGGGTGCCCTTTTTTAAGCCTAAGCCAACCGTTTGTCTTAACCTCTATAACAGATAGAACGAGTCCTGGATTCTCCCTGAAGCGCTTTTTGCACACTCCCTACAGTTTTAGGGCCTCTTCCTGGTGTTGGGTGCTCCGGTGGTGGATCACGTCAGCGAGGCACTCGAAGTTGTTGCCGCAGTCAGTGCAGATGTAGGACTCTGTCACAGTGTCAAGTTGCTGATAGTTTGCGGCACATGGGAACAGCTTCTCCTCTGCTGGGCTCTGTGGATAAACCATGGTCTCTTCATACTCCTCATGGTCTCCTTCCTCCAGGCAGCCATCCTGTCCTGTGCTTCCCACTGAGCTCAGACTCTCTGATATCCCCCCCTTGTTGGACATTGGGCAAATCAGGTCCCGGGATTTTGCTGGGAAGGAGCAACAAGGGCTCTTCACATGGAGACTCTGCAACTTGGATCTGATCGTGGTACCTAGAACAAAGAGATCCCAATCATTCCCTTATTCCCTACATCTCCAAAGAACAATTCCCAGTTCACCATGGCTAAACTCACATAGAGAAAAACTAATTAGGGGGAACTGGAACCACCTCCCTCTGACTCTGTAAGCTGTGAGTCTTCTCAAAGCTGTGTTGGTTTAATTTCTGATGAGTCTCAGGACACCACTCACCAGTGCCAGGGCCTGCGGGATTATCCCTTCCCCCAGAATCCCGCTCATCCTTGATGCGCGGCACTTCTGTCCAGAGCCTGCGTCGGGGAACGGGATCATCTGCACGAGGGACAGGACATGGAAATGATGGTTAATACTTCCCTCTGGTCTTTTTCCCCCTCAGTTCTTGTAGGTATTTCCTGCCCTACTTGAAGGTACATCGCACACAGACAAGCCCCAACAGCAGCTTTTAGCAGCCTCTTCACCTCACTCAGCCCCAGAGTTTATCAATGCCTGTCTCTCAAGGGGAGACCTCATTCATGTCTCTAAATATGTGAGGGGTGGGTGTCGGGAGGATGGAGCCAGGCTCTTCTCAAGGTTATCTGGTGATAGGACAAGGGGCACTGGGTGCCAGCTGGAACAGAGGAGGTTCCCTATCAATATCAGCAGGAACTTCTTCCCAGAGAGGGTAAGGAGCACTGGAACAGGCTGCCCAGAGGGGTTGTGGAGTCTCCTTCTCTGGAGATGTTCCAGACCCGCCTGGATGTGTTCCTGTGCGACTTGGTCTGGGCGATCCTGCTGTGGCAGGAGGATTGGACTACATGATCTTTCAAGGTCCCTTTGGATCCCTAGTGATCCTATGGTTCTTGCATCATGACTTGGTTTTGGTAATTTAGGTGAAAAACATGGCCTAATTAATGAATTCCTCTATTAATCCAGGAATTACCTGAGTGCTGAGGAGCCAGCATTTCAATTTAAAGCAACTTTAAAGAATTGTATGGTTGGGCACTTCAAACCAACCAGTGAAACTTCAAGTTCTAATTCATGTTAATCATTTCTTTACCAGAACGGTCTGATATTCTTTAGTGGAACACAAAACCAACACTCCTCAGGATCACTGGGGATGAAAACAACTTCTCAAGCTCATGGGACTCACTGTCATGGCAGCTCCTGTGCCTGAACCTCTTCGTCTCATCATCATTCCTTGTTTTCATCAGCACCAGGAGCTCTGAAACTCCCATAATTGGAGGAGACCCCCCTCCCTCTCCATTACCCTCACAGGTAAAGAGTGACTCTAACACCAATGGAGTGCAGAGGAGGTGTCAGAATAATGACTGCTCTTCAGCTTTTATATACTGTGGAGTTTTCATTCTCTCACAAAGAGTCAGAAATATTGTCAGATTAACCCTCTAGAAATGAGGGGGCTTCAGAATAACTGAGACCAGAGCTGGGCAAGGAGGGGACAAAACTGACCTGTATCCAGTGTGGTTAGAGGTACATAATTCTCCTTTATCAACTTCTTGTAAAACTCCTGCCAGTCCTCCAGGTCACTCCCCTCCTCCTGTGCTGCAGTGTTATTGTAAGTCGCAGGAATCTAAAGCAAAGAGATCCAGTCAGTGACAGTGGAGAATTGCCAGTGCCTCCCTGCTTCGTCTTCTCAAACAGTGGCCAACGGATGCCTGTTACATGTCACCAGCGTCACCATTCAGGGCTTCACATACCCCTGCACTTGGCTCAGAATGAGGAAAAGTACTTTGAAATTATGTGACTCATCATTTCTAGGATGGCTAGGTTAAAAATTAGGGCAGTAGAAGGAATCTGAGGTCACCTTTGATATACGGCCCCACCACGGAACATGGCTCTTCCACCAAAAAAACCAGGAAATCATCCCAGGTGAACCTGAAAGAGGTCCCAAGGCAACTCTGGGAGAGGTTTACCCTAATAATAAACGTTAATGCAAATGGAAAACTCAGCCCTTTGCATAGTGAGAGGTGAAAACTGTGGCGTTTGGCAAAGTATTATCAGTGTATCCTACAGAAAACCACATGAGGGAGCAAATTCAGCCCAAAGTGGGATCACATTCCTAATAAACAGCTGTTTTTCTCCTTAGTGTTCTTGCTTATAGTTGAAAAAACAAACCATTTGAGCCCAAAGAGCACCAAGATACCTTTAATTCCCCCAGTCTCTGATCTTCCAGTATCAGGAATTAAAAAACCTGTTGCATTGCTGGCAACATTCTGCTGCCCCAGTAGCACATTTCACCTGCTGCTGCTTCCTCAAAGTGCTCCACAAACATGCTTTAAATTAAGCAAATAACACAAATATCTTAATTACCCTGGAGAACTCGGGAGTCCGGATGCGTTTTCGGATTTTATTGCTTATCCTGCTGCAGAATCCCTGAGGGGTGCCCACGAGCCAGTTCCCATCTTCACCCAGGAGGAATTTTTTGGGAACAGCTTCTTTGAGCAGCCGCCTCCTTCGCTTAACTTTTTGAGAGTCAATCACAAATGAACTGTCCTCAAAATGCTTTGAGCAGAGGCGCTGGTACTTGGTGGGAGTTCCAATGTCCCGGCCCATGTTGTGGACCCATTGCTTTAGCAGAGCTTTGTTCTGCAGCGGAAAGCTGTAGAAGCTGACGGTGCTGTTCTTGTACATCCCACTCGTGCCGTTCTGGCAGTTCAGTGCTGAGCAATAAACCATCCTACAGCAGGAGATAGCATCAAATCTGAGAAATAAAGTGACAGGAGAGAGGACTAACCAAGTCTCGTGTTAAATGGGCCTAAAGTCCTCAAGAAAAATAGATTGTTTAGATAGATGGAACAAGGAGGGGTCAGGAAAATGCAGTGCTGAGCACTGATGGACCTGGTGTCTGCAGAACACGGCAAAAAGCAGCTAGATCTCCTTTTACAGCACTTGGTTTCTCTTCTTCAAAGTGACTGAGTCAAACCTGGAAGGCAAAAACCTTTACAATCAGTTTAATTGACCATTATTATGCTTCTAAATTAACCTTTGCTGTGTACATGTATTTGCATGTCCATCAGGAATCCTCCTACACTCCAAAGCTTTGAAGGTTATTGTGAAGGCAGCAACACAAGAACTTCCCCAAAGAAGGAGAAAAGAAGTCTCTGGGACATGACTTGCAGAAGAGATCTTTGGAGGAGAACAGTGAGAAGATAAGCCAAGAAGGGAAACCAATACAGCCCATATCTGAGCAAGCAACTCTCATCAGCACCAGAGAAGCACTGGATCTATTTGGTTAGAAAAACCTTTTGAGCTCCTCAAATTCCTCCAGCACTGCCAGGCCCCCGTCCCTCACCCCACATCTCCAGGGCTTTGCAACCCCTCCGGGGACAGGGACATCTCCACTGCTCTGGACAGCCTGGGCCAGGTCTGGACAACCCTCGTGGGGCAGAGATTGTTCATCAAGGCCAACCTCTACTTCCCCTGGGGCAACTTGAGGCCAATTCCTCCCCTGGCGAGAAAAGACAGACGCTCAGCTGGCTTCTTCCTGAACTTCCTGAAGTTCAGAGAGTTGTGTAGACTGAATAAGTCTCCCCTGAGCTTCGTTTTCTCCAGTTCAACCCCTCCTTCTCACAGCCCAGATTCCCCAGCCTGAAGCAGCCCAGGGGACTGGGATTACCCAAGGGCAGAGCCAGCTCTTTGGCCTTGTTGACCCTCAGTCCACTGGCCTCGCCCCATCGCTGCAGCCTTGGCAGAACCCTCTGCGGTGCCTTCAGACCCTGAGACAACTCTCACCCAAAAAGTTAAGCGTTACCTGAAGGCAGCGGATGTGGGGGCGCTAGGACCGTCTGAGCTATTTCAGTAGTTAAGAGAGGCTTCGAGAAGCCCCTGCGCAGCCTTTCCGGGATTAAAGGAAAATGGGGGCGGAACTTCTTAACCGAGTCCCATTTCCACTCCGGACCCTCTCCCCGGGCACCCCCTCCGCACTCGGTCACAGCCCCCACGGCACCACCATTATCTTCCTCTCCGCCACGCCCCGCCCCCTGCCCTGACAACAGCCAATCAAAAAGGGGAAACAGCGTTAACGCGCGGCCAGCCCACCTGATTCCTCTTCGCCATTGGTCTGATAGTATACGGCTTTCGATTGGAGGACACGCTCCCACAGAGCCAATCAAGCAGAAGGCTGTGCTTGCAAGACACGCTCTCTCCCATTGGCCGGCCAGCGAATAAGTTGAGCGATGATTGGAGGAATGCATCACTAGGGGAGAAGGCGGGGCATTTTAAAGGTGGCTTCCGGTTGCCACAGCAACGGCGGAGCCTGCGCACGAGCACCTGGATGGCGGGCTTTTCAGCGGGACCGCGCAACAGACCCGTGAGCCCCGGGGGTTCCGCTCTGCCCCCGTCCACTCCGGTTCATCCCTTCTCCACCCCCTAAGGGAACGGAAGGGCCCGCGGTGCTTTCAAAAATTTTAATTGCAAATGACTAATAAGGCAACAGAGCATCAGCCAAACACAGCGCTGGCAGCAGCGGGAGGGCTGGAAACATCTGGAAAGGGTCGCTTGGTGAAGTTTGTGGCACCCTTGTTTGAAGTTTGTTTGTCTGACAGAAGAAGTGGAAACGGTGCTGCTGTTTCCAAGGTTCCACAGCGACTATAAGGTGTCAAGAAATGGGAAACAGAGGCAAACCCTCAAGTCTCTGGAAGGAAAATGTTTAACAGGCATCAAAATCGACTGCTTTCATGGGATCCAAAAACATCGGAGCTGAGAGACCTTGAATATAACAGGATTTTAAGGCTGAGGGAAATGAAAACTGTAATTCCAGCTGTTGTACAGCTCCAGCCTTTGGGGTTTGGCATATGGAACCTGGTGAGCTCCAAGATTTCCCTGTGGGATGGAGCTGTTCCCTGGGCTCTGCTCCCTCTCTGTCTGAAGAAGCTTCTTTCAAAGAGTGACAGGGTTGACTCTTTCTCAAAGTGTTTCACACCAACAGGTGTTTCCTGACACCACTTCATTGCTTTATGGACAATTATTAACTGTAATGTGCTAGTTTTCAGCCCAGCGCCTGGACTCTGGATGCTCAGAGATAACATTTGGGATATTCTCCAACGCAAAGCATTACAAATGGTTCTGTCTGTCAACACAATTTGTCTCTCTCTCATGGATGCACAGCTGCAACACATCCCACACAGCCACCAGCACCAAAGGAAGCTCCACAGAGTGTTTCAACTCTATCTGTGGAAAATACCCCCCAAAACCTCTTTGTATTTGACAAGGCTCAGGATGGATGTTCCACAGCCTCTTCCTTCTGTCATGGTCCAGTGCAGAGCTGGAGGATCCAAGTGCCATCCAGGGAGACCACAAAAGCCAAACCTGGGTGGGAGCTGCTATATGGAGTGCATGACAGCCCCCTTGATCTCTGCACAGAGCCAACCAGCCATGGCCAGGTGGGTTTCTTGCACATGAGTTCTCTGATGCTTTACTAAACTCCTCCTGAGCACAAACCTCTTCCTGCAGAGGGAGCACTGGAAGAGCCCCTCTCCCGAGTGGCGGCGCTGGTGGTTCAGAAGAGAATCCTTTCTCCTGTAGCTTTTGTCACACTCAGAGCATTTGTAAGGCCTCTCCCCTGTGTGAGTCATCTGGTGCCTAACAAGCCACGAGTGGCAAACAAAGCTTTTCCCACAGTCACTGCAGATGTAGGATTTGCGCCTGCCCTGGCTCTGCTGCTGGCTACCAAGGCTGCCCCTCCTGCACTGGCTGCAGCCCTCGGGCTTGTCCAGAGGGTGATCCCAGCAGCAGGAGGTCGTGAATGTATTTTCTACTTGGAAGTTCTCCTCACTTTCCTCTATGCCAATGCCGTCGTGGTCAGGAAACCTTGTCCCATCTGCGGGGTTCTGCCCATGCTCGGCACGGATCAGCTGGCCAGATGCAGGAGCAGTGCCTGGTGCGGCATCACTGTCAGCCCAACAGTGGTGCAGCGGGGAAACCTTCCTGCTGAGGCTCTTGTTGCATGTGGGGACTGGAAACTTCTTCCCTTCCCAGGCTCCCTGGGGAGCCTGGAGCTGCTCCTGCAGGCTGCAATTACTCTCACATTTGTTGGGTGCACAGGGTCTCTTCACAACGTCATCTTCCTGAGGGCTAAAGAAATCCAAGTGCTCGCCTAACCCTCGGTTGTACTGAGTGTCACCTCCAAGACTGTTGCCAGTGCTGTTTGTTTCCATCATTTCTGAGTTCCACTGACTGTCCCATGGCATAACAGGGCTAGGAGTTTTGGAAAACTTCTCTTTGGGTCTTCCAGGCACATCCGAATCACATGCTGAGCTTTCAAAGCTATCAGCTGGAGGGTCCCTCTTTGTATCCTCATTATGTGCTGAAACACATTGCAGAGGGTTTTGGTTAAGGAGCCTTTGAAAAGGATCCTCTAATCCTACAGGTCACGTTAACAGCCAGAAAAAATAAATACAATGGGAGGTTTTAATACTGAGAGGGAGAGCAGGTACCAGCATTCTGCTGAAACAAAACCTTCGGGGAAATAAAGAGTCATTTCTGAAATCCAGACAAGAAGTCACTCCCTGAGTTTTGCTCTAGTAAATCCAGGTTATGAGTAAAAATGGACTGGAATAGCCTGGAGAGACCTGTGAGCTCCCTCAGAAGGAGTCTGTGAGACTCTGGATTAATTTTATTGGCAAAATCCTCCATTTCTCAGAGTTTATCACTCCATTTCCTCTAAAACAACTAAATATTTAACTTAGACCAAGCAAAGGAATTCCAGGCTACTGACTGATTCCTACCCAGGACTCTCCTTCTGGGTTATCCACAGCCCAGTCACACCCCTGTGCTCCCCAAAATTCCCATTCAAGGCAGGACTTAAGATGGTTTTGGGCTGGTTTGCAGCTGCAGAATCTCAAATTTTTATCAACTGTGAACTAGCAGACTGAGGTTTGCTCCATAAATTCCACTGTAAGGTGGTGATGTTGAATACAGCATAAAAAAACCCTCTAGATTCCCTATCCCAGAAATCTCGTCTGAAATCTGTCACTGACCTGTATGTGGATCTGAAGAGATTTCTTCTCTCGCCAAGCCTTGCTCCTGAGGGCTGTGTGGCTCCTCCTCTTGTTTAATCCACGGTAAAACATGGGTTGCATAAGTCTGAAATCCTGCTTGGAGCAGAGAATTGACAAAACTGAGCAAGAGGCAGAGCTTCAGGGAGTTCACAGATATAAAAGTGGTGGCAAAGAGACCCTGCTGGGGTGTAATTCCTGCAGTGGGAGCTTTTCCCAGTGAATCCTCACCTGTGTCCAGGTCTCTCTGAAGATCCTCGCTCTGCAGCTCCTCAGGAAATGCCTGTTTGCTTTGCTTGGGTTGACTTGAAGCCTTAGGTTCATAAAAAGCTTCTTTTGCTACAGGAGAAAACCCACAACAGGATGTTTCACAACTGTTTCACAAGAGTGGAACCTCCTAACGTACTGGGGATTTGTTTTCCCAGTTTCCCTGGTGGAAAGATCTACAAATCAAATCCCAGTCTGCTACGGACACTGGAAGCCAGTGGAGCCAACAGGTAGAGCCAAGCTCCAGGGCAGCAAAGAACAAGGCAGCACAAAGCAAAAGGGCAAGAAACACGTCTCTGCCCTGTGAGGCCTTGGTCCGGGAGCTGCTCGCTTCTGTACATGGATAAAAAATAGATGGGAAGGATGGATAGCAAAGGCAACCTGAAGCCTCTGGACATGGAGAAGCAAAAGTGCTGTGGCCCTGCCCCAGCTGCAGATTGCACCAACCTCACTATGCAACTGATTTTAGCCCCTCCAACAAAGCGCCAAAAGCACCTCATGGCCCACTTGGTGCTAAATATTTAACCAGAGTTAAATATTTAAGCACAGAGTTATCACCCTGAAGGGTGAATTTAAGGGGGAAAGAAACAACTCAGCAGCTTCACTCTTTGGGTAAAACACAGCCACAACCCTCACAGACTCCAAAATGGCTGGGAGAAGAGAAGGACGAGACAGTCCTTACATGTCAGGACTGGTGGTGACTCTGTTCCAAGCATTTGAGCTTTTCATAAAGGATTTCCAATCTGTGAGAAGAGGTGGAAAGTAAAACCATCCAAATGCCTCTGTTGCATTTTGGCTCTGAGGCTGGCAGTTACTCACCCAGGCAGGGCAACTTGAGAGCATCTCCAGCCTCCCCTTCCTGATGATTGGCTGCACATGATTCTTCTTGTTTAATGCGGATTGAGCTGTCTTCTGTTAACACACAATAGTCATTTAATTCCTTAATTCCAATTCTCATTCCACCCCAGGCACAGCAGGACTCTTCTATCTCATGCTCTAGGGAAAACCTCCCTGCAGTTCTAGTTCTCTCTGAGCAACTTCTAACCCACCAGAAAAACACCAGTGGGAGTGATGGATGGAAATTATCAATAAAAACTGGATAAATAGGGAAAAATTTAAGGACTGATGCTGTACACTTCAGCTTTATAGCTCTGTAAAACAAAATGCGGGGACACTGCACAGGAGTGTGACATCAACTACACATCTGGGCACACAACAGAAATTCCTTCAGACTGGTAAACCCAGTGTCATCCCAGTTTGGCAACTTAGCCATGACCAAATGGTGAGGGAATGGAAGGTCTGGTATGTGGCAGCTCCACAACCAGTAACAAGGGAAGAAGAGGCTTGAGGCAGTGTTCTAGCAGAATCGTGGAATTATTTGGTTTGGAAGGGATGTTTAAGGGTCTTTTAGACCCAACCCCTACAGTGAACAGGGACATCCCCAACTAGAGCAGGTTGCTCAGAGCCCCATGGTTCAACCTGACCTGGGATGGTTCCAAGGATGGGGTCTGCCCACCTCTTTGGGCAACCTGGGCCAGGATCTCACCATCTTCAGTGCCAATAATTTCTTTCACCTATCTTGTCTGAATCTCCATCTTTCAGTCTCAAATCAGTGAGATTAATATGGTCAGAGGGGTCAAATGGGCATCCAGTATTAGGACAAGGAGGATGAGTTCAAGTTCAGAGGGGAGATTAAGAGGTAATCTGAGGCAGAAATTCCTCCCTGTGAGGATGCTAAGGCACTGGAACCGGTTGCCCAGTGAGGCTGTGGCTGCTCCGTGCCCAGAAGTGTCCAGTGCCAGGTTGTATGGGGCTCTGGGTAACCTGGTCTGGTGAGAGGTGTCACTAACCCATGGCAGGGGGTTGGGGCTGCGTGAGCTCTAAACTCCCTTCCAACCAACCCACCCCAGGACTCAATGAACCACCATGTCCAGAAGAGGATAGATCCCACTCACCACCTCCAGCATCTCACTGGGATCCCGGTAACCCCATGAGATCCCACCCGCTGTCCCACATCACCTCCACGTGCCCTCATCCCTCCCCGCACTCACCTCCACTCTTCTCCACCGCTTCCCTTCTGCCATGTCCCTCCCACTGCCGGTCGCTGCCGTCGTCGGGCCCTGCTGGGGGACCGACGTGAGACCCGAGGAGAGGCTTCCCCGCGTCGCCCG
>VZRI01004364.1:298273-310374 GCA_013397515.1 Upupa epops | reverse complement strand
GGATTCGCAGGCCGTGAGGCTGCTGAGCCTGGAGGAAAGGGCCGAGAGCGCCGAGCGGAAGGTGTCGGGGCTGGAGAGGGCTCTGCGCGACTGCGGCAACCGCCTGGAGCGGAGATGGGCCACCCTCGCCGCCCTCCTGCAGGAGAACTGCCGCCGCCTCGAGCACGTCGAGAGGCAGCTCCGGCACCGCGGCTGCGGCACCGGGGAACAGGCCAAGGTAAAGGAGAACGCACTGGGATCGGCTACGGGGGCGTGCGGCTTCACGGGGATGGGATGGGGGGATTGGGGTGGGACCAAGGTGATGGGAATGAACCCAGAGGGATGAACAGGGATGGGCCCAGATAATGGAAATGTGACCAGGGGAACTGGAGTGAGACCAGGGTAATGGGGGTCAGCCCCAGGTAGTGGGAATGTGCCAAAGGTGATGAGTAGCCATGGGTCTGACTAAGAGTGATGTGCACAGGTGGACTGGGGTGAGACCGAGGTTATGGGGATGTACCCGTAATGGTGAATGCAAATGGTCTGGCTAATGGGAATGTGACTGGGGAATTGGGGTGAGACCAGGGGGTTGGGTGGGCATGTACCCAAGGAAATGAATAGGCATGGCTAAGAGGGATGTCACCAGGGGACCTGCTGTGAGACAAAGGTGGTAGGGATGAACCCCAGGTAATGGAGATGCAGCCAGGGTGATGAACAGGGGTGGGTTCAGGTAAGGGGGTGATCCATGAGGAGTGTGAAGGAGCACACAGGGATCAACAGGGATGGGTACCACTACCAGCAATAGGTCCAAGGTAATAGAATCAAGCTCCAAGGAAGAGGAGTGAGATCACTGGGATGGACAGGGCTAACGGGAATGTGCCCAGGGGCATTGGGATGAGCTCAAAGTGATGTGGCTGAGACCCATGTAATGAGGATGTGTCCACAGTGATAAACAAAGATGGGTTCAGCTAACAGGGATGTGCCCAGGAGGACTGAGGTGAGACCAAGGTAATGGAGATCAGCCCATGGTGGCAGGATTGAGCCCTGTGTAGTGGGTATGTGCCCGTGGTGATGAACAGGAACAAGCCTAGGGTGTTAAGGGCAAACCCCAGCTAATGGGAATGTGTCCTTGGTAATGGATATGAGTCCCAGTTAACAGGGACATTTCCATAGTGTAGAACAGGGACAAATCCTGCCAACAGGGATGTGCCCAGGGTGACAGGGTTGAGCTCTGTATAATGGGGACAAGCCCATGGTGACAAATAGGAAAGAACTCCAGCTAACAGGAATGTGTCCAATGTAACGGCTCATCCAGCCCCAGGTAATAGGGAGTTACCAGTGTAACAGGGATGATCCCTGGTAATGGGGATGTACCCATAGTGACAAAGAGGAGTCATTGCTCTTGCACTGGAAATGTGCTTAAGGTCACGAGGATGTGCCCAAAGTGACAGGGATGAACCCCAGCTAATGGGGACATGCCCCAGTTCATGGGGCTGTGCCCAGGGTAACAGGGACAAGCCCAAGGGACAGGGTATGTGGCCCAAATGACTTGTGTGGCCAATGAGCTGTGGCACTGTCTCTCATGGGGAGCAGTGGAGTCACATTCCCTGTGACCCCTGTGGAGCTTTCCCTCAAGAGTCAGGGACTTCCCAATCCTGCCAGTCCCCAGTGAAGAAGGGCAGCAGAACACAATCCCTTACCCCACAGTCTGCTGGACTGGGAAGGACTAGGGGGAACAGACAAGGTGGGGAAGGGCCAAGGTCATTGATTCCTCCTCTGGTTCCAGGTGCCAGCAGCATGTGAGGATGAGGCAGCTAGTTTGCCAGAGCAGGAGTGGGGCAGCTCAGAAGGACGGCAGACGGAGCTTTATGGACTTGCTGCAAAGGGGAATTACGAAGCCATGGTTGCTCCAGGTGAGGATCCCTCTCTGTTGGTGGTTCAGGCTCATCATCATTATCATCACTGTCTTGCTCCCCGTGCCGTGACCTCCTGCATCCCGTGTTCTGGCACTGTGTTCTGCTGGGATGTGGGCTGGAGCTCTGCCACCCCACAGGGATTTGATGCAGAACACCCTACATGTGGGCATTCATTATTTAGGCCTGAAATTTGGAGACCTGAGTGCCAGTTGCTTATTGGTGGGGTAGCTGGTTTGGCTGGTGACAGCCTGAACTCCTAGGACTGCTCTGGGCACCCCACAGCTCCCACTGTGTGACAGCAGCACCTTTATTCAGGTGCTGGGTGCTGGTGCCAGTGGCTCATATCGCTTCTTTCCTGTTTCTAGGCCCCGGGGATGGCAGCTCCAAACCCACTCTGCTGCCACTGGCCCAGGATGGGGAGGATTTGGGGACCCACGAGCTGCCAGAGAAGGGAGCGGCACCAGGGAACCTCATTGGGGGTGAGTCACAGCAGTGATGGCTGGGAGCAAGCATGAAACGTGTGTGAGCCAAGCTCCCGCTGCCAGTGGGGCCATCTGAGCCCTACAGGGAGAGTTTCCAGTCTTGCGTGGGGTCAGGAGCTGCTGGGATTTAAGCTGTATCACTGCGGCCACCTAAGACCAAATTTTGAAGCCTTTGCCTAAAAGAGGAGAAAATGAGGGTGGGGAGACCCTGGCTCAGGGTGCCCAGATTGGTGGGACAGACCCCATCTTTAGAACCATCCCAGGTCAGGTTGGACCTTGAGGCTCTGAGCAACCTGCTCTGGTTGGGGATGTCCGTGCTCACTGCAAGGGATGGCACTGGAGGAAATGTGAAGGTCTTTTCCAGCCCAAACCAGTCTGTGATTCTGTGAAAACAGGGAGAGCTGGGAAAGGCTCAGCGTGAGAGTGTCTCAGTCCATTCCATGTCCCCAGGATCCACCCAGTTGCCCAGATAGCACCTACACCCCTCCCCCTTATATTTGCTCTCAGAGACCATTGCATTCCCTTTCTATCAGTGCATTTACAGCTTCATCCCACCCCAGCGGTGCTGGAGAAGCTCAGCGCCTACTCCCTGAGGCCCAGCAGTGACTCAGTATCTCTCAACAGGTGAGATGATTGTGATCAAGACAGAAGAGCAGCCGCCACAGGAGGAAGAATCTGAACTCCTGGCTCTGCCACAGGCTCCTTTGGAGAGGCTGGAAGAGGAGCTTCCCCCAAGCCAGGTGCAGCCTGTGGCCTGGGAGGGCCATGGTGGTATGGATGAGCAGAATGCAGAGCCTGAATTCAAGCCTGTGGTGGTGCCAGTGGAAGCTCACCCTGTGCCAGCTCTGCCCTTCCCAAGTGAACATGCGTTTGGCATAGTGGGCACCGCCCAGCCCTTCGCGGTGCCACCAGCAGAAGACACTATGGGAGAGTTGGCCTCGTTACAGCCCGGCTTAGAGGAGCGTTGTCCTGGCACAGCTGGGGAGGAGCACCACTCGCTGCCACTGGGCTGGAAGTGTGTCCGGCTGAAACGCAACCTCCTGGGCCGGCAGCAGCGCAAGAGTAGCAGCGGCTCATTCATCTGCACAGCCTGCGGCAAGAGCCTGGCCCACCACGCGGCATTGCTGCGACACCAGCGGCTGCACACAGGTGAGCGGCCCTTTCAGTGCCCGGCCTGTGGCAAGAGCTTCAATGAGAAATCCAACCTCAACAAGCATTACCGCATCCACACAGGTGAGCGACCCTACCGCTGCGCTGCCTGTGGCAAGGGCTTCATCCAGAAGCACCACCTGCAGAAACACCAGCGCATCCATGGCACCCAGCTGCGGGGCAGCTGGGCCGGCCGGCCACCGCGGGTCAGCGCTGCCAGTGAGCGGCTCTACCGTTGCATTGAGTGCACTGAGAGCTTCCCCCAGAAGACTTCACTGGAGGAGCACCAGCGCCGACACACCCAGCAGAGGCCCTTCCAGTGCAGCGGCTGCAGCAAGAGCTTTCGGCACCGGCAGTCTCTGAACCACCACCAGAAGATCCACGCTGTCGCCAGCTCTGCTGCCAGTGGTTTGCCAAATCGCAACCGGGAGCCGGAGACCGACTCCTGCAAGGATAATGGGTAGCGTGAGGGGCTAGAAAAGAGAAGGGACAACATTCCTCCAGGCTGCTGCAGCTCACAGTGACGGGACATGGCAGGTAGCTGCTGTGGCACCACCATGGAGCTCGTTGCGCCATTGTGAGGCTTGTGGCACTGCCGTGGGACTCTCTGCACCACCATCTCCAGGAGGAGGAGGGCTGCACAGGCAGAGAAGAACATGGTGTGTGAGGACACTAGCCCAGGAGGCAGTGGAGGTGGCTAGAGCTGAGTGGAACCCCCACCTGTGGAAGGGGGGGTTTGGCCAAGGAGGAGCCAAGCTGTTGCCACCGAACATGTTGAACTCAGGGCTGTGTAGTGGTTGCCAGCACAGGGTGGGGTGGCGACTGAGAGTCGTGGGATGAGCCGCTCGGGGTGAGATGCACATAAAGGCTTGGGCTAACACAGTGTCCTGGTGTGCTTGGGGGTGTTGGCAGTGAGGCGAGCTGCCATGGATGACCGTGACACCCCTGCAGTGGGTGAGTGGGGAGTATCCAAGGGGCTGGCGATACCCCAGGGAGGGAACACATGCGTAGCGATACCCTTATCTGCCGCTTTCACTTGCTGTGTGCTGAGGTTGTGGTGGCTTTAGCAGACAATGCCATGTGTAGGGCCCAGTACAAGGGACTGGGTTGTACTGGGGAGTGCCCAGTGTGGCCTAGGATGGCATCAAAGACTCAAGAGGATCCCTGTGTGCAAACTGGGAGTGACAGGAGGGAACCATGTGGCTTTGGGGTCCAGCCACAGCCCTGCCCTGGGTACTCCCCCATTCCTACTGCCCTCCCAGTCTAGTATCTGTGAGACAGTCCCTCTGCTGGTCACCAGAATGGAGTGATGAAGGTGCCCAGGAGTCCTTGTTCCTCTCTGTCCCCCTCTGCCTGAGCCAGTCTAGGTCACACCAAAATCCAGGTGGCTTTAGAGACAAATACTTTATTGATTCCATTGCCTGAGAACAGGATCTGGGATTTCACAAAGAACGCTGGTCCCAGTCACAACAACTTGAGAAGAAAGGCCCTTACCGGGAGGTGGCACCACCTTCACACCAGCTGGGATCAACTGGGGGGCGTTGGTATCTCTCCATTGCTGAGGTAACCTAAAGTCGTCACCACATGCCTTAAGGCATCAACGGGGCCTGGCAGCAGCTGTGCTGTCCCTTTGGGGACACCCATCTGCCACCATCATCATATGATGGGATGTTGCCCATGTCCCCAAGGGGTGCCTCTGGCCCCAGAAGGTCACCAGCGTGGCATGGTGCAGGGATGTCCTTTGTGCCTGCTGTGGCCCCTCGTAACCTCGCGTAGGGCGAGGAATGAAAAGTGGGATAAAGAAAGTAGAGAGTGATGTCAAATCATTACATTGAAGAACCCAAAACACATTGGGAAAACTAAACTCCTGGAGTCCTAACAGTGGTTTGTTTGGTCCATGGCACCGAGTTCCCTCTTTGAGTGGTTCCTCCCTTGGGTCTGGCTCCCTCCAGAAGATGTTTGAGGTAGCTCGGTGGAACTGATCTGTGAGGAAATCCAGTGGGATTTCACATGTGACTAAAGGAGAATGGGGGCTCCTCACTTGGGGTGGAGGGTATCCCCCTGCCCCAGCCCCTTCTAGTGGCTCTAAAGTGACTCTCGGTCTGTGCAGGCTGGTCCTGAGGGAAGGATCTCTTGGTGGGGGGCTTCTGGCTCTGCTAGATTCCCCAGAGCACCTGCGTTACCCTTGGAGCAGAACATGAGGTTTGATTGCTTCTGCCCAACACAGCCGTTTGGGTGCTCCTGACAAGCTTGTTCGAGGCGCAGGGTGGTTTCAGAGGGGCTTCATCCAGTTTCTTGGTCAAGAAGCTGTAGTCAGGGAAGAGAAGAGCTCCCAGGGGATCCTGCCTGTTCAATTACCTTCTCCCAGTCCTCTTCACTGTGTGGCTGCATTTCCAAACGTGAGGGGTTGGCTCCAACATCAAGTAGGGGGGAGCTTGGTCCCGAGGGTCAGTTGCAGATTCCATGCATCTGACAGTGCCACGAGCACCTGGGGGCTGGTCAAAGTGTTCTGGATCACTGGAGCCCCATCTGGTTTGTTGCTTGCTACAGTAGGATCTGAACTTTGGATTCCTTCTACAATTCATCAAAGCTGCTCAAGATCTCCGAGGCTGGATGGTTCACAACCCACTGTGCCCCACCATGTGCAAACCCCACTGCTTGCACAGTTCATCTCCAGCTATTTGCTGGCTCTTACTTGTGTGTCACCTCCAAAACTGCTGCCCTGCTGCCCAACTGAACCATGGGCTGGGCCACCCTCCTGTTCCAGGCGTGCTCCTGGCACTTCTCCTGCGGTGCCTCCAGTTCCACAGGATGCACCAGCAGGATGTCGGTCGGAGCTGTCTCGGCTGCAGGATCATCATTGTCGCTCTTGGGTGCTGGGGGCTGCTGGAGAGTAATAGGGAGGTGGTTGTGGATTTTCTGGTGGCGCCAGAGGTGGGTCCTGCGGGTGTAACGGTTGTTGCAGTCAGCACAGCAGAAGGGCCTCTCCCGCACGTGGGTCTGCAGGTGCCGCTGAAGGGCAAAACTGCAAGAGAGGATCTTCTTGCAGTGGGTGCATTTCATCCCACGAGGTTTTGGACTCTGCTGTTGGGGCAAACGACTGGAGGCACTCCCTCTGTCTGGCTGTTCCTTGGCCATGCTCAGCCAGGCTGACCTTGTCTGCATCCTGTTGCCCACACTGTTGGCACCTGCACAGGAAGTGTCATTGAACCTCCTCCGGGGTCGAATCCTCAGCTCCGGGTGAACATTCCCCCACACCTTGGCCCCAAAAGCCCTGTCTTTTATGTGAATGCTTTGGTGAAGGTCCAGGTGATGTTTGTCAGCGAAGCTGATCTCACACGTGGGACACTCATAGGGCCCCTCCTTGGCATGGCTGCGCTGATGAATGATGAGGTTGATCTTGAGACGGAAGCGCTTGCCACACTCAGTGCAGGGGTGCGACCACTCACGCACATAGCCGCGACGACAGTTGCCGATCATCAGACTGCTGCTCTCGTATTTGCTCAGCTTCCTGCTCCTGGTCTTGGCCTGCTCACGACTGGGGCACAGAAAGGGTGCTGAATCCTCATTCTCCTCTTTCTTCACTTCAATGTTTTCAGGACAAGCCTCTTCTTCACTTGATTCATTCTCCGGAAAATCCGCCTCTGAAACAGCACAACACAGGCATTGGTCACTCATGCTCCTTGGGAGAGGCAGCCCAGAGCTCTGGGCAGGCTTTTAGGGGCTACCACAAAATTATCTGAGAACCTCCACAGTGTCCTGCCCAACCTCACTGTGGAAAAACCAGGCTGTGCTGGGCTGCAGCACCCTTGGTTCTTCCACAGCTGACACTGATGACTTTGCTGGGAAAAAAGGGTCAGTGGTGAGCGCCAGCCCTTCTTCTGTCAAGCCTGGAACTGCTGGTGAACACCAGGTGTCAGGCAAAGCGGCTGCTGTGTTTGGACCAGAGGAGCCTGACCTTGGTGTTCCTTCTCCAGAGGCTGAAACTCCCAACCCTAGTCTCATTCTTTGCTTGGTGATAAAAGAGAGGCTTGACATTTTCTTCTCCCTCCCCATCACCTGTTTGCACACTAGGAGCTGCCCTACATCTCACAGGGTTACTCACCCACATCAGACCTGACCAAGTCCTCTTCCACCTCTGACTTGGGTTCATCTACCCTGTCCGGTCTCTCTTTTTGGGCATTCAGAGACATGACATTCATCACCATGATGGGCAGTTCTGCTGGCAGAGGGAAGAATCATCACCAGCTGCAGAGAGCTCGAGTCTTCCTGCCTTGCTGTGGTGCCAACCACAGGAGACATGTTGGGAGTGGGCAGAAAAAGCTGTGACTCAAGAAGCTGAGACAGGTTGCCCCAGGGGAAGTCATGGTTGCCCCTGAGGACCAATTTTTTCCCCATCAGGCTGTACAGGGCAGTGAGGGAGTCCCTGTCCCTGGAGGGGTTGCAGAACCATGGCGCTGTGGGGTGGGGACCTGACAGTGCTGGCAGAACTTGAGGTGCTTGAAGAGGTCCGAAATAGCAAGTCACACTATTAATAACCCAAGAATAATAGCTAATCTGGTCTCCATCCTGCTCAGCCTTCAGAGGTGTCCAACTTGCTCCTCAAATGTGACTCATTACTAGCATTTAACAGTAAAATAAAGGCAACAATAAGGGAAACTAAATCAAAGGTGAAATACAAATCTCCCAGTGAGATAAAGGCAATGAGGGTTTCACTAAGTAATCCTTAGAGCAGGCAGTACCCTGGACTGCCCTGTGTATTGTATGGATGGGGGGAGAAGCAAGAAACATTCCCCCTAGAAATAATCCCCTCCAAATCTCCAGGGCATGGCTGGAGTGAACTTGTGGGCGGCTACCTCAGAGTTCCACATGTAATTGTCCCACCTCTCCTCTAACACCTCCCCTCCACAGGTTGTGTCCCCACACTACCTTGTGCCCAGGCTCTCTGCCCTGTTCACCCCCAAAACTCACCCCTATCTCCTGCCACATGGACTTTGTCTTCTCTCTGGGCCACTTTCTTCTTCTCTGTCTTTGCTAAAGTCTTCTGGGACTTCTGATCACGTGAGACATTTGTCTGTGATGTTTTCTGTCCAGCTGAGGTGTCTGTCTGTGGTGTCTTCTGACTGTCTGTGACATCTGTCTGTGGTGCCTTCTTCCTGTGTGGGATGCGAAGCTCCTGCTTCCTCTCGATGCAGGAAAGGCTGTCAGGTTTGGACACAGCACCATCTACTCACAGGGCAGAGGACAGTGGGTTGTTAGGCACCAGCTCTGCTGTCCCTTTGTCCCACTCCCTCCCTCCCCAAGCCTGGCACCAGAGCAGACACAGCTAAAGGATTTTGCCTTGGCTGGAGCTCCCACATGGAGAAGATCCAAGAAAGTAAATCTGAAACCTACACGAAAAATTACAATCTCTACAGAACAGCTTTCTGCCTCTTTCCGGGAGCACCTGACAAGGACCAGAGGACCAGTGAGGTCTCTCCTACCCAGCTGTTTTGTGGTTCCATGAAAGCACCTCAAACCCACCCTGAGGGCTTGGTTTGTTCCCAGTAACACTTAACTCTCTGAGTAATGCACTTTGGGCTCTCATGGCCTCTTATCTCCTAGCAACAGTCAGACATGCTCCAGCCTCCTCCTCCCTTTGCAGGCTCCTCACTTCTCACTCCCCACAGCCACATCTTCTCTCTCACAAAGATAGGTAGGATAGGCTAACACATGCCCTCAGGAGGAGGATTGTCTAGTTGCACTGGATCAAGACCAGAAGAGGTCTCAGGAAACACCTCTTACTACACCACACCCCAGCCCCTCCTGACCTGACTTGTCTGCCTCCACGGAATCACCTGCCCAAGCATTTGTTTTGGAGGAGTTTCCAGGTGCTCCCTGGGGTCAACAGAGCCACCAGATGCTCAAAGAAACTCAGTTCTAACACTGACAGCATTGGGTTAGCCAAGAGAGCTGGGACAGGGACTGCTGCCCCCTCCTCCCCCTGCCACCTACTTGTGTCCTCTTCCATGGAGACTTCACCTGCTCCCAAAGCCTCTTCCTCCTGCTCCATTGCTTCTGGTGCCTGTGGGGCTTCGTCTTCTCCTCTGGAAGGTGTCTGTGGCAGCTCCTGCCCACCCCCAATACGAGTCTGTGGTGGTTTCCTCCCATCTGGGACACACAGCTCTTCATCCCTCTCAATACGGCAGAGGATGTCAGGTTTGGACACAGCATAGTCTGTTCACAGGGCAGAGGACAGCGGGTTGTTAGGAACCAGCTATGCTGTCGTTCTGTCTAGCTCTGTACGTGCCTATCCCCTCCCTCCCCAGCACCAAGAAGCTCCAAGGAACTAATCCCAAACTAAAACCTCCAAGGAAAGGGAAACGTTTGCATCTTTGTTTGCCTCCCATTTCAACATCAGCAGCTCTTCTGAGCTGGAGAAACCTCCCTGATTTGGAGGTGCATCAGACAGGCCACATTTCTAGCCATGGTCATGAAACAGCTTTGGGCAGGGCCAGTCCTACTGCACAAAATCACCCCAGGACATGCTGGGTGTCCCTGGAAAGATTGAGCCTGGTGGGGTTAGTTTGTGCTGGAAATGTTCCCCTTCAATTTACAGAGGTGCTAAACACACCCAAAAAAAGAATGAGCTCAAGGTACAGTTACCAGCCTTCCCTCAGGCTGGTTCCCTGACCCTAGGACCCTCTGCAACAGTATCTCACGCAGATAGCTGTTACCTTCCAGTTTGGTTACTATCGCTACTGTTACCTACTGCAGATATTTTCTATGGGAAGGAGGGATTGCACCGGCTCAGGCCACACAGGTGAGGTTCTGTCAACTCCAGGCTTCCAGCCTCACTGAACCGACCCTCAGTGGAGTGAAGCAACAGCCAACCCACAGGAGAAGCTCATGAGGATGGGGAGAATCCTTTGCCTTACCCAATGACACCAGCATCTCATAGTTGCCCCTCATCACAGCGCTGTAGAGATCCTTCTGCCAGCGCTCCAACCTCTCCCACTCCAGCTCATTGAAGTATACAGAAATGTCATCGAATGTAAGCGGGACCTGCAATCACAAGCAGGACGAGCTTGGTGAGCCCTGACACGGTTTTGTTACTGGAAGCCACACACATGCCTGTGGGAGCTTGGCACTGATTACTGGAGCTCATGCTGGGACAGACTGGGGTTTGTCAAAGATCTTTATTGGGGCATTGCAGCTGTTAGAGCCTCATCACATTGTTTAAGCCTTGATTCTGTCGTGGGTTTGCCCCCAGTAAGGATGAGAAGGGTTCAGACTCAGCAAAGGTCCAACCAGAGCCCCAATTGGGGACTCTCCTGTTGGATAGGGAAGCTGCATGAGGAAATGTCCTGGGATTAAGCAAGCATTCAACCCCCTTCAGTGAGTACTTCTGGCTAAACCCTGAATGAGTTCTCATGCCCTGTGGATTAGCGACCCCTCTGTTGGGCGCCCCTGAGTGGGAGCTTCCTCTTTTGCAAGGCACCATGCCCACATTTTGAGGTTTTGGGTTGGTTTTCTACAAACAATTTTCACAAAACTGAGGAATTTGAGATGGGGAGGGGGGTATTATATTCCCACCTGACACCCCAACTTGGATTTACTTTGCTCTGTTGGAGTAGCAGGCAGGTTTTGGTTAGGATAAACCCATGTTTTGGGTAGCTGCTGCTGCCCGATTTGTGTCCTAAACCCCTCTCTTCCCTCCCACTGTAGCTGTGGTGCCACTGCTGCTTTCAGGGGCCAGTCTAGACTCTGTTACCTTGGGGATTTCACCACGGGAGCTGGGGGGAAGACGCAGAATCCAGAAGTTCCTGTTCTTCAGAAGGTTCTCCATGTTGTCCAGGCGCTTCTGGAGATGCCCATAATCCTGCAGGAGGGTGCCTAGGGCTGCCAGATTGCTGCCCAGCTCCCCAACCAGGTTCTCGCAGGCCAGCAGCCTCCGTTCGGCCCTTTCTGTCCGGTTCTGCAGCTCCTGCAGCTGCTGGGCTTCTGCCACTGCTGCCCGTTGCCCCACGGGCTGCACTGTCCTGCGCCTGGGGGTGCCCGAGTGCTGGGGTGGGGAAAGGGCAGGTGAGGAGCTGCAGGGGGAGGCCCTGGCCAAGTGGCAGTTGGTGCGTGGGGACGCGTTCTTGGGCACACCCATAGAATCAGCTCCAGATCCCCCAGAACGCAGACCCTAGCTGCCACCCACCCACCTCCCTCAGGACGGGGACCCCGAAGGGACCACCCCCAGCCCCACCCTTCCCAGGAACGAAACCCTCCAGCCTCCTATTCCCTAGGATCACCTTTGGCGGGGGTGAATTCCTTTCATTCTCCCGAATGAGCAGCCCTGGTAAGTGTCCTCATCTCTCTGAACTGACACCCCTGTGCGTTCCCCCCCTCTCAGTTCTCCACGCCCAGCTCTTGGGGAACTACCCATCCCCTGAACCGGCAGCTCTGGGATCCCCCCTCGCCGAAACACCCGGGGAGACCCTCACCTGGGCCTAGCACCCCTGAGGGGATCCCCGCAGCACCTGAGGGGATACTCCCCCACCTCCCCCAGCCTCGCACTTGCGCTGTGCCGGGCCGGGCCCAGCCCAGT
>VZRI01004364.1:275264-295581 GCA_013397515.1 Upupa epops | reverse complement strand
TGCCGCTGGGGCCACCGCACTGGCGACGCTGTCTGTGTCGAGGCGGAAGGACGGAGGCCCGACGGGGAAGTTCTGGGAAAGTCCTGAGACGGTGTCCCAGCTCGACTCGGTCCGCGTCTGGCTGGGGAAGCACTACAAGAAGGTGCGGCGCGGCGGGAGCGGCGGGGTAACGGACCCTCATGGGCCCTCACGGTCTCAGAAGGCCCCTCCACAGCCCCTCACGGTCTGCTGTGGACCATCGCGGTCCTTGAAGTGCCGTTACGGGCCCTCATGGCCATTCACGGTCTCACAAGGCCCCCCGTGGAGCCTCACGGCCCCTCACAGTCTACTGCAGACCTTTACGGTCTGTTACAGCATCTCACGGATTCCCACGGTTTCTTACGAACTTGTAAGGCCTCTCACTGCTCGTTGCAGATGTCTTGGTCCACTGTGGCACCTCACAGCCCTTCCTGGTCCGTTACAGATCCCCACGGCCCTTCATAGATTTCCATAGACCCTTCACAGGCTTATAAGAGCCCTCACGGTCCACCCTGATCTTACAGACCTTCATGGTCTCAAAAGGGGCCTCTTGAAGCATAATGGTTCATTATAGTTACTCACAGTCCTATAAAGGACCATCATGATCTGTTATGGTCCCTCACAACCTTACAAGCTTCTTCACGGACCCTTATACTCTCCATGCAGCCCTTCATGATCTTACCTGGCCTCTCACGGTTCCTTAGGGACCTTCACAGTTTCACAAGGCCCTTCATGGCTCCTCGCGTACCTTTGTGGACCCTTACTGGTCCCTCGTGGACCCCAACAAACCCCGCTCCTGTCCATGTTTCCAGCGAGTCAAGGTGCAGCAGGAACTTTCTTGTGCAGACAAGTCCTGTCTGAGCCTGCCAGGGTTTTATACAGGTTTCGCTCCAGCCGCACCCCTGGAGCGTTGGTGTGTTTAAAAAAAAAAAAAAGGAAAAAACAGAAGTGCCACTTCTTGTGCTGTTCAGAACCTCAGTTTTCAAGAATATTTAAAGTGCTGTGTGTGTGTATTTTCCTTGGGGAAAGCTCACTGTATGCTCCTGTCTTCACCTTGCTCTGTTATCACTTTGTGCTGCTGTCTTTCCTTGCTCTTTTATCCAGTTTCTTGTTTTTTGTGTTCTCTTGGTGTTTTTTTTCCCCCCTTATATTTTCTCGGGATCGTTTCATTGCTTTATTTTGATATCTAAACCTTGAGAACTGACCTGAGGTGACCTTTGCCAAAGACAGATCTGTCTGTCTAGACAGCTTTGTAGAATCCCAGGAAGAGCATTAGCGGGGGCAGAGTGATAGACAGCCTCAAATGCCTCTGTCTCTATATTTACTGCAGATTTTCATTCCCTACCTCCCATTTTTGGTAGGTCTGGTGTCAGTAACCCACATCCCAGTTTGTGAGTGCTGCTTATGGGATTATGTGGCAGCACTCTGGAACAGGTATTTGAACTGGTCTCAGTGAGAAATTAGTGCGCATTGAGGTATGTTTTACCGGTCCTTCCACATAGCTCCTTTGGATTGGGCTGAGGTTATAGTTAAGAGTTAGCAACTTCAGCTACTTGTGTTGATAAGGAAATTCCAACATTAAAATACGTTATTAGTTTGGCTTTTATTGTGCCTCTCTATCTTCTGAGGAGTGTTCTTTCATTTTAATTGTTGTAACCGAATACCTACAGAAACACAGTAAACTTATGAAATAACTTTAAAATGGCTTCTGCTGTTTTAGAGGTGAACAAATTACCTTCTGAAAGCATTGACAGTTTTTTAGAGCTTAAACTTTGGATAGTGTTGAGAATTGGGCTAAGAAATCTTTACTGGGCAAATGGAAAATCCTTAAAGGACAAATTATTTGTGTTGGGGGAACAAGGAAACTGAAACTAGTAGCACTTAAGTATAAATATCCTTAGTGCTCTAACTGGGTGAGTTACTAGCTTTTGATGTGCTGTAAATGGACTCTGGTTCATTTTCTGTCCGTTTTCATCTTGCTGTGGGTTCAGGAATTCTTTCATGATAATTTATAGCTTATTTTTCTCCGGTTTATAGTTCTAAAAATTGGTATGTGTAGGTCTCAGCATGGAGCTGCAGTTGTGGTCCAGCTCTGAGAACAAGTAAGAATCCTGAGGGCAGCAGTGACCTCAGTTAAGGATCTAGAACACACGATGGATGAGGAGAGACTTAGAGAATTGCAAATATTATTGTCTCTAGATTAGAAATATTCAAATACTCAGGAGTTCTCTGTGTCTTTAGGGTGTAACTAAAGAAATAACAGATTTAAGGCTCATGTGGGGTATTGGAAGGCTCTTGTTGACCATGGGGCTGCCAAGGCAAATCTGTGTCAGATCTTTTAATGATAAATGCTGTGATTCTGTCTTGTAATAATGCAGAGTTATTTTCTGTATTAAAATACATTTCTGAGATACATATTGTTAATATATATTATGAAGGCTGCAGAAATGAACGTTGGCCTTGGTGCTGTAATGCTGAAGAACTTCCCAGCAACTTTGTCCTATCCAGTTTAGCTGAAGCCTGGAGGAGCTTCAGCTGCTTGGTGCTCCCAAAACTTGTGTTCTGCCCCAGAGAAACAGAAAGCTGGAAAGTGGAAATTTTAGGGGGCAGAGAGTTTTGATTTATTTTTTTTTTTCAGAACAAGTGGAGTGTTAAAAGGTGGGTTGGAAGAGAATCCCTGAATCTGGTTGGAAGATCTTTAAGATCATTAAGTCCAGCTGTCAACCTAGCATTGTCAGGTCACCACTAAATCGTGACCCTCACCACCAGGTCCACAAGTTTCAATTCCTCCAGATGCAGGGACTTCACCACTGCCCTGAGCAGCCTCCTCCAAATTTTTATAACTCTCTGGGTGAAGAAATTCTTCCTAATATCTGGAATTCTTCCGGCAGGTGACAGGGGTTGTCCCTACAGACACTAAATGTGGAGTAGGAGGAGGTGTCATCACCTGAAAGTCAAGGTGGTCTGTTGAGTATCTGGGACCCCCCTTACACCAGTATCAAGTGTAAGATAATAAGTTTTCTTCCCACATCAGCAGAGCCTGGTGCTGTTGGAAGGTGTTGGGCTGGTGCCAGCAGAACCCGTTTTGTTTTACTGCAGAATGAAGGGCAGTGCTGTTGCCATACATCCCTTTGTGCCTGTCTGTTAATGAGCCTCAGCCTGATAGCGAGTGGGGATGAGCTGCTTCTTGGCAGCTGCTGTGAAATGGCAGTTGTTGTGCCCAAAGATGTCTGTTCAGGGACCACCTGCTTGCTCAGCACCCACCAGGAGCTGAGTTGAGAGGATTTGTCGTTCTCTTGGCTGGCTCTGTGTTAGTCCTAACCTTATCGAATGTTTCTGTGGTGGCTGATGCTGATTTTTATCTCAGGATTTTCTCTGTGTTTGCAGCTCTCACGCTCTTGCCTTCAAAAAGAAGAATAAGGGTTATAATCCAAATCAAAGTTGTTTAGTGCTGGCTTCTTTCTTCCTCGTTGTTTAGTGATCTGAGCTGAAATGTTTTTTGTTTTGCGGCAAGGAAAGGATTTTGTGTGTCAGAACTAGAGCACAGAGCTACAGAGTGGTTATTTGAGGTCAGTAATTGCATCAAACCCGCCTGTATTAGGCTATCCCCTACACTGGTGACAAAGGCTTCCCAGTGCAGCAGCAGTGGAACATCGTGCTGGCAAAGGGATTGTTTCTGCTCGTGGTTACTCTATTCTTGAATGATTTGAGTTACACTGAAAGATTTCTGGCCATACATCTTCTGTACTTAAAAATATGTTGATGCTTCTGTAATTTTAATTGATGTGGAGATGTTAGAAGAACTTTTGCTGTGTCAAAGGGTATTTTGGCATATGAACAAAACCCTCTTAGCACTAGAACTCCGTTTCTTGGAGTGTTGTTCCTGTCCTCTGGAATTTGCTGTTTAAAACACTTTAAAAATTTGCAGTATGTCAAAACAAGAATAAAACACCTTCTGAATTTGGGTTTTTGAGGTTGCAGCACTGGGTGCTCCATGTCACGGTGTATTTACAGCAAGCAACGTTGTCTTGGTTGACTCTCCTTTAGAAACCCTGTATAAAATCCTAAAATTTATCTGTTTCCTTATTGATTCCCAGTTTCTGGCTTTGTGTAAAGAACAAATCCCTTCTCTCCTTATTTTCTCCATAATTTATCTTCCCCATGACTTACAGGTTTGAGGGAACCTTGGCTGGAGGGTTCTGTTGTGTTCTAGATGCCCTAAAGATGAGCTTCACTGGGTTGAGAGATGGGTTAGTGAATTCCAGGATTGTCCACTGGTGATTCCAAGTTCTTTGCTTTCAGTGATGACCAGAATTTATACTCTCCTTTCAGTGTTAGGAGTGAGAAATACTTGTTGCATTTTATACATTTTTCATGCTTTATTATTTTAAACTTGGTGCAAAAAAGACTGTAAGACGTTTTAACTTTAATAAAAAGACAAACAGCATACAGAAGGCTGTTTTTCCTCCTGTTAAATAAGTTTTTATGAGGGTTTTTTTTCTGCTCAGTATTGCCAGGTGAAGGAGGTAGGGTTATTTAATGCCCAACCTGGTGCTTGGATCTCCCTTTTGTTCTACCTTTTGTGCAAACTCTCAGTGTGCAGTTTAGCTGATACCTGCTTTCCCTGTGCCGTTTAATTAACGTTCTTTTAATTGTATTACAATTGGCTGAGTGGAACACAAAGTTCGGGGTTATAGTCAGACTTGCGTGAGGCAATAGTGCAAAATTACCCGGAGGTTTAGGGCCCGTAGCTGTGACCCAGCCTTCTGGGGTTGATAGTCCGTTATCTCTAAATTAATACAAGATAGATCTTTCATTAACAGCAATAAAAAGAGACAGCACTGTGTGCGTTTTGATAATCATCCTGCTTTGTTTAATAACTTTGGATACTGATGGAGAAGGTTCTGGCATGTGTAGCACAGGGGGTTGAGTTTTTATTCCATGCCTTGCTTCTGGAGGATTTCACCGCTTTAACAAAGGCAAGAGAGTGGTGCATGTTGCTGCATGCTCCAGCACCTGGAAAGCAAAGGCAGATGCTTTGCTGGCCGTTTCAGTGAAGATGCTGGATTAACTAGGGCATCTGGGCGAGTACATGCTCCTTTACACCATTGTGCCAGTGATCAGGAATCCCAGCAAAGAATGGGGAATTCAGCAGCAGCACCCAGTCCAGAAATCCTAAAGAAAGTAGGTGGAAGAGAGCATCTGGAGGTTCTATATCTTCACCTGGATTCTAACAGCAATAAAGACTGTTACTGAAGCTGATGTGAAGTCATAGGGGTTGTTAATGGGGTGAGATTGTAACAGTTCCCTGCCTTTTCTGGAGGAGAGAGTAGAGCTAAGAGAAGTGCAGTTTTGGAAAATCGGCCTTCTGCTCCTTGTCCCATTCCTGGATTCGTTTTTATAAGCAGGGCAGGACACCAGGAAAGACTTAGAGTTATTTGTGTCCTTTGGGCTGTCAGTGTTTCATTTATCCAATGTGTCTGCCTTGTACCATGTACTGAAGGAACTCGCACATCAAGTGAGTCAGAACTGACATGGGAAAGCCAGTATATTGGTAGGGAGTTGTGACATTTAACTGTTAATTCACAGCTTGAAGCTTCTGAGGATTTTGGCTCTTTAAGGGACTTCAGAAGAATTTAGTTTGAGGGAAGAGCAAAAATGTTATGGTTTAACTTGGGTAAGTGACTCTAGAGTATCCAGTGCTCCCTAATTTATATAAACAAATGTTTGTTCCATTCCTAGAAGTCTTGTGGCCTTTTCCATGCAGTAAGTGAATATTGTGGTATTAAGAGTAGTGAAAACTGAAAAACCACAACATTTAATTTTGTGTATTCTATGTTGATAAAGTAATCTAGGCAATTAATAAACCAGTCTTTGTGTTCTGTTATCCTGTATCACAGCTTAGCCTCTGTGTGTGTGTTTGGTTTTTTTTTCCAGTATGTTCAAGCAGATGCTCCTACCAATAAAACACTGGCTGGACTGGTGGTGCAGCTACTGCAGTTCCAGGAAGATGCCTTTGGAAAACATGTCACCAATCCTGCCTTCACCAAGCTTCCTGTGAGTATCAGGGTTAGCCTGCTGCTCCTACAACATTGAGGTGTTTTGATCTTCTGGCGTCAGTGGGCATTTTTGTTGCTTCCATGCTGATTGCCCAGTGTTACCAAAGTTTTAGAGACAGAGGAGAACATTGTGGACCTCTATTTTCATGTGGACCATCAATCTGTATCCGCATTCAGCAGCTGGTTAACTGATTAAACCATCTGAGTGCTCTCAAGTCTGACATCAGCTTATCTTAAAAGTGGGTAATAAAGATCTCATTGGTATCATAAATAGGTTGTTCCCATGTTAATTACTGCTGCTTAGAAGGGCTAATCTGATCAAATTTGCTCAGCTTAAGTTCACAGCTGTTTTATCTCCCTGCTCTCAATAACTTCTGACATGACAACTCTTTAGTACCTTTCGTTTATTCTATTTTAATGAGGAAATGCAATATGTATTCTCAAGATGAGCTCAGCATTCACTTATAGACATAGAACTCAAGATCTGCATTCAGGCTGCGGAGTAGACACTTTCTAGCACTTTGAAGACCTGGAGAAGACTCATGTCTGCCTTGGGAAGAGAGGTGGGGCTGAGGGGTTCATCATCTTGAAAAATTTATCAAGAAACTTTTGCAGACTTGCACTGTGAGGTCCCATCTTGAGTATTGGGTTGGGTTTTTGGTGCTTGAACACAACAGGGCCTGGAGTGGGTCCAGGGAAGGGTGGCAGAGTTGGGAAAGGGTCTGGAGAACAAACCTTGTGAGGAGCAGCTGAGGGAGCTGGGGCTGGTTAAGCTAGAGAAAAGGAGGCTGTGGGGGGGGAAACCTACTTTCTCACTGTCTGCAGCTACTTGGAAGGAGGTTGTTGAGAGGTGGGGGTTGGTCTCTTCTCATGGGGAACAAGCAACAGGACAAGAAGAAGTGGCCTCAAGCTCACTTGGTGGTGCCCAGCAGCATGTCAAGGGGCACTGGGCACAAACTGGAACACGGGAGGTTCCACAGCAGCAGAAGGAAGAACTTTTCAGAGTGAGGGTAGCAGAGCTCTGGCCCAGGCTGCCCAGAGCAGGTTGTGGAGTCTGCTCTAGAGATATTAAACCTTTCTGGCTGTGTTCAGTGGGATCCTGCTCTGGCAGGGATGTTGGACTAGATATCACCAAAGGTCCCTTCCAACCCCACCAGTCTGTGAACATCATCTGTTCATGAGTTTGTAACTTGGCTGTACTGTAATTGATAGTGAAGAAATTAGCTGGATTTAATGTTTTTGGGT
The DNA here is from genome assembly GCA_013397515.1 of Upupa epops. Taxonomy (NCBI): domain Eukaryota; kingdom Metazoa; phylum Chordata; class Aves; order Bucerotiformes; family Upupidae; genus Upupa; species Upupa epops. The sequence continues at coordinate 288,259 of VZRI01004364.1, read as the reverse complement.
ATTCTAGTATTTTCAGGTCTTTCTAAACACACTTGTCATGATGGGGAAGGGATGTAGACAGATAACTTGAGGAACTGTGGGTGAACATGGAGCCTCGGCTTTAAATTCTCATTTCTAATCATTTGTCATTGTCTACTCAGCACAACTGAAGAGCTTCTTAACCAGCAGCTGCAATTTTAGGTTTAATTCTCTGTGAAGTGGTGGTTCAAAGAGCATTTCTGGTTTCTGTTTTATAGATATGCAAGAAAGGACTCAGAGCTTTCCGATCTCTCTAGTTCCTCTTGAAAACATGAAAAATCCTAAAGCCAAACATGTTTAATCTTCTCAAAACCTTCTTAAAGAAGAATGTAAAACCTCAAGAATAGGTTAACCTTAAAATGAAGCCATTCATTTCATAAATTAGACATCTAAACCTCTGCTGACAAGTGTGTATTAATTTAAAACCATGCCATGAAAGTCAGTGTCACCATATTTTCCCTTTTCTTCGGTTCTAGGCGAAGTGCTTCATGGATTTCAAAGCTGGAGGTACATTATGTCACATTCTCGGTGCTGCTTACAAATATAAGAATGAACAGGGATGGTAAGTTTCTGTTATTATTTCTTTATACACCTGTTGCATGCCATTAAGTACACAAAATGGTTATGCAAACTACTCAAAGTTTAATACTTTCTGGAGAATTGGCTAGGCAAAGGAGTTGGAGATGGGAAGAGGAAATTTGTGTTCCTGTTTTGCTGTTAGTAGCTTTTTTGAAGACACACTTGTACTTCTAAATTTAAATTGTCCAAATTTAAGGTCTTGAGCCTGTAGGTTGTGAGTTAATTACAGGTTTGAGGCTTTGGGGTTTTTATTGGCCTGCTGTGCAGACCTGTAACAGCAGTCCTGGACGTGACTGTTTACTACCCACAAAAGCAAATTAAAAGGCAAAAAAGAAATTGTTTTAGTATATTGGTTTGAATTTGGAGCTCTTTATGCTCTCATCAGCTAAATGGATACCTGACATGGGATGTATGGAATGCGCAACTTTGGACAGGATTCTTCCTTCTCCAGGGCTGCCCACACTGAGGTCATGGTATGTGGTTTCAAACTAAAAGAGATGTTTAGCTTAGACCTGAGGCAGAAATTCCTCCCTGTGAGGGTGTTTAGGTGATGGAACATGTTGCCCAGGATGATTCTGGCTGCTCTGTCCCTGGAAGTGTTAAAGGCCAGGTTGGCTGGGGCTCTGGGTGCCCATGTCTGGTAAGAGGTGTCACTGCCTGTGGCAGGGGTTTCAGACTAGATGGTCTCTGAGATCCCTTCCACCCCAACCCATTCCACATCTGTGATTACATCAGGAGTGTCCTGCTACCTCTTTGTCTTAAATAAAGGATTTAAATGGCTTCATGAGTATTGAAACGTTCTATTTTTTCCAAACAAATGTAGTTTTCAGTCACTGAAACTTTGTCAGCTGAGCTCAGGTACTCAATTGCCTCCTCTCTTCTCCCTCTCTTGCTGATTCCTCCAACCTAGTGTGGGGTAGTGTCTTGTGTTTGTTGCATGTGGGGCATAGAGGGAAGTAATACTTGAATTTAACTCTGAGGATCAGACATAGAAGCTTGGAATGGATCTTTCACTGACTCAACCCAATAATACATGGTGTTTTGCCTGAGATATGATTGATTTTTTTTTTTTGAATGGTTTGCATTGTCGCTCTTGCTTAACCTGTTTGTGAATGATCTGTCTTATAGGAGAAGTACCTTTCCTCGTCATAATAGGTATGTCTAAAAAATGCACTTACCCAGTGCAGCTGGACATACCTTGTCTATCTCTGCAATTCGAGTAGCCATTGGCTAAAAAAAACCTGGTATCAGTTCAACCAAGGAGAGGAGGAGTTAGCGTTATTAATTTTGATCTAAATGGGCAACTGAAATAAAGGGCTTTTCCTTAATATATGGGCGTGCTTCTCATTAAAGAGTGGGTTTTAAGAAGGCTAGAATTTGGGGACATAAATGAACATGAAATGCAGACTTTAGGCAACCAAATGTTAAAAATTATGTTCAATTTCCATGTCCTAAGTGTCTTCTGTTTAAGTGGTGCTGAAGGTGTTATTGGGGGTCTGCTTTGTGTTTATTGGGGATTTATTTCCTTCATAAAAAATGTGCTTCAGCTCAAACTATGGACATGTCAGTAGCTGGATACTGGCAAAGTGGCTCCATTTTAACTCAAAATTGTATGTATTCTACTGGTAAAATATTTTATTATGTTGAGTGGTGAACTGAGATGTGTCTTCATGACTTCTAGAAGCTGACATAAACCTTTCAGAGTGTACAGTGCAATTTAAGGAGCTTGTAAATTTCCTCTAAAATGGAATTGTCTGCATTTAGTGGAGTAAATTATTGATGTGATCTCATCAGTGTGTGGTAATGAGGTTTGTGACTAAAAAACTCATCTCACTTCACCTTCGCTGTGTAAACAGGGTAAAAATGGATTTGATTGGTTACTGGAAAGAAACAAGAAACTGCTGCTGGATATGGGCACAGGAATAAGAAATTACGGTTTAAATTGGGGTGCTAAAGCCCTTCATTCACCGTGTGATACCTCTGTACACGGCTTTGCACAGTGTGACGTGTTCAGGGTATTTTGGAAAAGGATGAATTGTTAAGGGTCAACCCCAAATCTGTTTGAGGCTTCTACAGCAACTGCTTAACCCTGAGTGTTTGTGATAACCTGGTGTGTGGACCCCATGGGTAAGGGACTGGCCTTGCTGGTTTTGTCCCACCTCTCAGGGTGTTGGTGGTCACCATTCAATTTGATCATTTGAGTTGATTCATTTGATTAGGGGTTCAGGTGAATCATTAACTGTGTGCTGGGATGGGGTTGGCTTCTTCTCACATAGATGAGTAGCTTAGAAAATCTCCGGCAGGTGAATTGCTGTGTTTTTCCTGGATTAGAGTCTGGGACTGGTGGATGGGTGCAACTAGAAGTAAGAGAAACGTGAGAGCTTGTTCCTGAATTTTTCTCATCTAGTTGTTGCAATCCATTGTCAGCATTTGATGATGTCTCCATTTAATGATCTTTTGTGACCATAGTGGAATGCACAGCCCTGCTTACAGGGATTTTTTTTGTGTTGGACAATGTCTCACTCGTCATTTTTCCTAAACATTTCACAGATCCGGCTGTGTTTTGTTGAGTTGGCTCATTGTGATTTTTTTTTTTCCTGCCAAGTTGTTCTGGTTTAGAAGCAAAAAATATTTGTGATTGTGCTTTAAGTGTCCTTATGTAGGCACCATGGCTTTATGTGGAACGTGAAAGACTCTTGACTGCTGAATGAGTTCAATTTAATTTTTCAAATAATTTTTCTTAACAGGCGGAGGTTTGACCTGCAAAACCCATCCCGAATGGATCGAAATGTGGAGATGTTCATGAACATTGAGAAAACACTAGTGCAGGCAAGAAACTCTTGTAGAAAATTGTCTTTTACTCATCCCTCCCACCCTCTCTAACTCATTTTAGTTAACAGTTTCTTTTTATCATTGGAAAACTTTTGCATTATAGTCAAGATGTAACTGTGAGTGCTTGTTAAAAGTGGCAATTTTCAAAGGAAATGTTGCTGTTGATGGGGCTTTGGAGGTTTTCTGGGATCACTGTGTTATTTCACAGGCTGAAGTGTGGTCCTTCTGAGCTTCTTCAAGCATTGAGTGATCTTCATCAGCTTTTTTTTGATTTGTATCGTAAGTGACCTAATTTTTTACTCCCCTTCTCCTCTAGAACAATTGTCTGAGCAGACCCACCATCTACCTCATTCCAGATATAGAACTGAAGTTGGCTAATAAGTTGAAGGATATTGTCAAACGCCACCAGGTAACTGTTAAATAACTTAAATATTTTGACAGTTAAAATGCGTTTGCCTGACTTCAATATATCAGTTCCTTCTGGATTGTGTTTGACAACACAAAGCAGCAAGTCACAGAATCATAGAATTGGTTACATTAGAAAGTACCTTTTGAGCCCCTTGAGGTCAACCATGAACCAGCTGTCCCTAAGCTCTAGATCAGCATGACTTAGAAACACATCCAGGGATGGCAATTCAACCCCCTCCCTGGGCAGCCTGTTCCAAGGCCTGATGAGCTGTTTCATGGAGAAGTTTTTCCTAATGTCCAGCCTAACCTTCTCCACATGCTCCAGGGTTGAAGAGACCAACCCCCAACTCTCTCCAACCTCTTTTCAGGTAGTAGTAGACAACAGTAATGTCTTCTCTCAGTCTCCATTTCTTCAGACTAATCAGCTCCAGTTCCCTCAGCCCCTCCTCACAAGGTTTTTTGTCTTTTCCTCAACCCTGTTGCCCTTCTCTGGACAGCTTCACACTAGGGAGTTCACCGTTCTCTCAACACCATTGGTAGTTACTCTTACATGGAGATAGAATCGTAACTCAGTTCTGAAAATAAATACAAAAAGGCAGGTGAAGTGAAGAGCAGTTACGTTGTCTCAGTGAGGTGGCTGCAGGCTGTCACTGTTCTAACAGTGAATGCCTGTTCTAATAAAAGCAGAAGCTCACTATATGTTCCCGTCTGAGACCAAAGATTATTCTAGATGTGTTGGGACGTGAAAGGATTCTCTAATTTTAAATGCTGCCTGTTCTTTATTTTATCACAAGCCACAGCGTTCTCTTGCTTGTTAGGCAGCCAACCTATTTCCAAGAGAGAGGCAACGTCTTACTACTATAATTTAATACACTGTTTAATGAACTGAACAAGATTAAGAGCTTTATGTCCTAAAAATCTATAGTCTTTTCTCTTGTCTTAGGAGAAATATTCTGGCATGGGAACTCTGGATGGTCTGGCAGCCAAAGTAAACTGTTTCTTTTCCAGATTAAATATTATTTCCTCTCTTGTAATGATGAACCATCGTCTTAACTTGAGTTGTGTTGTTTTTCACAAGTTACTCTTTAATTATTGTGAGGAACAAACATCACTGATGGTTTCTTACAAAATGTACACTAATAGATTCATACAAACTGATAGTTGAATACATTTTAATGAAAACTGGGAAGGAGGCAGGATTTGAGGTGATAAAAAGATGACAAAGTACTTTGGTCAAAGTCTTAAGATAATCACCTTTTTCCATCACTTCTCAGAGCTGGTTTTAGTAGTGATGCTGAAGCTGGCCATGACTGTTTCTAGCTGACATGGGCAAAAAGAATGGGCTGAGAAGTTTGTGGTAATGTGTTGAAGGTTTCTCATCTAGTTTCTTTTCTCCTACCTTTCCCACAGGGCACGGTAACGGAAGAGAAATCCAAGGCTACCCACCACGTTTATCCAAGTCCTACCTCAATGGATGATGGTAAAGTTGCTTTGTGGTTTTCAAGTGGCTTTAAGGAAATACTCTTGTAACTCAGTTCTGTAGTGCTTATGGGACCTTCTGCACAGAGTGTTCCCAACCTGCACCTGAGGACCACTGAAAAATTGAGAATGCTGATGGCATTCTCATGAGAATGCCTGTCGGTTGGCAGTGTCTAACAGGTAGATTTCCTAAAGTTCCACAAAATCAATTACATAGCTGCATCCTTCAGCAAATAGCAAAAAACCACCCCTCTTAGTTTAATTACCTTCTAATTTAATTTTCTGGTCAGCCTGAGCTTTACTGATATAAACAAGGTTTTTCTGGTGTGTGATGGCCACTAGATGGACATGTTCACTGCTGTAAGCATGAGGAATAGTTCCTGTTCTGCTAATGTCAAATTAGCCACAGCCTTTTATTTGTTTATAACTGCTTCAGGTTCTCAGAAGATGGTTGGACATTGTAGGTCCTGTCTGTTCTGTGATCAGCTGAACAGAGCTCTCTTAACCTTGAATTGCACTAGGGTCACAAACCATCCATAAATTCAAGCAGTTTGATTCTGTCTGGGTTCACATCCTCAGGATTTCTCTTTTACCATAGAATCACAGAATCCCAGAGTGGTTTTGGTTGGAAGGGACCTTGGAGACCATCCAGTCCCAACCCCTTGCAGTGACACCTCTCACCAGACCAGGCTACCCCTATCCAACCTGGCCCTGAACAGTTCCAGAGATAGAGCAGGCACAACCTCCCTAGGCAACCTGTTCCAGTGCCTCAGCACCCTCATGGGGAGGAATTTCTGCCTCACATGTCATCTCAATCTGCTGTCTTTGAGCTTGAACCCATCCCCCTTGTCTTAGCACCAGAGTCCCATGGAAGAAGTCCCTCTCCAGCTTTCGTGTAGCACGTTCAGGTACTGGAAGTTTTGGTGCTGCTCTGAGCTGTATTCTCAATTTTTGGGTTACAGGGGGCAGGTTATCCTTACAGAGTTTAAATAAAGCTTGTCAGATTGGAGTGTGGGTGTGGCCTTCTGTCTCAATGTTATTTCATAAAACCATGGAATCATTCAGGTTTGAGGAAACCCTTCAAGCTCCTTGAGTCCAACCATGAACCCAACTGTCCCAACCCACTGCTAAACCCTGTCCCTAAGCTCCAGATCTCCACAACTTCGAAACACATCCAGGGATGGTAATTCAATCACATCTCTGGGCAGCCTATTCCAAGGCCTGATGACCCTTTCCAGGGCAAAGTTGTTCCTCAGGGCCAATCTAAATTTCAGGGCTAAGCTGAAACACCTCTTATGTCTGTGAGAATAGATGAGTATTTTGAACCTCTTTTGTCTTACCTTGCAGTGGGTTTGGATGTGAAATTATGTGGCCAGGGAAGGAAGTGTCATAAATCTTAGCATTAAAATGGCTTTAATAATGTGTTACCGCTGTGACCAACTGTGGAAAAACAAGAATGTGCTTTCCAGTCTGATTCTGGTGCCTCATCTCTCTCTTCTTTGCAGATGAATGGTTGAGACCTGTGATGAAGAAAGACAAGCAGGTGCTGGTACATTGGGGATTTTTTCCAGACAGGTAAAAAGATGTGGGGAAGCAAAGTGACCCTAAATCTCAGACCCTGGGATTGATTATGAAATATTTTGAATATTGCTCTTAACAGTACAGTTTCCTAGTATTTATAAATAGGCTTTTGAGGGAATAAGATGTGGAAAACTAAATAATAAATGGTTTCTGCAGCGACAGGGGTTGAACGGAAGAATGCAGACCCCTCTTCTAGGAATTCAGTATGTCTTGCTTTAGTCTTACAAGAGTAGAAGCAAGTTACTGAAGTTAGTGGCAGGTTTTGAACACGTGGCTTAGATGTTACATTTATACCAATGCATCTGAGGAGTAGATTTTCAATTTTAAGCTGGAGCTGGCATTGTCAAGATGACTTTTAAATTTGGAAAGTTTAAAACATGCCTTGGGCTCCTCCTTTTTTAGTGTGTCCTGTGCCTGTATCAGAAACCAGTGGCTATTGCTTTGATTTTCATGGTGTGGTGAATGTTTTGCTGTTCTGTCCCAGCAATATGATTTGCATGTGTAAAATTCACAGAATCCCAGGATCTCTTTGGTTGGAAGAGAACTTTATCAAGCCCAACCTTCCACCCAGCACTGCCAGGTCACCCCAATCCATGTCCCTCAGCACCAGGTCCACGTATCATTTAAATCCCTCCAGACACAGGAACTCTACCCTGGGCAGCCTGTTCCAATGTTTGATAGCCCTTTCACTGAGGAATTTCTTCCTACATTGTCCAATAAACATTCCTGCTGGTTATTATTCTGGATGAACATCCCAGGAGGGGACCAACTTTGATTTTTCTCTTGCCTCCTCCTATTAGCTATGACACTTGGGTTCATGCCAATGAAATAGATGCTGAAATCGAGGATCCTCCAATTCCTGAGAAGCCATGGAAGGTAAGTTAATCTGTTCATCGCTCATTGTATTCCTCATGAAACTGTCACCTGTGATATGCAGAACCACTCTGAGAATTTGCTAGCAAAGCTACAAGTATTTCCCTTGTGCTGTAAGGTCTGTCATGGAGTTATTTATTCAAACACCGTGTTAATACATCATCATGTTGTTTAGGTTCATGCCAAGTGGATTTTGGACACGGATGTATTCAACGAATGGATGAATGAAGAGGATTATGAGGTAGACGAGAACAGGAAATCAGTGAGTTTTCGACAAAGGATATCCATGAAAAATGAAGAGGTAGGTTCATGGATCACTTTTTGACACATACACTAATACACAAGTATTTCTTGCTGCCCGAGTCAAATTTTGGGGCTCAAAGTTACTGAAGTTAAACTAGTTGAGCAGTTTGAGATTCTTCTAGTGGAATTTTCTTCTGATGTATTTCCTTTACCCAGAAGTGTAAATGTGCTCTTTTATTTCCCTCCCTTCCCAAGGATATTATTGCTTTTACCTTCTCAGATGTAGTACGCATCAAGGAAGGATGTAGCCCTCAGTGTTGTATTTGGGATGAACTGACTACTTCCCTTTTTTAACAGCCTGTACGGAGTCCAGAGAGGAGAGATAGGAAAGCGGCAGCAAGCACACGGAAGAGAAAACATTCTCCTTCTCCACCCCCAACTCCTGTGGAGTCAAGAAAAAAGTCTGGGAAGAAAGGGTGAGTGTCCTGGAATTAGAGCCGTAACACCTTGAGGAAATGCTTATGGGGAAATCTCAATCACTTGTCTTATTAGCTAATAAGCTTCATTTATTTCAACTTGTCTTATTAGCTAATAGTCTATCTTTTAGTTCAAATGAGTTTGATTTGCTGAGGAGAACTGTGGGTGGTTCTCTTTTTATTTCTCCTTAAATGGCTTCCTTGGTACTCAGACTTGATGCTACACGAACACTTCCCATAGCTTTCCTAAGTGTTTAACCCCATCCTTTAATCCTGATACCTGAAAAATAACACGAGGTGAGAACATCTGGCAAGTGAAAATCTGTGTTTGATCCATTTTAGGCAAACAGCCTTATATGGAAAGAGAAGAGGTCAGAAAGAAGAAGATGAGCAAGAAGATCTTACAAAGGACATGGAAGATCCCACCCCAGTACCTAATGTAGAAGAAGTGGTGCTTCCCAAAAATGGTAATATATGTGTAACAGCAGATTCTTTGCATGTTTAAAACAATTTCTTAAACTTCACTGAAAGTTTACACCTCTTGCCAAGTCTTTGAAATAGTTTGTGGCTCTGGGGTCAGGTGATTTACCTGAATTTATCTAGTCAGGGATTTGAATGTGAGACTTGTTGTTTTGTTGTGGGATGGATTTTTCTGGAGGAATATAATTATGAGCCAAGATAAGCATGTGGAAACTCCAGCAACATGCTGAACCCAGTCAGTACTTAATCCTCTTCAGAAAAGTTTTGTTACCTGCTAAGGAAAGATAAATATGAAAAATCTTAAGTCCTTGATACCATATTGTTTTGGGTGTTGAACCATTTGATTTTTATGTGGCTTACGCTTGCCTGTAAGAATTGTACTTCGCCTGACAGTTACTGATGGCAATCTTCTTTACTTTTGTAGTGAACCCAAAGAAAGACAGTGAAAACACACCTGTGAAAGGAGGAACAGTCGCAGACCTTGGTAAAAAACTCAAACAAAAACCCTCCAGCACCCCTTCCCAAAAACTATTGTGTGGAAGCCAGTGGGGCTGATACTTTTAAAGCTGTGCTTTGAAGGAGTCTTGAATTCTACTCTTTTACTGAGTTAATTCAGTTTTCTTATGAATTAGTGTTGAAATGTATTGTCTCTTTTTTGTTTGGAAGGATTTTCCCCTATAAGCATCTGTTTTTATTGTTTTATATGATACAGAAGCTCTTTCCTGGCAGAATTTTTATGTTATTACCCGGAATCAAGGTGAATCACACGTTTCTTTGTGTAATTCTCAGTGTTTTTACTTTTCAGATGAACAGGATGAGGAGACAGTGGCAACTGGAGGAAAGGTAACAGCAGCTGTTTCTTACAAACTGGATAATAGAGTCACAGACTGGCTTAGGTTGAAGGGACCTTCAGAGCTCCTCCAGTCCCACCTGTTACAGTGGGCTGGGACATCCCCAGCCAGAGAATTTTTCTCAGAGCCCCAGGGTCCTACCTGACCTTGGATGGTTCCAGAGATCGGGCTTCTCCCACCTCTCTGGGCAAGCTAGCCAGGGTCTCTGAAGAATTTCTTCCTTTGTTTAATCTGAATCTCCCTCTGAGTTTAAAACCATCATCCTTTGACCCATCAAGATCTTAACCTCATCTTCAGTAACTTAGACTGGAATATTTTCCAACAGTTATTAGTTGGAAAATAATACAGTAGTTACTGATAGGAATATTTTTTTTTTGCTACTCTAAGAATTCTAGAAATGCTGGGAGAATATATTTTTTATTTTGAAATCTAGTAAAAAAATTGAATAAGGAAATGATACTTTCAAAGCAGCATTTTTCAGATGCAAGATTTTTGCACAGACTAAACTTTTTCTTAAGTTCTTTCTGACCACGGTTAGAGAACACCTGTTTTGGACTATGCACTGTCTGGGAGTTGTTAGCTTTGCCTCCTGCTACCCACTAAGTGTCATGTTCCTTTCATGGTACAGGAAGATGAAGATCCTAACAAAGGTGATCAGAGTCGATCAATTGATCCAGGTGAAGATAACGTCACCGAGCAAACCAACCACATCATTATTCCCAGCTATGCATCTTGGTTTGACTACAACTGGTAAGGAAGTAGTTGGAAACTAGGGAAAGTCTCGGAGTTTTGGTGGGTTTATCATGAGTCATGCTGAGAGTTGAAAAAATTCACTTTGGTTGAGGCCTTTTGGGTAACTTTTTTGATTTAAAAGTGTTTCTGAGGTGGCTTATGGCAGTTTTCAGGGATTGGGAATGAGAAGTAGAATTTCACGCAGCATAGATCTTCAGTCCAACTTCTCAGTAGTTTTTGCTTGACCTCAGTAAATAATAGGCAAATAATTCCTTTTTCTTCTCTGGTTCTCTAATCCTTGTGTGATCTTTGGATGTTTCTGTCTACTGCTGAAAGCTGTTGGGGTTTTATTCTGCTGGACATGCATGAGGAAGAAAGATCTGTAAAAATTACCATTTTTTGTGTTTCCTTTCAAAGTTAGAATTCTTAAAGAGCCTTTTTAGTTCTTCAGATTTTAACTCGTGAAGAATATTTCATTCCATGAGTTTCTGTCTTGTTTTTGTGCAGTATTCATGTGATTGAACGTCGTGCTCTTCCTGAATTCTTCAATGGAAAAAACAAGTCCAAGACTCCAGAAATGTAAGCAAAGTGTGAATAGAGTAATGTATGAGTGCAGCAAGATAAAGGAGCTTCCAGTCCCATGAATCCTAGTTGCTCCAACTAGGGGCATGGGGCACCTGTGTTTAAAAATGTCTCTGCATTGTAGTAGAGGTAAAAATATAAATATCAAAGTAGCAGTTCACAGTGATTCTCCAGAAAACATATAGCTAGTTTCTCCCAGATAATAAGTGGACAAAGTCTTGAACTGTTTTCTGAGGTGCAGGACACAATGTTTTCAATGATGTTGATACTTTGGAAACTTAATAATCCTTGTTTTCCCCTTTCTCCTGGTGCCTCAGTATGTTTTAGAGTCTCAGGAGCTCAGTGTGTAAGCAGCGATCACCGAGTTTGTTGTAGGATGCTGCCTCAACCCGCGCAAAGGATTTTGCACAGTTAGCTGTGGTGATTTCATGGTTCCCTGAGCAGCTGATGGGTAAATTCTCGAAGTGCAGGGAGGGTTGGAATATGAATCTTCACAGGCCTGGGATGTACTGGTGTTGGTACCTAATATGACCATTAAACTCATCCTGTAGCCAAGACGGCATCAGAGTACCTGTTTCTGAGCAAGTGGTCATGCAGTTCTCTCCAGCATTCAGAAATGTTCCACAGTATTTTTCAATAGAAGATCATACCTTTTTATTTGTTGCCTACTAAACATTTAGTGTGGAGGAGCCCAGCACCTGATCCCAGAACCTTCTTCCAGCAGGTTTCATATATAATTTGGTCAAACTGAAGATAGGGGATTTCGGCAGGACCTTGTATTTGCAGCGTCTGGTTAACTTAGTTAGACATCAGCCTATGTCAGCTAATAATTGTCTTCCAGATACCTGGCTTACCGCAACTTCATGATTGACACCTATCGCTTGAACCCTCAAGAGTACTTGACCAGCACTGCCTGCAGAAGGAATCTCACTGGAGATGTCTGCGCTGTCATGAGGTAAAATCTGTAGGTCTTCCAGCCACCACAAAGAGGTGCTGCATTAGAACATGGTAGAGCTCCACTGTGACAGCATAGGGGTGGCCACTAGAATCCTGCCCTTCATTACCAGCCAGTTTCCCCACTGTTAGGGTAACCAGAATATTTTCTATTATTATTTCTTTAAAATACTCTGCTTGCTGAACCAGCCTATGAAGTGTGGCTCTTAACTTGTGACAATTCATATTCTGCTGTTTTGTTTGTGGAATTTTTACAGAAATTAGTTTGGCAGCTCAGTGTTGTTGGTTTTGTGCTTTGCTGCCCTTAAGCTGAGGCACAGCGGAGCACTGGTAACTTGACAAATGTTGATTCAGTGAGGAACAACAACAGTTCAGTTGAGGGGAGCGAGTGAGTGATTGTGCAGCCTCACAATCCACACATAATCTGCAGATGGTTCTGTGTGTGGAGTCCAAGCTTTGTCTGGTTAAGAACAAATTAAATACATTAAATACAAAAATGTCATGTTTTGTTTTATGCCACATGATGAAGTGCAGTCATATTCAGGCTTGTGGTTTCACAGATTATTGGGTGGGGAAAAGCCCTTTGAGCTCCTCAAGTCCAAACGTTGCCCCAGCACTGACAGGTCCACATTAAACCCTGTTCCTCACCCCACATCTCCAGGGCTTTGCAGCCCCTTCAGGGACAGGGACTCCACTATTGCCCTGGTCAGCCTGGGCCAGGCCTGAACAACCCTTATGAGGCAGAAATTGTTTCTTAGGGCCAACCTCAACCTCTCCTGGAGCAACTTGAGGCCGGTTCCTCTTGTCCTGGGAAGAAGAGACTGACCCCCAGCTGGCTTCAACCCCCTGAATCACTCTGAGAACTCCAGCATCTCCACTGGGACCACCAGCATTGTACCAAGGACCC
>VZRI01004364.1:240058-275202 GCA_013397515.1 Upupa epops | reverse complement strand
CTGGACCCACTCTACTCCCTCCATGTCTTTCTGTCAGTGGAGGGATTTAGTCCCTGCCCTGGTCCTGCTTGCAACACCAGATGTATTGCTATTAGTGAAGGATTATAGAGCATTCATTTTCAGAGTTTGATCCAGAAACAAACTTCCTCCTTTGGTGTCTCCTCTCTGCAGCATCTAGTGTAAAGAAAGCTTGGTTGTTTACTCTGTAATTTATCATGTTTTGCAGGGTCCATGCCTTCCTGGAGCAGTGGGGCCTCATCAACTACCAAGTGGATCCTGAAAGCCGTCCTATGGCAATGGGTCCTCCTCCAACTCCTCACTTCAATGTGCTGGCAGACACCCCTTCAGGACTCATGCCGCTCCATATCCGCACACCCCAGGTGAGCCCCACCAGTTTCGCTAACTCAGGGTTTGCCTTCGCAAATAACTTCTCAGTTTCTGCCCCTCTCACATTCTTCTTGTAATGTTTATTAACAGGTTCCAGCTGCTCAGCANCTTCAAACCCTGAACTAATATTCTCTTGTTCTGTGTTTTACTGAATGTTTCAGAATCAACAAACTATCAAATAATCAAATGCAGTGATGAATCTTTCAGCAGGGCCTTTAACTGTCCTGTTTTCTATCTCCGAGCAGGATTTTCCTGTTCCTAGGTTCCCAGACTGGTGGGGTTGGAAAAGACTTTTGGAGATCATCTAGTCCAACCCTCCTGCCAGAGCAGGATCCCCTAGAGCAGATCCCACAGGAACACAACCAGAAAGGTTTGGGATCTCTCTAGAGCAGAGTCTCCACCTCTCTGGGCAGCCTGGGCCAGAGCTCTGCTACCCTCACTTTGAAAAGTTCTTCCTTCTTTTACAGTGGAACCGTTTATGCCCAGTGCCCCTTCTTCTGTTGCTGGACACCACCAAGAAGAAACTGGTCCTACCCTCCTGACACTCACCCTTTCGATAGCGGTCAGCATTGATGAGACACCCCTCAGTCTCCTCCTTTCCAGCTGAACAGCCCCAGCTCTCTCAGCTTCTCCTTATCAGGAAAATACTCTAGCTGCCTGAGCATCTCAATGACCTTGCACTGGGCTCTACCCAGTAGCTCAGTGTCCTGATTCTTGATCCATGTTACAATTCATGGAGTTACTTGTAAATTTATTTTATGGGTGTAAATGTTCACCAATTCCATAAACATTCTGTTGGTTCTAGGCTCTGGTTCAATTTACAAGCCAAGAACTTGGGCAGATTTGTTTGCAGACATTGACCTTCCCCTTTTGTTTTTTTCCTTTTTTTCGCTCTTCATGTCAGAGAATAGATCAGCTGCTGCTTGAATCCCTTTGATGAATGTTACAGAATCACAGAATTATTGAGGCTGGAAAAGACTTCTTAAGATCATCAAGCCCAGCTTATGACCTATCACTACAACCTAGACCCTGGCACTAATTGCCACACCCAGTCTTCTCTTAAACACCTCCAGGGATGGGGACTCCAGTACCTCTCTGGACAATCCATTCCAGTGTCTGATCACCCTTTCTGTGAGGAAGTGCTTCCTAACTACCAGCCTAAACCTCTTCTGGTGCAGCTTCAGGCCGTGTCCTCTTGTTCTATCACTAGTTGCTTGGAAGAAGAGCCCAACCCCCACCTTTCTACAATTTCCCTTCAGGTAGTATAGAGATGTATAAAGTCCACCCTGAGTCTCCTTTTCTGCAGACCAAACAACCCCAGCTCTCTCATCCCCTCCTCACAAGACTTCCCCTCTAAGTCACTCCACCAGCCTCTTTGCTTTCTGGACCTGCTCCAGTACCTCAATTTCTTTGTTGAAGCAAGGGACCCAGAACTGCACATGGTACTCGAGGTGAGGTCTCATCAGTGCCTAGAACAGGGGGAGAATTACGGCCCTAGTCCTGCTGGCCACATTATTCCTGATCCAAGCCAGGATGCCGTTGGCCTTTTGTGCCGCCTGGGCACACTGCTGACTCATATTCAGCCAGTTGTCAACCAGTTCTGCCAGGCCCCTCTCTGTCAGGCCACTCTCCAGCCACTCATCCCTCAGTCTGTAGCTCTGCTGGGGATTATTGTGGCCAGATTGTAGGCCTCTGCACTTGGCCTTGTTAAACTTCATCTTGTTCCTCTGCCCTTTGACCCAGCCTGTCCAGATCTCTCTGCAGCATCCTCCTCCCTTCCAGCAGATTGACCTTCCCCCCCAACTTGGTGTCATCTGTGAATTTACTGAGTGGAGATTCAATCCCCTCATCCAGGTCATCAGTAAAGATGTTGAATAGAGCTGGGCCCAGCACTGATTCTCTGGGGGACACTGCTGCTCACTGGACACCAACTGGATGGGGCACCACGCACAACCATTCTCTGTGCCCGGTCATCCACCCAGCAGAGGGTGCACCCATCCAAGCCATGGGCTGCCAGCTTTTCCAGGAGGATGCTGTGGGAGCCTGTGTTGCAAGCTTTGCTGATGTCTAGGTAGACCCCATCCACAGCCTTCCCCTCATCCACTTGGCGGCTCAACCATTCATAGAATGAAATCAGGTTAGGCAGGACCTTCCTTTCCTAAGCCCATGCTGGCTGGGCCTGATCCCCTGGTTGCCTTGCAGCTTCTGGTTGATGGTTCTCAGGATGATCTGCTCCATAACCTTGCCAGGCACTTTCTTCTTTGGGTCAAGGATCTGTTTGAAATGAATCTTGAGAGAGGATGGATTTCTTCACTGAGACATTGCATCTATACATTATGTCCTTAATCATAGACTGGAGTGGTTTGGAAGGGAGCTGAGAGCTCACCTAGTCCCAATCTCCTGCCATGGGTAGAAACATCTCTTGCCAGACCATGTTGCCCAGAGCCCTGTCCAACTTGGCCTTGAACACTTCCACAGGTGGAGCAGCCACAACCTCCCTGGGCAACCTGTTCCGCTGCCTCAGCTCTCATTTAAATCTCCCTTGTTTTAGCTTGAAACCGTCTCTCTTATTCTTTGATTTGACAAGGAACACCCTCTGCTTCTTTGGGAAAACCCTCTGTTTGCTTTATGTGAGAAAGGCAGGAGAAAACAAGCTTTAGCGCAGAATTGAAGAGGAATTGCAGGTTCTATAATTGTTGGTAAAGTGGAATCTGTAAGCCCCTGGTTCTAATTGGATGGTTGTGAAAGCCACATTTGAGCAAATTAAATAATAGATTATTTNGACAATCCATTCCAGTGTCTGATCACCCTTTCTGTGAGGAAGTGCTTCCTAACTACCAGCCTAAACCTCTTCTGGTGCAGCTTCAGGCCGTGTCCTCTTGTTCTATCACTAGTTGCTTGGAAGAAGAGCCCAACCCCCACCTTTCTACAATTTCCCTTCAGGTAGTATAGAGATGTATAAAGTCCACCCTGAGTCTCCTTTTCTGCAGACCAAACAACCCCAGCTCTCTCATCCCCTCCTCACAAGACTTCCCCTCTAAGTCACTCCACCAGCCTCTTTGCTTTCTGGACCTGCTCCAGTACCTCAATTTCTTTGTTGAAGCAAGGGATCCAGAACTGCACATGGTACTCGAGGTGAGGTCTCATCAGTGCCTAGAACAGGGGGAGAATTACGGCCCTAGTCCTGCTGGCCACATTATTCCTGATCCAAGCCAGGATGCCGTTGGCCTTTTGTGCCGCCTGGGCACACTGCTGACTCATATTCAGCCAGTTGTCAACCAGTTCTGCCAGGCCCCTCTCTGTCAGGCCACTCTCCAGCCACTCATCCCTCAGTCTGTAGCTCTGCTGGGGATTATTGTGGCCAGATTGTAGGCCTCTGCACTTGGCCTTGTTAAACTTCATCTTGTTCCTCTGCCCTTTGACCCAGCCTGTCCAGATCTCTCTGCAGCATCCTCCTCCCTTCCAGCAGATTGACCTTCCCCCCCAACTTGGTGTCATCTGTGAATTTACTGAGTGGAGATTCAATCCCCTCATCCAGGTCATCAGTAAAGATGTTGAATAGAGCTGGGCCCAGCACTGATTCTCTGGGGGACACTGCTGCTCACTGGACACCAACTGGATGGGGCACCACGCACAACCATTCTCTGTGCCCGGTCATCCACCCAGCAGAGGGTGCACCCATCCAAGCCATGGGCTGCCAGCTTTTCCAGGAGGATGCTGTGGGAGCCTGTGTTGCAAGCTTTGCTGATGTCTAGGTAGACCCCATCCACAGCCTTCCCCTCATCCACTTGGCGGCTCAACCATTCATAGAATGAAATCAGGTTAGGCAGGACCTTCCTTTCCTAAGCCCATGCTGGCTGGGCCTGATCCCCTGGTTGCCTTGCAGCTTCTGGTTGATGGTTCTCAGGATGATCTGCTCCATAACCTTGCCAGGCACTTTCTTCTTTGGGTCAAGGATCTGTTTGAAATGAATCTTGAGAGAGGATGGATTTCTTCACTGAGACATTGCATCTATACATTATGTCCTTAATCATAGACTGGAGTGGTTTGGAAGGGAGCTGAGAGCTCACCTAGTCCCGATCTCCTGCCATGGGTAGAAACATCTCTTGCCAGACCATGTTGCCCAGAGCCCTGTCCAACTTGGCCTTGAACACTTCCACAGGTGGAGCAGCCACNCAGGTTAGGCAGGACCTTCCTTTCCTAAGCCCATGCTGGCTGGGCCTGATCCCCTGGTTGCCTTGCAGCTTCTGGTTGATGGTTCTCAGGATGATCTGCTCCATAACCTTGCCAGGCACTTTCTTCTTTGGGTCAAGGATCTGTTTGAAATGAATCTTGAGAGAGGATGGATTTCTTCACTGAGACATTGCATCTATACATTATGTCCTTAATCATAGACTGGAGTGGTTTGGAAGGGAGCTGAGAGCTCACCTAGTCCCAATCTCCTGCCATGGGTAGAAACATCTCTTGCCAGACCATGTTGCCCAGAGCCCTGTCCACCTTGGCCTTGAACACTTCCACAGGTGGAGCAGCCACAACCTCCCTGGGCAACCTGTTCCGCTGCCTCAGCTCTCATTTAAATCTCCCTTGTTTTAGCTTGAAACCGTCTCTCTTATTCTTTGATTTGACAAGGAACACCCTCTGCTTCTTTGGGAAAACCCTCTGTTTGCTTTATGTGAGAAAGGCAGGAGAAAACAAGCTTTAGCTCAGAATCGAAGAGGAATTGCAGGTTCTATAATTGTTGGTAAAGTGGAATCTGTAAGCCCCTGGTTCTAATTGGATGGTTGTGAAAGCCACATTTGAGCAAATTAAATAATAGATTATTTCCTTTCAGTAGAATGATAAAATCATTTAGGTTGGAAAAGACTTGTAAGTTCATCAGGTCCACCCACTGACCCAGTGGTCCCAAGCCCACCACTGAAAGGAACCTGAATTTCACTGTTTTTCCTCTCTTCTGCAGAGTAAAGGTGCAAGTGCTGGCAGAGAATGGACAGAACAAGAGACGCTGCTGCTGTTAGAAGTAAGTTCATGGAGGGTTGGAGCTAAGAAACCATGCACGATATTACTCCATGCTTTTCATTGAATTATTAATTCCTTTTGCCACACAGCTGCCTTTGTTGTGTTCTCTAAGCTTTTTCTGGCAAGCCTACAAGAAATAGATAGGAGATGACTCCAATCGCGTTGTAAAAATGAGGTCAGAGAACTGTTAGTTGACCCAAGTTTGTTCTTTGTACCAACACTGCTTCATCTGATGCTCCTGAACACATGGGAACAGTCAGAGCTCTTGGGAGTTCCAATCTAGGATGAAACCCATCACACAAGGAGCCCTGCAGAAGTATCTTTAGTCTTTCACACGTGTATCAGGGCAACGTTTCTGTAGAAGGATCTTGGTTAGCTGAACTCATTTATGTGCTGCCACTTGCTATAAGGAAACAATCACCCACCTGGAATGTTTCTTTGATGTAGAGGTTGCTTGTAGGGTTGGGAGAAAAAAAAGCCAAGATGTCTGTCTTGGTGAAAATGTGGAGAAATGAGACGAGTATCTGACTTATTTCCTCACTAGTGTTGTTATTGTTATTTAAAATTAATGATTTTGAATGTCTGGAGCTTATGCTCATAAGGAGCAAATAGCCTCACAAAAAATAATAAAAACATTTAAAATACACGAAGCAACAAATCACCCAAATCTTAAGATTACAGTTTTTATTTTATGTGAAATAACATTAATAATGGGTTTGTTCCTCATTTTTAACCTATGAATAAATCAGGAAAGAGTAGATCAGTTCAAGCATAAGTAATGTGGCTCTAACAAGCCAGCTCAGTCCAATTAAATCTTTGGTGTAGCTCTAGGCAAATATGTATGTGGACAAGCTCCAGAGAATAAATAAAATCTAAAATAATTATTGTCCTTCTGCCTGTTGACTAAAGAAACTGGGGGGAGGGAATACTGTTTCCCTCCCAGAAGTGTCTTCCCTGCTTCTCCCTATCTCCACAGAGTGCTATTCTTGCATCGTTAAGTACATTTTCAGCTATTTATAGTAAGGACAACCATTGTGAGAGATCATCTAGCACGCGAGTATCAAGCAGAGAAGGAAAAAGAGCAAAGAAAACCCCTGCCTGGTCATGAAAAGCAGCACTGGTGGGATTGAAAATGGATGGATGGTGACATGTAACAGACAGCCCAGAGATTAAATTAGAGGAAGCTAAAGGAAGGTTGAGCCTTGAGTAAATATTTCTCCATGAGTATGACCGAGTGAACAGGAACAGATGAAGATTGAGAGAGCATATGGAGGTCAGGAAAGCAGTTCATAACCACCTGTGGTACGGAGCAGGCTGTCCAGTGTCCTTGGTGCTTTTAGGGAAGGGAAAGAGTCAGGGTACCAGTGGCCTTTTGAGGTTACACTGGGGGTTGTTTCGTCCTCCCCACCCAGTTTAAACTGGGAGAGACAAAAGATCTTAAAACCTGCATAAGGTAAAGCTTAAATCACTTTCTGGTCAGATGGTTAAAAGCTTCACCCACAGCAGGAGGCAGCTTTGCCTTTTTTTCCCCTCCAAATTTTGCTGCGCCTGTCAGATCTCTAACACTTCCCAATTTAACTCGTCCTTTGCGTCTCCTTCCACAGCTTTGAAAATGTTCCTCAGCTTTTCCATTTCTTTCTGAACTGACCTTCAACACCCACAACATGCCCGAGGGTCCTGTTCAGGTAGACTTGGAAGAATTATCACAACTTCAGTTTTAGCTGTGAAAACATTAAAACATTTTTCCTACAGAACTTCTGGAGGAAAAAATCTGTTCAGAAACTTGGAGATAAAAAAATAAATGTGTTGATCAGGAAGAACAATTTTTGTGTAGTCCTGCAGGCAAATGCCTTTTCAGTGCTCAACCTTCATATATGTAGTAGCTTGGTTCTTGGAAATGGTCCTTCCCAAGTTGGACAACTCTTAGACTCGTGGAATGGTTCAGGTTGGAAAAGCCCTTCCAAGCTCCTTGAGGCCAACCATGAACCCAGATGTCCCAACTCACTACTAAACCCTGTCCCTAAGCTCCAGATCTCCACAACTTTGAAGCAGGCCTAGGGATGGTGATTCAAACCCCTCCCTGAGCAGCCTGTTCCAAGGCCAGATGACTCTTTCCATGGAGAAGTTTTTCCTCGTAGCCTCAATTTCCCCTGATGCAGCTTGAGGCTGTTTCCTCTTAACCTATCACTTGGTCCTTGTGAGAACAGGCCAACTTCCACTTCTCTCCAACCTCATTTGAGGGAGTTGTAGACAGCAGTAAGGTCTCCCCTCAGCTTTTTCTCTAGCCTAACCAGCCCCAGCTCACTCTGTTGCTTCTCCTAAGTCTTGTTCTTCAGCCCCTTCCCGATCCTTGTTGCCCTTCTCTGGATCCAGTCCAGCCCCTCAATGTCCTTCTTGTACCCAGAACTGACCCTGGTACTCAGTCAGTGATTGATCCAAGCCAGGATGCTGTTGGACTTCAATCTCAAGCAATTAGAAACCATTTGTTTCATTCATTTTTCATGCTGAGGTAGTGTCCTGGTTTAAGCTGTCAACCTTTGCTCATGCAATATTTTTGCATAAAGTAGGGTTTTTCACCCAGATTAGTTCACAGGTAGACAATTTCTGTCTTTTGCAGGCTCTGGAGATGTACAAGGATGACTGGAACAAAGTGTCGGAGCATGTTGGGAGTCGCACCCAAGATGAGTGCATTCTCCATTTCCTTCGCCTCCCCATCGAAGACCCTTATTTGGAGAACTCGGACGCGTCCCTGGGCCCACTGGCTTACCAGCCGGTCCCTTTCAGCCAGTCAGGCAACCCTGTGATGAGCACTGTTGCTTTTCTGGCCTCAGTGGTGGATCCCCGCGTGGCATCAGCGGCTGCAAAGGCTGCCCTAGGTAGGGCTTTGCCCCAGCACTTTTTGTTGTCACCTTCTCTCCATAAGGTGGTTCATGTCCCCCTTTTGTTCTCATTGATTGGTGGCACTGCATCAGGGTTGGTGTCACTGTGACCACCACTGATCAGAGAAAACCCTGATTAATTTAATTTGCTGTAAACCTCTCCCCTTATTACATTTTCTGTGTGATTCATTGATTTTTTTAACAGAGGAGTTTTCTCGAGTCAGAGAGGAAGTACCGCTGGAGCTCGTTGAAGCTCATGTAAAGAAAGTACAGGAAGCAGCGAGAGCCTCTGGGAAGGTGGATCCAACATATGGGCTAGAGAGCAGCTGCATTGCTGGAACAGGTCCAGATGAGCCAGAGAAAATGGGTAAGTTTTCTAACAAAATGCAGAGCTTTCCTCTGCTTTCTACTGAGAAGATTCCTCAGGTGTTTTCTCCTGAGTCATAGTAAAACATAAGCTCACTTCCAACAGGTGATGGAAGTGGTGGGTAAGGAGTGTGACAGGGCATTCCACTTCTGCTCCTGGCAAGATTACTAACTGTTGGTGCTGAATTAATAAATTTAGGACTACCTTTTGTTTAAAAAAGTGTTTTCTTACTCTCGCTAAATAGAAGTAACACTTGCCTTAAACTCCACTTTGATTCTTCCTCATCCTGTGAAACAATTAGACAGTTTACTACAGACTTACTCAAGGACCTTCATCTCTTTAGTTTGCTGCAGATGGACCATCCTGTCGGTATATCTGGGTTGGTTTTTTTCCTCTCCAGCATTGTTGGCTGCTGTTTTGCTCAGCTTATCACAAATCATCTGGGTGAATGTAGTGACTGGATATTTAAAGGCCTTGGGTAAAGCGGAGCAGAACGTAATTCACACTGACTACAGGGTCTGATTTGGGCTGTGTTCGTGCGTCTCATAGTTGACCTGCCATCACCCCATCTGGAGATGCCAGTGAAGTGGCAGATTGTGCAAGGGGATCATGAGGGACCCGTGTGTTCCACTGCTGGAATGGCTGAGGATGCAGGTCTACTCTTCAGGGTTCTTAGTGCCTGTTCTAAATCTATGCCTATAGATTTCAAAGTTCTTAACTCCTCAAGGTTTGTTCAGGTTGTTATTCTAAATAGAAGTTAACAGACCTAACGCCATCCTTATGGCACAAGTGTCAGTTCTCAGTGGGACAGGCTTGATATGGAGCATCTTGGTGCTTTGGGAAGGTGAGGAATTACTTACAGAAGGGGGAGTCACCGAATTCCAGCATCGATTTGATTGGAAGAGAACTTTTAAAGTTCATCAAGTCCAGTCTTTGACCCAGCACTGCTAGGTCACCCCAAACCCACAGCCCTCAGCATCAGGTTCACAGGTTATTTAAAAATATGACTCCACCACCGCCCTGGGCAATTGTTCCAATGGTTTACAACCAGTTTGGTGAAGAAATTTTTCCTAACAGCCAATCTAAACCTCCTCTGGTGCAAACTAGTTATTTCCTTTAGTCCCAGCTCCTAGTCAGCATCTCAAAAGATCTACTTCTCCTGTCCTAAAGTGGTCTGTGTTAGGGCTTATTTCCAAGTCTTCTCTATGCCAAATATAGATGTTACTCCCTCTGGGACTAAGTTTGAGAGTTACTTAAAAATAAGCTCGGCTTAAGTAAAATTTTCCTCTCCTGGGGCTTTTCCACAGTCACCATGTACAGGCGTCACTGTAGTAGGTAAATGTTAAGTACCTCAGTGGCACATTTGAGTTTTAATTTGTAATCCTGCAGCACAATGGGGATGTTTTACAACTAGTCCCTAGGTATCCTGTTTCTCCAGAAAGATTTGCACAGGAATTGCAAATAGAGATTTTTTTTTTTTAAGAACTTGTGAAATACAAGTTATTGAGGAGCAGACGACCCTAACATGATTATTTCTGAATGAGTTGTGTGGTGAGTTCCATCAGTAATACCCTCCTGTTCTAGCTAATGCGATTTGTATTGGGCTGTGACTAATGGAATAAATTAGGACAACAGCAGATGGTTCTCCCTGGGGGAGCTGCTCAGCAAGAGTGAACTAGGTCACTCCCCAATCTGCAGGGCCTTCCAACCTCCCAAACAGCTTGGCACTGGAAGCCACAAGAGAGTCCATGGCTTGCACGTGTAGAGGTGTGTTTAATCCATCCCAGTATAGTGTCATGGTGTGCAATGGTGTGGAACCATGTTTTGCCATGGTTACACCTCTAGTTTTATATCTAAATGTCACTGTGGGGAACTAGAAATATCTGCTGAGGGTTCCATACTGTAATCAAAGTTTATCAGTTGGTCTGGTTTAGAAATGGAATTACATTACAGCTCCAGAATAATTTTAAGACTCTTAATGTGGGTGAATTGCAGACTGTGTGGAATGTGAAGTGTGGAATGAGGAGACTCTAGATGCGCTGCTGCTGTGGATGCATCTTTTGCCTTTCACCAAATCCCGGAGTCTCTTTGGTTGGCAGAGATGTTTAAGATCATCAAGTCCAGCCTTTGACCCAACACTAGCAGGTCACCACTAACCCAGGTTCCTAAGCACCACTTGTTTGAATCCCTCCAGGAGTGGGGACTCCAGCAGTGCTCTGGGCAGCCTGTTACAAAATTTTACAAACTTTTGAGGAAGCAATTCTCCCTCACATCCAGTCTAAACCTTCCTTGCCATGGGAAGCTGTGGGATGTGCCCAGTGCAGCGGTCAGTCCCCTCTCTACTCCTGCTGGTTTCAGAGTATGGTACGTGTAGCTGCTCTGGGTCCATTATAGTAAAATCAAACCAAGAAGAGCAAAGAAGGAATTAGAGCGATTAAGCTGTAGAGAAGGGAGATAATAACATTGCCTGTTAAACTTAATAGTTTATATTAAGTCATCACTCTGAATTTCTGCTTCTTTACTGGCTTTCCAAAGGTAATTAACTGCCTCTGTGGCATAGCACCAATCTGAATGAGACACAAGGCATCTCTCAAACCCCTGTGTTGGAGCCAGTTTTGCATTTTAGGTTCCCTGACAAGTCTTTCAGCTGACACAAGTGTGTGGATGCTCCAGGCTGAAACTCACCAGTGACAGAAGACGTGGAGGGGATGTGGATCCAATTTACTGTCTCTGCTGTTACCTTAAGCAACAGTGGATGGTTACATTTAACATTGTATAGATGATTTTTTTATCATTCTCGAGGGCACACAGTAAGCAACCACACATCTTGATACATATATGCAGGAGAAGTTGGTTTGATTTGGTTTCAGCAGGAAGATTCTGCTTGTGGTCTCCAGGATGAAATAAAACACATGGTGCTAAATGAAACAGAGAACCAGTAGTCTGTTCACTTTGCCTTTATACAGAGTTAGTTCTGCACCACTGGAAGACTGAACCCATCAATCTTATCATGATAGACTCGCACAGCTCACATGAAAGTTGCTGCAGCTTTCTTTGCATCCTCCAGCCTTCTCCTTGGTGCTGGAGCCAAAAGCTCTGGTGACTGTGAAGACCTGACTTAAGGAAAGTGTAAATGGTGTCTTAGGTGTTGTCATAGTTCATTACAGAATCATTCAGGTTGGAAAAGTGCTTCAGGCTCCAAGAGCTTTCTACAGCTGCAGGGTATTTTCTCTCAACTCTATATTAACATTCAAGTCTGACTTTGCCACATAGTGTGTGTTGCCTTTGTGAATACCGAGGGAACCACGGTGTCCTGAAGGCATCTTTAAGCTCTTTGCTGAGCCAAAACCCAAGGTTGATGCTTCTGTGCATTTATAGGTGAGAATTTGCTGTTTCTTCCAACAACGATGGAGTTACCTGCAGCATTAACTAGTATGGAAGTGCAGAAGGGCTGATGCCAGCGGGAGCTGCAGTGCTGTCACCAGAAATCGGGGCTTAGCAGCTAATAGGAAAAAGCAGTTTTCAAAACCCATTGACTACAACCTGCCTAAAGTTGTCATCTGAGTTTTAAACAAACATTTTTTTGTACAGCCAGCACTGGGAATTGGGATGTTCACAATAATCTGACTGTCACACAGAGCTACCTCTTGGCTACTGCCTGACAGGAGGTGGGAGAGAGGTAGGAGTTGGTCTGTTCTCACAAGGAACAAGCAATATGAAGAGAGGAAATGGCCTTAATCTGAGCCAGGGAAAGTTTAGTTTGGCCAAGAGGAAAAATGTCTCCATAGAAAGGGTCATCAGGCTTTGGAACAGGCTGCCCAGGGAGGGGGTTGAATCACCATCCCTGGGCCTGTTTCAAAGTTGTGGAGATCTAGAGCTTTGGGACAGGGTTTAGTGATAGGTTGGGACAGTTGGGTTCATGGTTGGACGTGATGACCCTAAAGGTCTTTTCCAACCTGAACAAGTAAATTATTCTGTAACTCAACCATTGCTGGATGCTGCTTTTCTGAAGAGCTTTACCTTAAAATGGGAAACCTCAGAACACCTTGGAATCACAAAAGATACCCATATTGAGTTTAGAGTGCAAAGGCTATTCAGTCTTATTTTAAAAATGCAAGAAGAAACCAACTTTGTGGTTGAGGAGGTATGTTTGTGTGGTAGTATTATTTTATGGTAGTATTGGGGCAGTGTGCAAGCCTTTCAGCTTCATCTCAAGGTGATTCAGAGCCTAGCAGGGAGTGGTGTTGCTTGTGAAGTTTTGGGTTGCTGAGCAAATGGAAAACCACCTTCTAGGGATTTTTATTTCCTCTTTTCACAGTGTCAATGTGAAGCTGCAGATCTCTGAGGAGCTCCTTTGGACTAGGAGCCTTCAAGAGATGGATTAGTAGTCTGATGGTCAAGATGCTGCTGGTGTGGGATGTTGGGACTGAAATGTCTGCTCAGCCTGATTCTAGACTGGAGAACCCAAGCTCCAGATTTTCAACTTCTGGGCTGGTTATACCAAACTAAAGACATTTTTCTTTCCATTATGCTGTGTTCCACAACAAGGAATCTTTAAGTTCTTGGTATTTGGGTTAAGTTATACCAGACTAAAAATTTCTCTATTCCTATGCTTCTCCTACTTTGAACTCCTGATCTTCTACTCAACCAATCCCAGGACCCTGGAGAATTCTGCACTTGGTCTCTTTTATTTTATTTTTCCTTTAATTCCAAGGAGCAGTGACACTTTGAAGCCCAGTTTGGAGCTCTGCTTCTAGACTCCAAGTAGTCATCCCACAAAATTGAATTTAGAATTTTTTCCCTGTGACATTTTTACTAAATCCAAACTCTGTGATAAAAATTCGGAGGAGGAATGTCCTCAGTCTCTCCATAAATTGAATTGTGCCGGCACATACTCCAGATAAGTAGCTTTGTCATCTTCAAAGAAGCCAAGAGAGAAAACTCATTATTTTTAATCTGACATTTTAGTGTGTTTTTCTTATTTATGAAAGGGACTTCAGTAAAAATATTTTCTACAGAACTGGTGCTGTTAAAGCAAAACACTTTGTACACCTAATTTGCATCAGCATAGCTCACCAGAATCACCAATGAAATGAGTACTAATGAAAACAAATGGTCACCAGCAGCTCTAACCTCTACAGAAGCTTAGAGGTAGATCAGGGCTTTGTGCTATCAGTTTTATGCTGGTACAGCAGCAAATGCTGGAGCCCATAAGCTCCTTCATTAGTGTCCCTTATACTAGAGATCCTAGACTAAAAGTACAAAGTTGTGCTGACGCTTCCCTCTTGTCGCTGTTCTTGCAGGATTTCTTGGCCTTCTAAATGATCCACGTGCAGAATATCAGGAAGGATGAACAGATGAGCTAGACACCTTCAGGGTGTTTCCCTGTTATGTTCTTACTCGGGGGATTGCTACCATTAGTAAAAACATTTTAACTGCTTTGTAAAGGAATAATTTGATGAATGACGCAAGGGTTAGCGGCGATAGCACAAGGATGCACTGACTGCCATTAAAGCAATCACTTCTGAAGTCTGTGAATCCAGCATGTGGTGCCAAGGATTTCTTTATTGGGTTTTTTTTTTTGTTTTCCTCCTAATTTTGGATTTTCTGTGACCAGTTTGGAACCAGAGAGTGCTGTGGTATAGGTGAGATGCCTCTACTCTCCCCTGACCTTGGCACACTCTTCTTTTTCCATGAGGAAGTATGTTGTGACTCCAGTATCTCATGGAGTCAATCTTGGCGTGGATTGTCTTGTGTGATTCTTCTGAGGACTCGGGGCATGGTGTAAGGCTGAGGCTCCACCTCCTGGAGAACTCCAAGAAATTGTTACTGCCCAGAGAACCTTCTCCATGGAAAAGAGCCATCAGGCCTTGGAAGAGGCTGCTCAGGAAGAGGGTTGAGTCACCATCTCTGGATGTATTTTGAAGTCATGGAGATCCGGAGCTTAGGGACATGGTTTAGCAGTGGATTGGGAGAGCTGGTTCATGGTTGGACTCAAGGAGCTTGAAGGTCTATTCCAGCCTAAACAATTCTGTGTTGGGCTCTTGTAGAGCATTATAACGAGCCTATAGAGCATCTAGTTCCAAACCTTTCTGGTTGTTAACATTGTACTGGTAATAATTTTCATAGAATCACTTAATTGTTCGGGTTGGAAAAGCCCTTCAAGCTCCTTGAGTCCAACCATTAACCCAACTGTCCCAACCCATCACTAAACCCTCTCCCTAAGCTCCAGATCTCCGTGATTTTGAAACCCATCCAGGGCTGATGTCCAGTGCAAAAGTCAGCTTTTCTCTGCCTTGAGCTCCAGAGGACTAAGAGTCAGAAATATCGAGAGTACCTTCAGATATAAGAACAATCTTTGTGCTTTAATAAATTGCTTCTGCTTACTGTTCCCTCTACTGTTCGATTATAATTTTTGAAGGCCTCTTTGGAGAATTCTGGTGTTTGCACCACCTGCCGAATGTATTTCCAGCTTGAGCTGACCCACAGTGCATGATGATGCCTCCACATAGACCTTTCCATCGAAAGCAGCTCAGGGGATCTTGTGTTAAGGAGGAATTACAAGTCTGGTAGCGGTGTAATTGAGGTTAATCACATAACAGACAACCATCTTCACAACCAAAGTGCCTCTACTGGGAAAAACATTTTCTAATACTGCGGCTTACCAATGTGAATCACTGTATGACTTGAGTATTGCAAAACTCAATTGAATTGGTCTTTATGTAGCTACAATTGATAGATCTGGCAGTTTTTCTCTGTATGTCTAAACTGGGAGTTTCAGCAGAGCTTAAAAAAATGTTTTTTCTGCTTGTTGTTCTGAAAAGAAAAAACAGCTAAATTTGCATTTGCAAGTTTACTGTTTTTAATATTTTTTTTTAAACTGAGTGTAATAATGTTCTAGTCTTCCAGGAGTTTAGTCTCCTGACTTTCTTTAAGCCACCACTAGCAGAGACACAGAACATTCAGTCAACCCTGAAATAAATCTTAGGTCTGAAAAAATGTAAATATTTCCTCCTTTTCCCAGATGGAGCTGAGGAAGAAAAGATGGAAACTGAGATGGATGGGCAGCAGTCTGAGAAGGTAAGTTTGGTTCTGAGAGAATACTTCTGACACTTGGGGCCATGAATTATTGGTCATAAAATATTTGATAAGAAGGTAGTGGGATGGTCAGCCTCCATAGTGCCTTGTTTTCTGTTTCGATTTCTTATGGGTGATTTAGCTTCAGACTGTACAGTGACACTTCTTGACCTCAACTTGGACCCTCTTTGATTGAAAGAGACCTTTTAAGACTGTCAAGTCCAACCTTCAAACCGGCACTATCAAGTGACCCCTAACTCACATCCCTAAAAATTAAAGTTGCTCCAGGGGAAGTTTATGTTGGCCTTTTCCAAGGAAAGGGTCATCAGGCCTTGGAACAGGCTGCCCGTGTGGGGATTGAACTGCCATCCCTGTTTCAGAGTCTTTCATCGTATTTAGGTTGAAAGCAAGGCAGAAAGCGAGACTGAGGAAGGTGAGAAGGTACAAGAAGGAGAAAATGAGAGAAATCCCGAAAAAGAACAGGAGAGCGAAGCAGCTGTGGATCCCAAACCAGGTAACAGTTCTCAGCTGCTCCTCAAGCCATGTTGGCTTTCAGTAGCCTTTTCTGGGACAAACCATAAACTCAACTGTAGCAGAAATATTTCCTCTTGCACATCAGGCTGTTTCACGCTTCGGTAGTAAATATTCTCATTTAATTTCTCTGCAGAGTTCGGGCACTATACTCTGTCTTGAATTAATTTTAGACCTGGGCTGAGCTTTATTCACCACACGTTGTGATGGGGTGAAGCAGTCGCAGTAGCAAAGCCAGCGTAGGTCACATAAGCTATTTTCTTTAGCCTGCATCACACACCATTTGATCCTTTCTGATCCAAAGCAATAGGATGGCTAGTCTCTGTCCTTAGAAGTCAATCCTTCAGCTCAGTTTCTCCCTTGGAAGTGATGCAAAACCTTTATTTAGACAGTTTAAAAGCTGTCGTTACTTATTTTCACATATTCCCCTTTAGATCTTTTTTTATCCTGGACCTTACACTTGGTTTTTTAGCACCAGCTAGAAAACAAAACCTTTGGATTTGATGTAACACCGAAGTTGAGCTCTGAAATTTTTCTAATTAAAGTAAGCAGAGATGAATTTGCAGGCTGGAAACAAAAATCCTTTAAAGCTTCCTGGTTTGTTGGGGCAGATCCTCCTGGACTAGAGTCATTCCCTGTCAGGTTGGACAAGCACCAGTGCCGTAATGTGGGAAGGTGACTGGTTGTGAATGAATGAATTACTGTGACTCTTGAGCAGTGTGCGGGTGCAGTTCCTGTCCTGATGCTTCACCGTTAGCCAGGGGAGGATGCTCATAATGGGTTTGTCGGGAAATCTCTTTCAGAAGAAAAAGAGGCAGAGGAGAACAAGGAGAACGTTGATGCAAGCAAAGACAAAGAGAATGAGGCTGGGAAGAAGAAAGTGGAACATGAAATCTCGGAAGGAAACGTTGCTACAGCTGCAGCTGCTGCCCTTGCCTCAGCTGCCACCAAAGCAAAGGTTTGTTTTACACAAAACCCCCTGACTTGGCTTCCAGTTCACAGCAGAACTCTGCCTAAAATGGTTCTTTGTTCCAGCTCTCTGCACTTCCATGTTCAAATCTCCAGCCGTTTGAAGGGAGCACAAGTGCCTTCTTCAGTTCCTTCTGCCTCAGCTCCTGAGTGAAACACTAGAGAGTTTTCATTTAGACAGCTCCTATTAAAATGCCCATGAACACCCCTAAGAAATAACCCCAAAACATGCTTCTCTTTTTTATTAAGGACCTTTCTCTGCCAGCTAGGTCTGACTGGGAAGTTTATCTGGGTGATGAAAGCCTTAAGGTGCCTTTTTTGCTCTTGCACCAGCTTCACACAAACCTCCTGGACTCAGTCTCTTTAGAAAAACAATGGGATGTTCATTTCTAGCATCACAATTTTTTATACACAACAATGATTTTTCTGTTACCAGCTACTGACTGTCTGGTAAAAGCACGTTCCCATCTTTCTATCGTTAAACTTGTGTCTGTTTGCAGCCTCTTAATGAGCTGTGGCTTGAATCGGTGTCCCAATAGCTTTTTCTTTACCCTATAATTACTAATTGCATGTTGCCTTTCGCTTTCCTTTTTTGCAGGAACCAAAACCGCCTTCGCTTCTTCCAGAATATCTTTTGCACAATCTGTTTCCTCTGTATGTGCTTTTTTTTTTTTTATTCAAGTTGCAGTTCGGGTTTGTTAATCGCTCTCAGATTCAGCATCAGGTTCCTTTTTGTCAATGGGGTTTAATTTCCTGCTGGATTTCCAGGACATAATGAGGCCCTGCTTGTGTCAGAGTGACTTTTCCAGTGTGATCTTTGACTCGTAACTTTGACTCTTTTTTTTATTTCCCCCAGCTGCACCATATCTATTGAGGATAGAGTGATGAAAGGTGCTGTCATGGTATTACAGCCCCTCCTTTACAAACCCATGAGATTTGAGGATATTTTTAGTTTCTACCTTTCAACCAGCTGCATGAATTCAGCCAAACTTGAGGTTCATTATTTCAGGGAAGAGCAGAGTTCTGTCTGGCTCCCTGGTGCCTCCCCGCATTGAAACTTGTGCTGCTCCAGGAATCTCTTACTGAGAGGCACTTTCTTCCAGCTCATCAGACTTGCAGATATTTTCAGCCAAGTCAAATACAACGAACCCTGCCTATATAGGAGGAAGCATAAAATTAAATCTCTGCTTTATGGCAGGTTATTGCTCCAAATGAAGACGATCTCCTGCTTCCCTTCCCTTGCCCCTAACGAGTGCTGGAAGGAGATGGGACTTGCCTAATGGCACTTTTCATTATGACAGTAATAATATTCTAGAACAATTTGAGCTTTATATTATGGAAAATAATAAATTATAATTAGGAAGTTCATGTTTCAGAGTAGAATTCGAGCTCAACAGGGATTTCTCTTTCCACTTCCACTTAACAAAACCCAGACGATGCTAAGGTTTCACTGAGCTGTATCTCATTGGAGAGACTCGTTCAGTTCCTTTTAATAAACTTCATCCTCTTGCTCTTAGAAACATAGAATTCAGGAATAGGAGGGATCCTGTTGCTAAAACCATGTTTCTTCCTTTTGCAGTCAGCTATACCTCATCTTCTGATTAGAGGCAAATCTTTGATTGGTTTCTTTTTGCTCTAGAAACTCACTGTAAGACCTTTTTAATCTCATGCATGGTGGGGCTTGTTTTTTTCCTGTTGTGTACCTTGATTTATGGAGTTGTGTTATCTGCACTTCCGTTTCTCCTCTTCTCACAGCCTTATCCCCTCTTGGCCTCACAAACCCGAAGTTAGGTGCAGCATTTGGTCCCCAAAATGCCCCCCAGAGCTACTTGTGGCTGTGCTTGTGTTTAAGAATCCTGTTTGGAGACAAAAACAAAGCTGTAAATCAAAATAAATCAAATTCTGTATCCGCTCTCAGCCAGAGGCTGAGTAATGCCACACACCATCTTCTAGGTTTTTTTCTTATTTATGGGTTAAACACACTGATTAACCTTATTAGGAAATTTAAATCGCTATTAATTTGGTCTTTTTTTTCTTTCTGAATTAACAGTGACTTGTCCTTAGTCCATGTGAAAGCACAGAGCAGTGCCAGGTTAAGAATCAGCCTCTTTGGGTCCCTCTAGGAAAAAATTAGGATTCCCAGGGAGTTGTAAAAGGCTGCTTTTCTGCAGATCGCTGTTTCTCCCAGTTCTGAGCCCAAGTTTGGGGCACAGCTTGCTAAATATGAGTCTCTAATGCAACTGCAGTTGGATAAAATCCAGCTATTTCTTCTTTCGTTCTTCCTTTTGGCCATATCCTTTCCCTGTTCAGCCTTCCTTTCTCCTTCCTCCCTGGATGTGTCAGTGAGGCTTTGCTTGGACACTCAGCTCAGGAAACACCCTCTGACTATTCATATAGAAAACCTCAAACAGTACACCAGGAGTTTTTTTAAAAATTAACAAAAACTGGTAGAAATCACCACTAACCTGCTTCTCACCCTTGGAGAACACAGAATGCTTCTGTAGATTCTTTCACATATCACACACAAAACAGTATCCTGCATCATTTATGTGTAAATGGGGTAAAGCTAAAGCCTTGTGAAACATCTCTTTGCCTTTTTCTATTTTGCCTTCAGCTTCCTTCTGCCCTAGGAGTTCTTTGCAGGCTGGTTGTAAAAGGAAACGAGAGGGCTTTGTGGGGTTTTTTTAACGTTTTCTCCTAATATCTGTGGAGAGATTCAGCTTTTCTCAGCCCAAGATGGAAAAACCTGATGGTTTCATGTTGTGGTGTTGCATGTAATCAGGAGTATCCTTCTCTAGAATCCTTGGCTTTCAATTGCAGAAGTGGAGTGGGATGGCCAAAGCTAAATGCACAGCTGGTTTCTTTATTCCCTTAAACCTCTTTTTTTTGGCTAAATGTTTGTAAAACAAACATGTTTGTTTTCTCCCCTCAGCACCTGGCAGCAGTGGAAGAGAGAAAGATCAAGTCCCTGGTTGCCCTTTTGGTGGAAACACAGATGAAGAAGCTGGAGATAAAACTTCGCCATTTTGAGGAGCTGGAGACCATTATGGACAGAGAGAAGGAGGCGGTAAGTGGGGATGAGATTCAGTTGGTGGCTGCAGAGCTCTGAGTGCAAAACAGCTGGAAAAGGATCAGCTGCAGCTGTTCCTCACCTAATGCAGCTTTTTTCTACTTCAGCTAGAATTCATAATCAAGTAATTGGAGCAATGGCGCTAGAGCCGCCTTCTTTATGCAGTACCTTCCCTTTGCTCTAAGCAGCAGACTGATGGTGTCTGAGATCTTAATCCCTGCTCCTGTGGAATCAGCCCCGAGCCTTCATGTAGATCTTATCGCAGAAATGATACCTGGCATACAAATGGCTCTTCCCTGCTGAGAAAGTGAAATGGGTAGAAGCCTTATTTCCCTGAGGGGAGGGAAACCAGCTCTGCTGTGCTTTGCTGACCCAGTTTAAACTGGAGTTTGGGGTTTAAACATGGAGTTGAGGTGTTGGATTTGTTTTTTTTGGGGGTATTCCCAGTCACTCTTGGGAGAACTTTCAAAGTGAGATGTGTCAGCTGAAGGATCCATGCTCAGGATTAAGAGCTGCTCATTCCGAGTTGCTGTTGGGTTTGTCTGAGCTGGTTTGCCTTTCTGTATCTTCCCCATGTTCATCAGTAAACAGTTACTCCAGCTGCAGTGAAGACACTGAGTTACCGTTCTCAGGCTTTTTACATTTTCCCTACCACAACCAGCTCCCTCCCAGTGAATTTACATCTTCACATTGGCTTTAATCACATCGATGGAGTCTGACACGTGATGGATTGTGACATGCTGCGCCCCCTCATTGTAGCAGACAGTCAGCAGCTATTTCCAGACCGCTCGGTGTCCTCCAACCTTTCAAGCAGCATTTGCCTCCAACACTGCTGCTGATTAGCAGCTCAAGGAATGGACCTAACTAATTTGAAAAGGTTCTCTGTTCCCTCTAGGTCTCTCTTCGGGGTATATATTAGTGATGTGGGGTTCCCCCCCGCATTTTGACACATATAATATTTTCTACTTTAAAAATCAGACTACGAATGATTTTTCCCTTGGCGTTCTGGTAGTTAAACTCAGTCTTTTCCCCTGTCATTGTGGATGTTTAGTGGAATAATTAAAGTAAAAGAAATCTTTAGGGGGGGATGTATGTCTTTTTATTATAATAAAAGGAAAATTATCTTAGAAGTCTTTTCCAAACTAAACAATTTTATGATTCTAAAGCATGAGAACCTAGTACAGAATGAGATTATACGGGTTCTGCATCACTTTTAAAACCAGTTCATGTTATAACTTGGGGTTTTATGCCTTTTTTCCTCTGTCTAATCCCCTTTTCTCATCCTGAGCGGTGGAGATCTGTAAAAGAAAAAAGTTTTCACTGTGTTTCCCAAGCTGAGGGTGCATTTTCAGGCACTGAAATGGTGTTTTAGGAATGTTTGTGCAGAATATTGGGGGTTTTTTAACTGTTGCAGTGTGTAGGGTACCACAAAGAGAGCAAAGCTGGGACACAAAAGAGCATAGATACACTGTAAAGGGTCTGGTGCAGCCCCACTCCTTGGCCCAGGCCTTTGTTTTCGGGTCATTTGCTGTAATTCTTCCCTGAACTGCCCTGCCACCTCTGGAATCTGTTTCCACACATGCACCATTACCCCATTGGTGTATGAGCCTCTTCCTTTTACGCAGTCCTCCCTGCTAACGTGTCAGATTGGCCAAGGAAAAAGGAGTCACGACAGCATGAATAATCCCATTGTGGGCTCTACACACCGCAAACCAACCCCCAACAAGGAAGATGTATAATTCATGAGGCTGCATCCCCTCAGTCTGCTTCCATGGGTGAATGTGAGCTCTGTAGGATTCCTTTATATCCGCAGCCAAATTGCTACTGCAAAGTATCGCCTGGGCTTCGGGAGCTTCAGAAAACTTATGCCAGGTGGAAGTCTCCCTGGCAACCTGCTTTGGGAATGAATTTGTGGAGTTTAGTCTTGAAATACTCATTAAATATTTGTAAACTGGTCACACAACACCATATCTGCAGTTTGGAGAAGGGCGATAGAGGCAACAGTGTTAAAATATCTTAAATCGTAGAATCAGAACAGCTTCTGCTTGGAAAAGACCTTCAAAGTCAAGTCCAGCTGTGAACCAAACTGTCCCAACCCTCTGGTAAACCCTGTCCCAAAGCTTGAGATCTCCATGACTTTGAAACACGTTCGGGAATGGTGATTCAACCCCTCCCTGGGCAGCCTGTGCCAGGCCTGTTGCCCCTTTCCATCGAGAAGTGGTTCTCCACATGTCCAACCTAAACTTCCCCTGTTGCAGATACTGAACAGGTGGAAATCCTTTCCGTAGCTTTTTATTTGGTGTTTGCTCATCTGCTCCATAATTCATCAAAATAACTTGTTTTTCAAAAAACTCATGTAATTAACATAAATGATTGGTGTCTGGCTGTCATGATGCCCAAGTCCCACACTTAAAAGTGTGGAGTAGGGTCCTGCACGTAGTCACCAAGTTCATGCTACTCCACACACAGTTCTGCTTTGGTCTGGCCCTATAAACTATCTTTGGAGCTTACAGTCATGTATCAATAGGAGTTTAGTGTGCAGAAATGTGTTCAAAATACATAATTCTGAACTTCACTTTGCCTTTTTTCCCTGATTTTGGTGTAGTTAGAGCAGCAGAGGCAGCAGCTGCTGACGGAACGCCAAAACTTCCACATGGAGCAGCTGAAATACGCTGAGCTAAGGGCTCGTCAGCAAATGGAGCAGCAGCACAGTCAGAATCCCCAGCAGTCTCACCAGCACTCCAGTGGGCCTGGCATGAACCCCCTTGGGGCACCGGCACACCCAGGCTTGCTGCCTCACCAGCAGCCCCCACCCTACCCCATGATGCACCACCAGATGCCACCACCTCACCCACCACAAACAGGTAAGGAAATCCCACAACATTAATCATTTCCAAATGGCCTGTGTTTCCTTGGACTGGTTTCATGCCCAGTGTTCGAGGTGGGTCAGGTGGCAAGGGACAGTGTGTACTTAATGGCAAAACCGGGGTGCAGGAGCGTGACCCAACAGGTCCAGAGAGGTTCTGTTCCCTGGTGATACCATAATTGGGAGTCTGGATCCAGTTCTGGGCCCCCCAGTTCCACAGAGACAAGGAGCTGCTGTAGAGGCTCCTGCAGAGGCTGTGAAGATGCTGAGGGGAACTGGGGTATCTCAGTGCTGACGAAAGGCTGGGAGAGAGCCCTGGGGAAGGGCTGAGAGGGATCTGATCGAACCTGAGCAACAGCTAAAAGGTGGGGGCAGAGAATGGGACCAGACTGTTACCACTGGTGCCTAGAGACAGAGCAAGGGGCAGCTAGAACCAACTGGAATCTGGGGAGTTCCACTGAAACTTCACTGGTGTGAGGCTGCCCAGAGAGTTTGTGGAATCTCTCCTCTGGAGACCTCCCAAACCCACCTAGACATGTTCCTGTAGGATCTGCTCTGGGGGATCCTACACTGGCAGGGGGTTGAACTTGGACCATCCCTCACCAATGTGGCATTCTCATAGCCCTGCTATGAAGGAACAGACTGATCAACAGCATCTGTAGCCTCACCTTTAAAGCATTTTACTGTTAAAAGGGATTTGGATTACGAACGTTCTTTTGCTGAGAAGGTGCTTATGGGATTTGAATCTGAAGGCATTACTTGCTAAATGGTGTTGAAATATAACTTAAAAATCAGATACCAACACTCGATGTGTAATAGCCTGGTTCTTGCACTGAACCACAGTGAAAAAACTTCTAAGAGAGCTTGATCAATGATCAGCTGAAAATATTTGGGAAGATCTTGCTTAGGCTGCTGCTGAAGGAGCTGAAAATCTTTGGAGTAGTGTAATCATCAAAACCAGGATGTGGATACAACTGTGAGAACCTCCACAGTCCTAAACCTTCACTCAATCACCACATACAGCGTAAAGCTTATTGGAGAGGGTGATAAGAGTTAATTGTGATCTGGATTCTGAAGCATCAAGACCAGCCAGTGAAAAATTGTGCACAAAAAAGGTGACACTGACACTGGTTTGGGAGCTCCTTTGGCGTTTTGCCAAGACACTCAGGTTGAAAATTCCCAAATAGATCCATTTGTCTGTTCTTTGCTGTATTGACAACTTGTGTTTGTTCACTCAGTAGGACTGAGAGAGTTTCTGGTAAACAGCAGACTGAAAACAGATGAAAGGGGGAATGGGTTCATGTCTTGAACAAGCTGTTCTTGAGACTGGAAAGGTAATGAGTTTAAACACTTTGTAGGACTAATAAACCTTGGTTTCTAATATATTCACATCCTCACTTCACATAACACCTTGTTACTTTAGCCTCATTCTGGTCGTCTAGGTCGTCCCCATCCCCAGTGATCCCTTTTGGTGTGGGGAGCATGGGACTGCGTTAATTAGCCAGACTCATTTTCAGATTTCATTAAAGTTAGTCGATAGATTGACTTTTCTACTGCTGTCATCTTCTTAGAGGGCAGCAAACTGATTGATGAGGGGCAGCTTTTCTGGCTTCTACAATGATGAGACATCAAGGGCTGGTACAGGACTGGGATCTTCCTTTTTGCCTAGGCTGATTTGATGGTTTTGTGAAGGAGGAAATTCAGAGGAATTTACAAAATCATTGGAGTTGGAAAGGCCCCTCAAGCTCTTTGAGTCCAACCATGACCCTAACTGTCCCAACCCACTGCTAAACCCTGTCCCTAAGCTCCAGATCTCCACGACTGTGGAACACGTCCAGGAATAGCAATCCAACCCCTTCCCTGGGCAGCCTGTTGCAAGGCTTGATGACCCTCAGATTCGTCATTAGAAGCTGGAAGACCTCAAGTGCCAAAACACTTCAGCTTCACTGCAGAGTTTTGTTAGAACTGGAGGACAAAGAAAATAGAAAAGTTCATCATTTTCTCGAGTGAGTTCAGCTCTTGAACCGTGAGCCAGTCTGTGGCCATTGTGTAAATAGTAACTTGGGGGATCTTTCTCTCAGTCCCCAGAGACAGTGATGCACCAGTTGGCCTGGTTTTTCTGTTCAGGCAGTTTAAGATACACAGAATTTGACTTCCTTGGGTAAATCAGAACCTGTCAGGAGGAATCCCTGCCATGAAATACCTCAGAGATGACCCAGTCCCAACCCCCTGCCATGAGCAGAGTCTCACCACACTGAGCTGCCCAGAGTCCCATCCAACTCTCACTACTTCCAGGAAGGTGATCAGTGATAACAAATAAGTGAATTTGCATGTCTGCACATCCATAATTTCTCTCCCTGCCTGCCCACGAGTCTTCTACACTCTTGAAGAAGCCAAATCCGATGGTTGTAGGTGGTTAAATTCCATCCTTCTCAAGAGGGCTGAGATATGCTTGCAGGATAAATCTCAGAGCTCTGCTCTTGCTGCTTTTAGTTCTGTGGATGAACCTTGTATTGGTGTAGAGCTCCCTAGTGCTGAATTCTTCATTCAGGTACAGAAGGGTTTGATTGAAACCTGAACAAGTCACTGCCTGCTGAGTTCTGTGGAACAGCTCAGCGGGAAGAACTGACCCACTCAGAAGGAAAAAACCCCCACGACTTGGCAGCAACTTGATAAGCTCCTGTGGGCAACACCGAGCCCCATGGGGAGGCTGGAGATGGAAACACCCCGGCAGTTTTCCCTTCAGCCTTGGAGATTTACCACCAGACTTTAGCTTGGTTCTTCCTGACATTTCCAAACAGGTTTCTGACAGCAGTAGTGACTTCGCAGTGTTTCAGGAGACCGTGAACGACAAGTGTCAGACATCATTCCCAGGAGAGACAAAAGCTGGGGAGATAGTTGGAAAAAAGTGATGAAAGGATCTGAACAGGCATTTATAGATGCAATTAAAAATAATAATCCCTCGTGCAGCTTTGCTGAACCCAGAGGCAGAAGCAGTGAAGTCACATCCGTTAACTAAAAATTCACTGGAGCTTTTTCACATTAAAGTGCTCTTGAGCTTCAGTGTTAGTTTGTCTGGTGACTGGCGAACGTCTCTGGGTAAAAGCTCTGGCTGTGGCTTATGAAACTCTCCATGAGAGGCTCCGTGTTTGCAGGGTTTCTCACTGTGGCCACCTCTGCCTCTGCTGGACCATAGAGCTGGGATAATCCCAGAGTCCAGTCCCACAGGCAGGTTCATGGAGAGAGGAATGAAGCTAAGTGAAAAATGCTGCTCCAGAGAGAGAGAGCTGTTGGTGAGCAGTTCCACCACCTTTGGTTTGTCCTTTACCGTCTGAGAATGATGAGATGTTGGTCAGCCCAACATCCAGAAGTCCATTGCTGCTCCCAGGCACTG
Organism: Upupa epops; assembly: GCA_013397515.1. Lineage (NCBI taxonomy): Eukaryota > Metazoa > Chordata > Aves > Bucerotiformes > Upupidae > Upupa > Upupa epops. The sequence goes on along the minus strand of VZRI01004364.1, from coordinate 248,646 downwards.
ATTTCAGACAATTTGCATTAGTTCCCAGACACTTGCCTTTGACTGGAGCTCATTTCCTTCTCCTTTCCCATGGAAAATTAAAATAGAAAATAAAACCTTGAGCTGGGTTCAGTTTCACCGCTAAAAGCTCTACCTTGTCATCAGAGAGGGAAATAAAATTCCCAGTTTCTTCCTGTGTTACCAGCTCGTTGAAGCTCATTATTGATTTCTCTTCTGGTTATCTCGGTCCCCTGTATGGTGATACTTGCGGTGTGAAACAGAAGAAGCATCCTGGCCCATGCAGCAAGAGGAATCACGGGATGGAAGAGTGAAATAGAGGGAGAATAGAGATAGGATAGAATCACAAGATGGGATGGAGGGACCTTCAAAGCTCCTTCACTCCCAGTCCTGTCCCCAACCAGAGTAGGTTGCTCAGAGCCCCAAGGTCCAACCTGACCTGGGACGGGGCTTCTCCCACCTCTCTGGGCAACCTGGCCCAGGGTCTCACCTTGGTGTTGGGAGATGTCTGACTTCATCGTTAGCCAGAGGGAAGTGACAGAAACATGATAGGAAAGTGAAGTGGAAATTCTGCCTTTCAGCTGAGACACAAACCCTGAATAAGTTAGTGAGGTTAGTGACAGATCTTGGGTACGGGACTGTCTGCTGCAGTGCTTGGGGGTGTTGGTGGATGAGAAGCTCAACATGTGCCACAGCCCAGAATCACCTGGATCATGAGAAGTCCCATCAGCAGGGCAAGGGAGGAGATTGCCCCCCTCTGCTCTGCTGAGACCCCGCCTGGAGTTTTGCTGTCAGTTCTGGAGTTCCCCAGTACGAGGATGAGTGAGCCCAGAGGAGGCCACGAGGAGCCCTTCTGCTTGGGAGCCAGGCTGAGGGAGCTGGAGCTGTTAAGCTGGGGAACAGTAGGCTCTGGGGGGACCATCTAATACCTGAAGAGGCTCCAGGAAAGCTGGAGAGGGACTTCTTCCAAGGGACTCTGGTGCTAGGACAAGGGGGCTGGTCCAAGCTCAGAGAGGGCAGATTAAGATGAGATCTGAGGCAGAAATTCCTCCTGGGAGGGTTCTGAGGCCTGGAACAGGCTTCCCAGGGTGGTTGTGGCTGTTCCATGCCTGCAAGTGTTCAGGGTCGGGTTGGACGGGGCTCTGTACAACCTGCTGTGGTGAGAGGTGTCCCTGCCCGTGGCAGGGCGTTGGGACTGGGTGAGCTCTGAGCTCCTTCCAATCCATTCCATGATTCTATGACTGAAACAATTCATGCAGCAAGGCAGGTTCCCTATGGGCATCAGAGGACCATCGGAGCGCAGCCTCCACTCCTAAATCGTGTCTGCCCAAGGAGAAGATCCCTTCACACAGCACAGGCTGCTGATTCCTTGGAGGAGAGAGGAGGACCTGGATCACCTCCAAGCTTAGTGCAACTCTTCTTCGCTCCAGTGCCCCTCAAGCAGCTGATTTAATAGAGGTGGAAGCTCATTTAATAGAGATAAATACCTCAGAGATGCTCTAAAAAGCTCTTCCTCATCCCTTGCTCCATAATGGGGTTTCGCTTCAGAGTATCTGAAAACATCTCCAGCTTCCACCAGGTGCAGGATTTTGATGGGTTTGGGGGTTTGTTTGTTTTTTTTTAGCTTGCTAAATCTCATTTCATCAAACCTTTTGGCTTTATCTCTCTCCCCCCGTCTGCTGGTTTTAAGCTCTTCCCCCTTATGTAGGTCACACTTGCACATTTTACGCTCGAGCCGCTGTCTCGAAGCGGCATCTCTTGTAAAACGAATAAAGCAGGCGATGGCTACAGAAATAGAACTTTCTTTTTGCTGTCGTGGTGCTGGAGCCGAGTTCCCCTGGATTGATCCCTGATGGGTTGAATTAAGAGAGGAAGAAGAACTTTTTGGACTCCTCAGTCCAGGTAGGAAGGAGCTTCTCAGTGAGCAGTTTGGAATCACAACATCCTTTGGATTTGTGAAGAAACAGTATTTTCAAGAGGGTTTAAATGCTGTTTAGTGGTGATTTTAGAATAGAAAACAGTCCTGAAGTCTGATCCAGCTTTGAGATGTTTCAGAAGAGGGTTTGTTTAATATTAGTCACTTCATTAGTGCAGAAAGAATCGCATCGACATGTGGTGGTTGGAGGAAAAGAGCCAAATTATGCTTGGAGAGGCTGAAGCTTCTGTCAAGCAGCAGCTCCCAGGTTGGGATTTCTCAGCTCCCAGCTCTGCTCTGCCAGGTTTTGCTTTTCTATTCCCTGATCAATCTTAATTTTACCGGCAATATCCCCCATAGCTGTGAGAGTCTTCCACAGAAGTCTCTTCTGGTGCTTTTGGAGATCACTCAGGGCTTGACAAAGCCTTGAGCAGCCTGCTCTGACCTCAGAGCTGACCCTGCTTTGGGAGGTTGGACCAGAGCCCTCATGAGGTGTAAGTTATGAACACCTTCCTCAGTGAAGCAGAAGCTCCAGCTCTGACATTATCTTCTCATAGTTTGGTGCTTCAGACCTGTGAGTTTAAGGTGAGTCAGCACCTCCCCGGGCTGGTACGAAGGTAATGGCCTGCGGGGTGGTAGATTCTTTTGTGTTGGGACTCTTGGTGGCTCCGGTTTTAGAAGCAGCTGCTGCCATCCTGCCTTGCCTTTGTGCGAGCAGCAGCCTGTTCTTCTCCGAGATCAGGCTGGTGGTTTGAAGTGCCATGAAACTACGGGTAGAGACCAGCAGTTGTGAGCTGGACAACCTCCCACGTGCTTTAGGTATCCGAGGTGAGGACTTGAGGGATGTGAGCACAGCAGGCTTGTGTGGTTAGTGAAGACACCAAATTCAGGGGTGTGGTGCACGTTCCTACAAGCTTTGAGAGTTCTATTGTCCTGTAGGCTTTTTGCAGAAGGTTTTGGGGTGGCTGGTGGACTTCACCTCTATTGAGGGCATCAGATGTGGCCCTCAGGGGTCACACCCTCTGTGTGGGTGTTACAAGGATCGCCAGCGTTGTTTTAAAGCTCTTGTTCTCACTGCTTGGAGAACACCCGGACTTGGTTTCTTCGCTTTTGATTTCTTCCACGTTCCAGCATGGGTCTCACCATGGTGTCTGTTTTCATCTCTTGCAGGTCAGATGCCAGGACCCGGTGCGATGATTCCTGGACAGCCCATGCCAGGCCGGATGATGCCAAGCGTGTCAGCCAACATCCATCCAGCGGGCACTGGGCCCCCTCCACCCGGCATGTCACCCATGTCAGGAAATCTGATTGGACCTCGCGTTCCTCTAGCAGCTCCCAATGGCCTGTGTAAGTGCTTCTGCAGCAGAGACTTTGGGGTGTCTCTGGTGGGGCTGGAAAAGTCATAGAGTCATCGAGTTGTTCAGATTGGTAAAGCTCTTTAGGCCTCTCAAGCCCAACCATGAACCCACCTGCTCCACCCCACCGCTAAAACCTGTCCTGAAGCTCTAGATCTACACAGCTTGGAAACGCTTCTGGGGATAGCGGTTCAACCCCCTCCCTAGGCAGCCTGTTCCGAAGCCAGTTGGATGGGCCCTGTAGGTTCTTCTGCCTTGGCTCCTGGCTGCACTTCCAACTGTTTTTAGGGTCGAAAATAGAGGAGTTTGCTAAAAATTCAAACATCTACTGAAGACAGAGATTTGAAGAGCAGAACAAAGCTGTTGTGAGCGGCTACTGCTCTTCTCAGGTGGTGCCTTCCAGAGTCCAGCACTGGAGCCAAAGCATGGGAGGAGTGTGAGAGGGTGAGGACAGATGAGGAAGCAGCTCTCATCATGCTTGTGTGAGCTAATCCAGGCCCAGACACAGTTCCTGATGTTCAAGCGTGGTGTCCCTGGTGGGACTGGAAAAGTCATAGGATCACAGAATCAGTTAGGTTACGTCCAAACACCAACCCGCTGCTGAACCCTGTCCCTGATCTCCACAACTTGGTAGTAACTCAAGTCACTGGGTTTCAGACCCCACTGTCTGCTGCAGGAATAACAGGATCTGGTGTGCTTGAAGCTCTAAGTGCTTGTCTCCCCTCCGGGTATCCAAACACCCCCCCTTTCCTTTATTTTATTTATAACATCCCTTATTTTATTTATAACAACACCAAGATTCCATCAGAATCCTCTCTAGACTTCGGGTGGAGGATCTGGCAGTTGAGCTCAGTGTAAGGACGTGACCCAACATCAGAAGCAGAACTGTCCTGGCTGCTGTGGGAGAAATCATTAAGTACCCTGTCCCGAGCCCCTTTGTAGTTCAGAATTTCTCCGTCCTCCACTGCTGCTCCAGCTTTCCTTGGTTTTCCTTCCCTTTTTCTGAGCCTCCACCACTGGGAGTGTCTTCTGTCAGGCTGAGTTGCTGCTCTTCCCTTATCTTAATTTCATGGGGTTTTTTCTCCTTCCCCTACTAAACAAGTCAGTCATGTTCCATTACCATCTCCTCCCTGCCCTTCGGAGTCCTCCCTCCCCTCCCTCCTACTCGCTGCAGCCATGGATTCCTCTAACTTACATAAACCCTGAAGAGCTCTGGAAATGAGAACCTGTTTCTGGGGACCTTCCTGCTGCTTTCCCCTTGGATGGCCCTGTCCCACATGGAGCAGAGATGTCAGCAGCAGGTTCTGGCCCTTGTTCACCCTCTCTCGGGGTCCTGCTCACTGTTTCTTTGCTGTTCTGTTGCAGATCCCCCTCCAGCACAACCACCTCCACCAGCAGAAGGAGTGACCCCACCTCCAGTTGGAGCCCCACCAGCCTCAGCCGCTCCCTAGAGCAGTCAAGGAAGAAGAAAACTGCAGCAACATAGTGGTGACCAAAAAGGAATTTCCTCAGTTCCCTCCTGTTCCCCTGGGAGGTTTCCACTTCCCACCACCCTGCCCTCCTCACATCCATCCCGGTTTTTTTCCGCCCCTTCTCCCCACCGGCCATCACCTTGGCAGCAGCTGGCATTCCTTCAGGTCACTGGTGCCAGCAGAAAGTCCTTTCCCTTTCATTTCACTCATCTCTGGTGTCTTCCATCTTGGTGTTTTGAGCTTTGAGTTCTCCAGCAAAAGGAACCCCCAGAATCTTGCAGCTTGGGCTCGAGGATGCAGCAGGTGGTCGCCCCACTTCCTCTTTCACCTTTTGGGTTCTCCAGGTAGAACGAAGCATCAGGATGATGCCGAACGAGTGGTGTGGAGCAGACAGGGAAGGTGAGGCCGTGCCGAGTCCCGGGGCTGCCTCGTTTAACTTATTAAAGGAAGTATTGATCCGGGAGTAAATCAATTGGGATGAAACAGCTCAGTGGTGGGAGATTTCTTCGCTCCAGGTTTCTTTTTGTTGCCGTCTTTGAGAAGGTGGTTGTTGAACCTTCCTTTCTGCTCCCAGGAGGTTTGGGGCAGTAGCCAACTGAGGAATAACCCCGCGATTTTTAGTCCCTCTTTTTTGGAGCTGATAACTTTTTACTTTTTAAAATGAACAAAAAAATTACAAAAAAAAAAAATCTAAAAACTAAAAGGAAAAAAAAAAACCAGTAGATAGTGAAGAACTTTTAGTGTAGGGAATTTTGGGGTTGGGATGGGCTGGGATGGGAATACCACAACTACCTCCTGGGCAGAGCCGGCGACCACGGGGATGTCACCGCTGAGTCCGGGCGGCTGTGGCCGAGGGGAATCCAGGAGCAACAGATTTGCTCGTTTGTTCCTCACTGGTGACCCCAGAACCCCACCATGGGTTGAGGTCTTCCTTGCTGGTGGCCTCTTGCTCATCCTGAGGGCAACCAACCGCAGAGCCACCATTTGGCCTGAGATCCCAAATAATCCGAACCCCGTGGAACCACGGACACCTTTTTCTTAAGAAAATAATCATTAAAGAATTGGGATTTGCTTCGAAGAGCATTGGGGTCATCAACTCCCTGATGAACTTCCAGCTCCAGAGGGTGCCTGCATGTGGGGTAACCTCATCCCGAATCCCAGCCCAGCACCCACAGCCCTCCAGCTCCTTCCAGCGGGTCAGAATGACACTTCCCCCCCTGCCACGCTCCAAGAATCCACAGTGCCTAGCAGAGAAGGGCTGGGACCTGCCCTCCTTCCACCTCCCACTATGGGACTTCATCCCTGCCCTTCCCTTCCCCTCCAGGGTCTGTTCTTTTGGGGTGAGCTTGAGATTTTCTGGGTCAGCCCGTAGTCCGGTTTAGAATCACCTCAGGTTGTTTTTAGTGCAGTTGGCTTGGACGGATCCAGCCGGAGGCTTCATTTTGTACTGTCCCTGCGAAGATGATCCTGCAGACTTCCCGGACTTCCTGACACTTGTCGCATTCCCCTATAAATAATCCTTGGGGTTTTTTTTCATCCCATCCCCTCTCTAGGGCCGGGTTTCAGTTCCTGCGATGCACCCACCCTGTTTTGTGAAATAAATGGACAAAAAAGAGGGGCTTTTTTATTCTATGCAGCTCACGCAGGTTTGGCTGGACTCTCCTTTCCCCTCCGCGCGCCAGTGCCAAGAAGGTACGAGCTGTTTGTAGGATGTGAGGTGATTGATTATGGGACCACTGTGGGGTGGCAGTCAGATGGTCAAGGTGGCCAACATCAGCACTGGGGTGGCCAGTAGGGGTAAGACAGGCACACGGGTGAGGTGCCACCTCCATTTCTGGGGTTGGTTCTGGACCGCTTGCGACACTTCACCGGCCTCAAGTTGCCCCAGGGGAGGCTGAGGTTGGCCCTGAGGAACAACTTCTGCCCCACAGGGGTTGCCCAGGCCTGGCCCAGGCTGCCCAGGGCAGTGGGGGAGTCCCTGTCCCTGGAGAGGTTGCAGAAGATGTGGGGTGAGGGACAGGGGTGAGTGGGGACTGGGGCAGTGCTGGGACTCAAGTCTTCTCCAACCCAAACATTCTGAGAAATGCTGAGCTGATTCCCGAAGGCTTTTGGTTTCTCCCTCCCAGATGAAGCAGAACCCAAGGCCTGGGTGAGGGGCATTGGACAGTTGCGAGCTTTGGTGAGAGGGATCGCGTGTTTGTTCAACCCCGCCATGCATCTCCAGGCTCCCCCTCTTCTGCCTTCGCCTGCTTTTTGTTCTTCCTTTCCTGTTGGGTGGCCGTGAAGCAGCTCCTTAGATCCATCCTGGTCTGCCCCAGCAGTAAACCCCAAGCCTTGGAGCTAGAAAGTGTTTCTAAAGCTCCCGCGGCTTCTCCCTCACAAAATCTCTTCGTTCAACCTTCCTTCGGCCAAGAGGCGGCAGTGGGGAGGGTCCCAGCAACTCACTCTCCCTGCTCCAAGGGTTCTGTCATTTCTCCCAGCCTGTGAAGGTCCCCCAGAACACAACAGCTGGTCTCGGGATGCAGCTCACTGCCACTGCCTTAGACCTGGCCTTCTGTCCCCTCCAGCTGTGTCTGACCTGAAATCAGGCTCTGCCTCGGTGACTCCAAATCCTGTGCTGCGCTGGGTGGTCCTGGGTCACCTCTTGTGCCTATTGAGGGCAAAGCTCTCCTGCTGAAACCTCACCTGGATATGCTGAGCTTAACGCTGGGCTCAGACTCACCGTGGGGGATGTGGAGAGAGGGAAGAGCTTGGGACATCTGATCTGATTCTCAAACACCAACCTCAACCCCACCTGCTCAGCAGGGCGGGATTTCTTTGCGCCTTTCCAGCCCTCGTTGATTAAATCAATGGGGAAAAGGGATGATTTGAGCAGCTCCTTGGGGGTTTTGGGGACCCCAAAGCAGGGCAAGACCTAGGAGCAACTTCAGCTCCCACCATGGAACCGGCCGGGTTCCCACAGCCCCGTCCAAACTGGCCTTGAACCCTGCCAGGGGTCAGGGTGTCCCTTCAGGGTGTCCCAGCCTATGGCAGAGGGCTGGAACTGGCTGGTCTCGGAGATCCCTTACAACCCAACCCCGGCTGTGGTTCTGCCACCCCAGTATGGGCTGTCCTGGCAGCTGGTGGAACCTCTAGCCATGGAGACAACCAAGTCCCAGCCAGATCTTCTCCTGGGCAACCTCCTCCAGTCATGAGCAGGCCCAGGTGGACTCCAGAGTTACTGGAAGTGCTGGGACCTTCCATGGGCTTCATCAAGCCACAGTGACCTTGACCTTGATCATCACCCCTTTGTAGCTAGAGGCCCCTCCTCTGGGGGAGCAGCTGGTGGGACCCTGGAGTCTCCTCCAAACCCTCTTCCCATGGTGCAGGCCCGGTCTCTCTGCCCAGCCCCGGCCCCTCGTCCCATCCCCTAGGAAACGCCGCTGGGACCAGCACCGTGGGGAATATTAAGCAGGTGCAGCCGCCACAGCCCTCCCTCAGAGTGGGGACAGAAGGGGGTTTGTTCTGGCGCTGACTGAGTGCGGGTGACACAAGACCCCCCCAGACTCGGCCTGCGTTGGTGGTGTTGCTGACAGTGATACCCAGCTGGGCACTGGGAGGCCATGGGGTGCCCGATTTGGGGGTGGGGGCGGGTCTGAGGGGCTTCAGCCCCCACCTTCCTACAGCTCCTCACCTCATGATGCCAACTGAAGATGCTGTGGGGGGAAGGTTGTGCTGCTGCTGCTGCTGCCCCCCATTCATGCAGGAGCAGTTTTGGGGGTGCAGGGGTCAGCATGGGTGGTGGGAGGGGCGTCTCAGCGCAGAGGTGTGCAAGCGCCTTCGGGGGGGCTCAGCTGCCCCGCCCCATGC
>VZRI01004364.1:173052-239012 GCA_013397515.1 Upupa epops | reverse complement strand
GGTTTCTGCGGGGCTGGATCCCCTTTCAAGGGGCTGAGTCCCCTTCCTTGTAGGGCACTGGATCCCTTCACGGGGGCTGGATTCCCTTACAGAGGGCTGAATCCTTTTAGCGGGGGGGGGCTGTATCCTTCTAGATGGGGCTGGGGATTCCTTGCAGGGGGCTCGATCTCCCTGCAGGGCAGCTGGAGGGTCTGNTCTGACACGTTTCTCTCTCCTTGTCCTCCCACTGTAGCGTCTGAGTGGCCCCCCCACAACACCAGCGAAGCCAAAGCGAGAGCCTGGGGGGGCTCTCTGGAACAATGGCACCCGGCAAGCCGAGACCCTCCAAGGGGCCCCAACAATGGCACCGGGACCGTGGGGGTTGATGAACCACCCACTGGACCCCAACTGACCCCCCCAGGGGGGAGCACAGCCATGGCCACCACCACGACGGACCCGTCAGCGATGCCCGAGGGGTGCTTGGGGTGTCCCGGGGAGGGTGACGCCAGTGCGTTGCCCCCCAAAAGTGTCTCGTCGGGGGATGGCGGGGCCAGTGCTGTGACCTGGGCCAGTGATGGAGGGCAGGTGGCTGCAGCCCTGGGGACCCCTGAGGAACCAGGGAGTGGCGAACGCTCTACAGCAGCTGCCCCGTCCAACCCCACTGGTGCTTTTGGGGGGCTCACAGCAGCCCTGCCGAGCCCCCCTGGTTTGGGGCTTGTCACTGACTCAGCTGAATCTGACCTGCTGCTGGTGGCCGGGGGCTCGGCCCCGCCACGGACCCCTGCCGTAGAGGGGGATCCAGGGGGTTCCCCTGAGCTCTGGGTGGCCACCTCCAGCCCAGCCCCAGCACAGGGGGCTCGCGGCCGGACGGATCTGACATGGCTGGAGGAGCCGGTGGCTGCCACCACATCCAGCTCTGCTGACCAGGCGGCTTCGGAGATCATCGACGTAGACTACTATGACCTGTTTGAGGTGGGCGAGGGACTGGGGGGATTCCCTGGGGGTAAACGGGGGGCACCTGGCTCGGCTCGGCGGCGGGAACCAGAAGAAGCAGCAACACCATGGGGTCTCCATGAGCTCTACGATGACTTCACGCCCTTCGATGAAGCCGATTTCTACCCCACCACCTCCTTCTATGCCGACGGGGACGATGACGACGACGAACTGGAGGAGGATGAGGAGGATGAGGATGAGGATGGGGGGCTGGAGGATGAGAATAGCTACCGACTGCCTGCCTCTGCCCAGCCAGCGCCACGGGATCCCCGACCCACAGGGCGCCGCGAGCCCTCAGGTGTCATCGGCGGGAGCAGCCCCACTGGTCCGTCAGGGGATCGGGGGCTGCTGGAGAATGGCACTGAGTGCCGGACCGGCTACGTGCGGCACAACAGCTCCTGCCGCTCCCTCTGCGACCTGGTGCCCAGTTACTGCCACAACGGTGGCCAGTGCTACCTGGTGGAGAGCCACGGGGCCTTCTGCCGGTAAGGGACAGCACCGCAGGGACGTGAGGTGGGGTACGAGGCCTCTTCATCCCCTGCACTCTATACCTGGGCCTGACAGCCCTCTGTACCTCGTGCCAGGACTGTCCAGTGCATTGCACCCCATTCTCAGTGCCTCTGTTCACCGTATACTCAGCTGCTAGTCTCTTCATCCCACGTGTGTCCCATTCCCAGTTTCGTCATTCCCCTGCACTCCATTCCCAGTATTTACACACCCCAGTTACCACATTCCCAGTCTCTCCATCCCCATTTATCCCATCCCCACTCTCTTCATCCCCCCTGTCTCATCCACAGACTCTCCATCCCCCTGCACCCTAACCAGTCTCTCCATCCTCCATTTACCCCACTCCCACTTTATCCAACCACATCCTCCATTCCCATTCTCTTGATCCCATATACCCCACCCACACCCCTTTGCCCCCTCAGCACCATCCCATTGGGACCCAGCGGGGTTTTCCCTACCCCCTGAGCAGAGGCTGCCTGGAATTAGGTCAGGGCCCTGCAGCCAGTGCTCGGGATCCTCCGCACTAATCAGCCCTGGCAGATTGTGGATGCCGGCTGTGCCCTACAGCTCGGCACGGGGTGGGATGTGGGGTGCGCGACCCTGACAGCTGCCCAGCTCCCTGCTGCGACTCGGAGCCGTGAGGATTAGGGTAGGGAACTCCAAGCCTGTACCCGGTGCTGCTGATAGGGATCCCGTGAGTCTCATGCCCCATCACACCACGGGCCTCCAGGCTGCTCTGTGGGGTGGAGGACTCATTTATTTGTGGGGTTTCCTGTACGGCAGGTGCAATACGCAGGCCTACACGTGGCACAAGGGCACCCGCTGCGAGGCCATCGTCACCGACTTCCAGGTGCTGTGTGTGGCTGTGGGCTCGGCCGCCCTCGTGGTGCTGCTGCTCTTCATGCTCACCGTCTTCTTTGCCAAGAAGCTCTACCTGCTCAAGACGGAGAACAGCAAACTGCGCAAGACCAAGTGAGTGGCAGACGGCAGAACGCCTAAAACCCGCTGAAATGCCTGAAATTGCCACTGAGACTTCTGAAACTTTACAAATCCTGAAAAAATCCCTAATTCTATAAAAACTAAAACAACCCCTAAAATCCTTAAAACCCCCCTAAAGCCCTTGAATCCTCTAAAAAACCTAAAAGAAGCCCTTAACCACCAAAAAATCTAAACCCACCAAACTCCTAAAAGAGCCTCTGCAATCCCCGAACACGAAAAACCCCCAAACTCTTTAAAAACCTTAAAACCCCCAAACTCAGCCCCTCTAAAACAGCCCCTAAAACCCCCCTAGAACTACAAATCCCAAAACCCCAACCCCCTAAAACAACTCCTAGAACTTGCTGACCCCCCCCAACCCTCGAAACTGCCTAATCCCCCAAACCAATCCCTAAACCCCTGGAACCCCTAAAAACCCTCTACCCCCCTGAAACCATCCCCAAACACACCCCAGCTGCCACAGTGGTCTCAGTTACCCAGGCTCGATATGGTCCTGGCCTAGTGGGGTTGATACGCTGGTGATGGTAGGATCCCAGGAGCTCCCAGGATCGGGTGCTCTGTGGGATCAGGTGTTCTGTGGGATTGGGTGCCCTACGGGTCCGTGGCTCCTGCTCCCCTGTTAATCTTTTAAAAGGCTGCTCCTGACTGGTCCCAGTTAATCTGCTGCATGGGAAACTGAGGCCGCTGGCTGGGCTTGTTAGCCTACTCAGAGGCCACTGAAGACAGTCTCAACTGTAGGGTCAGGGCTGGGAGGGTGAAGCTTGGGGTCATCCCAGTAACCATTGCCTATGTCCCTGCAGTGGGGTTGAGGGTGGCCCCCCAGTTCAGGGCTCTAATGAGCTGTTAATTAGTGACTAGGACCAGCCAGGACTAATTAGCAGCAAAGTTCAGTGCCAGCCCATAGGGTCTCAGTGTCCAGTCCTGAGCTGCCTGCCCTGAGCTGCCCCTACAGCTCCACTGCCTGCCCCACAACCCCAGAGCTGGGGCAGTCAGCCCTAAACCACCACGACGGACCCCTGGAGGAGGAAAACCCCCAGAGCTGGGACCAGTTAGCCCCAAATCCCTAGTCCTTGAGGCATGTAGACCCCAGATCCCCAGACCAAAACCCCGCATTTGGTGGAGTTAGTCCCGTATCCCTTGAGCTGGAGGCAGTTACCAAACCCCCAGATGTGAGGGTATTTAGTGCTGGATTCCCAGAGCTGGGGGCAGTTAGCCCCACAGAACACCAGATCTCGGGGTATTTAGTCCCTAAATCTGCATCTGTGGGGATATGTAGCCTCCCAAACCCTGGATCGTGGGGNCAAAACCCCGCATTTGGTGGAATTAGTCCCGTACCCCTCGAGCTGGAGGCAGTTACCCAAACCCCCAGATGTGAGGGCATTTAGTGCTGGATTCCCAGAGCTTGGGGCTATTTAGTCCCTATTTATTCCCAGAGCTGGGGTATTTAGTCCCTAAATCTGCATCTGTGGGGATATGTAGCCTCCCAAACCCTGGATCGTGGGGTACATAGACCCCAACCCCCCCCCAGCCCCCAGATCTGGGGGTATTTAGCCCAAAAACCGCAGAACTGAGGGTATTTGGTCCTCTAAGCCCACAAATCTGGAGACTTTTAGCCCCAAACCTCCATCCCTGGGGCTGTTTAGCACCCAGACCTCAAGATTTGGGGGAATGCAGCCCTAAACCTCCTTCCCTGGGGACATTTATCCCCAAAGTGGGGGCATGTAGCCCCAGGCCTCCATCTCTGGGGACATTTAGCCCTAAACCTCCAGGTCTGGGAATATTAATCGCCCAAACATCCAGCTCTGAGTCCAACAAACGGTGAGATCAATCCAAAAGGATCTGACAAGCTCTCTCTCCTCTCCCAGATACCGGACCCCATCGGAGCTGCATAACGACAACTTCTCCCTCTCCACCATCGCTGAGGGCTCCCACCCAAACGTAAGGAGGGGTTGTGGCCCCGTTCCCCAGTCCTCTTCACCGCCCTAACCCTGTCCCTCCACCCAGCAACAGCTCCAGATCCCATTGTGGTCTTGCTGATGGCATCACAGGACCCCTCTGCACCCTCCCCACCCCATCACCACATCCACAGCTCTGTCCCCTTATGCCCCAGACCCCAACCTGCAGTCACCTATGGGGTCAGGATCACCCCTCTACCTCCTCCTTGGGATGACATCCTCCCAACTGAGGCAGAACTTGCAGGCAGTGATGGATGACGAGACATGCCAGGATGGGGCAGGATGTGTTCCCCTAGCTTGGTCCTCTCCAACCCTGGATCTTTTGGATCCAAGCAGAGAGAAGTAAAGGGCTTTGCTGAGCGGGATCCGGGTGAGGATCGTATGTCACTCTCACCTTTGGCTGAACCCGCCATAGGTTTCCCCCATTCCAACCGTTCCAACCGCAGTGCCTCATATCCAGCACTGAGGATATGGGGTTAACACCCTGGGAAAAGGGGTTTGGGGCTCGTTGCCCCTCATGGGGTTTGCTGTGGAGCCAGGGGCGTGATCCCAGCTTATGGGGTCAATGCCTGGAAGAGGCAGGTTTCCCATCCCAGTATGAACCAGTCCTTGTGTGTCTCTACCATCCAACCGCCGCCCCTGTTCCCAGTACGGTGACCCCAGTGCCTCTCACCCCACAAACCCCAACACAGCCATCGCTCAGCCCTGTAGCTGTGGAACAAACTGTGGGGCAGAGTCCAGCCCTGTTGGGAAGCTGCTCCCAGCAGCCGTTGCAGGGGGGGCTTTGGGAAGAGGCATCCCCAGCACAGCAGGGCCAGCTGTACGTGAACAAACCCCAATAAATCCAGCCATCTCTGTGGGTCTTCTGCCACGCGCCGCTTGCTCACTTAGGGAGTTGTCAGGGTGAGCCACCAGGACGGGAAGAGGAGTGGGGTGGCTGGGGTGGCTGGAAGGGTGCGGGGTGGGATCACTCCATGTGGCTTTAGGGTGCCGTTGGAGATGGTTTTGGGTCTGTGGTGGGTTGGACCCTCTCAGTGACCAGGAAGGGAGGCTGTTGGTGTTCATCATGGGTCAGGGTCCGCATGGGTTAGCAGTGCTATCACCCGGTCACTGTCACCCCCCTGAGCTGACCACCACCCCTACCCCAAATATCTCCTGGCAGGATGACCCCAGTGCTCCCCACAAGCTGCTGCAGGAGTCGCTCAAGTCCTGCTTGAAGGACGAGGAGCCCTTCAATATCCACAACTCCACGTCGCCCAAACATGAGGGCAAAGGGGAGCAGGAGGGCGCTGAACGCAACTGTCTGCAGAACAACCTGACATAACGAGGAGGAGGAGAAAGGAGGAGGAGGAGGAGGAGGCGATAGCGGGCGCCAGACTCTCCCAGCCCTACAGGAACGTCCTGGTGTCTCGTTTCTTTTCCCCGCTCTGTGGCATGTTTTGGTGTGTTTTGTACAGGAGGAGAGAACAAAGAGAAATGAATTCCCGATAATTAATGAAATAATTAACGATGATCGTCCTACAAGGCCGAAGGCTGTCATAGGGCTTCGGCCACGTTGTGTGTGTGGGGTTTTTTGGGGGTCGGGGGGGATGTGTTTGATTCGTGCTCTGTGTTCTTATCGCTTTGGGGTTAGTTCAGCGCTCTGTGATTTCTAAACCTTCGCTGTCCAGCCACTGACTTTTTTTTGTACTTCTGGCCCCATTTTTTTTCAGAAACGAGTGAGAAACCACACAAAAAGTGCAAAAAAAAGGAAGATCTTGAAATAAATAAACCTCTTTTTTTTTCTTCTTTTTTTTTTTTTAAGCTAAACTCCAGTGCCCTACGATCCCCAGACGTGGATGGGGTTTGGAGGGTGGGAGGTTGGTGCTCAGTTCTCCCTTTCCCCAGTGCTAGAGGGGGGGTTCTCCTGGAGACTTGTCCCTGGTTCCTCAGGAGAGAGGAAACAAAGTGGTTAATGAACCAAGGTGCAATGAACCGAGGTGCAGTATTCACCGTGTCATTGTGTTTGAGACAGTCCCACTGCATTCGCTGAGCTGCTGGGTAATTAATTCTTGGAGAGATGGGAGTGGGAGCCACCAGTTGATCCAACGGGTCAGCAGTGGCCCCAGCAGCACCATTAGGGCTTTGGGGTTTGCCGTTGCCTTTCCAGTAGGGCAGGTAAAGTAACAGACAGAGAGATAGAAGGTTAAGGAGTAGGTCCAACCGGAGGACGTGGGGCTGGAATCCTTTCTGATGGTGCCTATGGGATCAGCCGGACGTTGCCTAAGGAGAAAAGAAACTGCAGAGAAGAAGCCTCTTGAGCTCAAGCAGACCAAGGAACCTTCACCTCCTTTCAGAGGAGCCCGACATGTGGTCAAGGTCTTGGTGTTACCCAGTGCTTTCAGTCATGAGGGATGAGTTGAGGAGGAGGCGAGGGAATGAATATGATCCTCAATCCAGGAGCTGCTCACCCACATAGACATAGCAGGGCTGAGGGCAAAACTTGGTCACAAGGATTTATGGAGGTCTAGGGATGCTCTTGCTTGTAATGTAGGATATTTGCCCACCTCTCCCTCCGCTTTGGGGTGTCCATCTGATCCCATCACTCCCCTCCTTGCTGTGCCCCCTATTGCAGACCCTACTCACCTACCTGGCGCAATCCTGTTTCCCACGACCTCCATTCTCCACCTCATTCCAGTTGAGCCCCGTAGCCCTGTCCCACTCCATGTCGGACCTTAGTTCCTCTCCGACTGGTGGCACGTCCTGCTCTGGTTTTGCACTGGAATGGAGAGGACAGAGGGGGTTACCCATGGGGCCGGGCTCCCCATCAGTGCCTTCCTTGTCTCACACAGGGGGAGCCAATTCTGTGGGGTCTGTGAAGGAGTTTGCCTCCCAGCCAGCAAAACCCCGTGTCGGGCTTCAGTCCAGGGGCTCGACACTTTAGGGCTGGCCATTAAATTTCAATGCTTCGTTACTTTGCTGGGAGGGGAAAGACGGGGCCCTTTGTGACTGGGTGAGGTTTGGTGTGGGATGTAGGGTGCAAAGGGACTTGACATCCATGCTGGCTCTGTCCTCCTTGCCTCGTCGACCTCTTTTCTCTCACAGACACGCAACAGGATTAGAGCCATGACCGCAAGACAAGGAGCCTTTTTTCCTATTGACCAGCGCCGGCTGCCGCAAACGAAACAGCCCAAGTGCTGATTCATGAGCCAAGCCCCAATTCTTCAGGCAAGGACCGATTCACTGGTCAAGTCCTGATTTGCCAGCCAAGTCCCAATTCATCAGGTGAATCCAAATTCACTGCCCAAGTCACAGTTCACTGTTTGGGTCCTGATTCACTGCCTGAGTCCCGATTCACTGTGAGTCAATTCACCAGGTGAGTCCCAGTTCACTGGGCAAGCCCTGGCTGTGAGATCAAAGAAGGAGTGGGGTTCTTCTTCTAGGTACTTTCCCCAGGAGACAGGACAGGGACTGTGTTTGATCCCTGGAGATGGTGTCCAGCTCCTCCCTGGCACCATCTCTTAACTGGTTTGGGCAGCAGTGACCTCAAGGTACATTTGTGAGGAGCTACGTCCTGGAGGTCATAGTGGGGAGCCTGTTGGAGCATCTCTGCCACCTTCTAGGAGTCCATTGCATGGCCAGAACACCTCAGGCTCTCTGTGTTTAGGGCTGGGAAATCCCAGTTACTCCCCAGTATTCTCAGTCTGGCTGTAACAGGGAGCAATTCCAGCTGACCCTGCACTGGATTTGATGAGGAAAGCAAAATCCTCTTATCTTTATCAACCATAAAATGCTTAGTGTGGGAAAGCCCAGCTGGCCACACAGTCACTGGTGCGGCTCTGGGGATGGTTTGAACCATGGCAGCTCTCATTTATTGCAGGGTTAGCTGGTTGTACTGAGAGAGCAAAAGAATAGGGCACTGGCAGCGGTGGTAGTCAGCTGCCACAGAGCCATTTGACTTGTAAAGCTGGGAGGAGGCAAAGTGGCCGAAAGCAAGTGTGGGGTGACCAGAGCTCCCGGAGCCCACAGAGGGGATGTGGGAGAAATGGGAAAACAAAGACAAGGCACCCCAAGTCTTCTGTGTGGAGAAGTGGTAAGTGAGAGCTCCTGGGAGATACGTTTGAAGGTGAAAGGAGGGAAGGAAACTGGCAGCTCTTCAGAGGACTGATGTGAACAACTCACATAACGAGCCAACCCAGTGGGAAACAGAGCAGGAACCAGCTTGGCTACTTTGTGAGGTCTTCATTGACCTCAGGCTCAAGACAAAGGGTCTAGAGAAAGTGGGAACTAGGTCAAATTACTGAGGAAGGTCTGTAAGAGCAGGAGAAGCACGTGGGGGGATGTCGGCAAGACCAAGGTGCAAATTGAGATGGAAATAGTGAGCGGCGGCAGCAAGAGCAAGAAGAAAGGGCTTCATCAGTGGGAGGAGAGCGAGGAGGGGGGTGTTGGGCCAGGCCCAGCAGAGGAGAAAGGCAAAGGAGTCTGGAAATTCATGGGATTCCCTAGTGGGATTTGGGTTTTGCTTTGAAAATGTTTGAGAAATGGTTAAAAAGGTCAAGTCAGTGCTGAGCACAGTGAAGCAGGTCCTCCAAAAGAAAGGTGACACAGAAATGAGAGGAGGAACCAGTATACAAAGACCAGTAAGGCTTTTTGTGAAGTTCATCGTTATGAAACCAGGTAAAGCCACCTCAGATGTTTTAGGGTTGAATGGGGTTTCACAGGACTGGGCCCAGTCTGTGGAATGTCGCAGTCTGAGAACAGTCTCAGATGGTTTCTTCAGAAGGGCCACAGGGCCTACGGTGATCTCAGAATATCCTCAAACTGAAGGGCAGCTTCAAGTAGTGAACTTAAGAGTGTGGTTTAGCTTGGGACAGTTGAGTTCATGGCTGGATTTGATGCTCTTAAAGGTCTTCTCCAACCTCAACAATTCTATGGACTTTATCTGCCTGGGGCAGGTGTGCAGCTCCTCAGAGAGGTTATCCAGAGCAGGTGACATGCATCTTAAGGTGACAAGAACTGCTGACTATCCCACATGGGGATGCTGTGGGATCATTGTCGCCCCGGGGACCTCTCAGCTCTGTTTCTCATGATCTTATGTTTTCCATCACAACTTCTCTGCAGGAACAGAGCTGAAGGGTCAAGCTAGTCCAGGTTCTCCACCTGCTGGACAACTCACCCCTGACTTTGTGCCTCCCCAGTATTTCTTGATTCGGGACTGTTGCTGAGATTCATGTGTAGGAGTTGTGAAATGAAAGAGAAGTCACTTGGCAGGAGCCCATCAGTGCTGAATGAAGATGTCCTGAATGAAGATCTCCTTCCGCTAGGTGCTCCAGAAACGCAGCGTGAAAACACAGCTCTGGCTTCCGAGAGCTCCCAATTTAACTGCGAGGCAAGAGACAGCAGATGGAGAAAATCTGTTGGGTAGAATTGCACAAAATGACAGCGAGACAATCCAGGCTGGCCTGGCAGACAGCAGGGATTAGTGCATGGTGAGCCAATGTGGACATTTTCCATGTGGACGTTGGGAAAGAGATTTCCATGAGGGATTTGGGAGAAGATAAGGAGATTCCTCCACAGCTTTAGAGCTCAAATGTGGTGAGCCAGGAGTGCAGAGAAGGGGAATCTCTGAGCCTTGGAATGGGCTGCCAGGGAGGGGGCTGAATCTCCATCCCTGAACATGTTTCGAAGTTGAGAAGGTCTGGAGATTTTAGCGGTGGGCTGGGACAGTTCTGTTCATGGCTAAACTCGATGATCTTAAAAGTCTTTACCAACCTAAATGATTCTGCCATTCTGTCATTCTATGAAGCTGTCTGGTGGTACTAGGAGAGGGCAGGAAAAAGAGATGTGAGAGAGCTCTGTGAGAAAAAGTCTGGAAGAGAGGCACAAGGAAGAGCAGGATATGAGGGGCAGTCAGAAGAGGGTGAGAAGTGGAAAGGGAGGATGAGAGGAGGGCAGAGTATCTGGCAGCATGCAGTGTCTTCAGAGATCTAGGAATGAAGGAGGAGGATGGGGCTTTCTCTGTGTGTTTTGATCCCATTTCCCCCACAGCCATCCTCAGAATCTTGGCAGTTCTTCAGGGAAGCAGCCCCAGCAGGGGATGGAGCCCGGGCAGAGGCAGAGGTGGTCCTCAGATGACACTGGTGCTGGCTCCCCACAGTTTCAGCAAGTTTGCCAAGGAATTTTTAGGCTCTGGAAAGAAATGCCAAGCAAGGGTGTGGAGTCATCGGCACTGAAGGATTTCAACAAACAGGTTGGACCAACATCTGTCAAGAAGGTTTAGGTTGAGTTGATTCTGCCTAGCGGCAGGTGCTGCTCTATCAACATGACCTCTTCTCATTTCTCCAGTCTAATGCTCAGTGATCCCACAATGCTTCTGCTGCTTTAGTTTTCTCCTCATCACAAATGTCAGGTTGTTCTTCCATCCTTCTTCCAGGACAACAAACACCCAGACATGTGACACCCTCAAGCTAGAAAAGGTGAAGGCAGGGGGACATCTGCACTGCTGTGAGTTATTTATTGTAGGTGTTACTTAAAGGCAGCTCGGGTGTCCCAGCTATTCATTGCATCCTCAAGCATCTACATTTATATTTATTTGCCTCCCATAGAACATGTTTGTTTGAAAGGGACCTCCAAATGCCATCCAGTCCAATCACCGTACAACAAGCAGGGACATCACTCACTAGACCAGATTGCCCAGAGCCCCATCCAGCCTGATCCTGAATGTCTCCAGGGATGGAGCATCAACTACCTCTCTAAGCAACCCCCCATCTCCTCCCTGATACTTCATCTCTCCAGCCCAACCCAACCTATTCTCCAGTTCTATGATACCAGA
Source organism: Upupa epops (assembly GCA_013397515.1). Lineage (NCBI taxonomy): Eukaryota > Metazoa > Chordata > Aves > Bucerotiformes > Upupidae > Upupa > Upupa epops. The sequence continues at coordinate 227,771 of VZRI01004364.1, read as the reverse complement.
GAATCAGAGAGTCGTGGACAGAAGCACGTCCAGACACAATGGTGGGCAGCGATGCCCGAAATTAGGTGCTAACCAGAACCAGTTCCACACAAACAAGATGGAAAGGACCCAAGTCAGATGTTCACATTGAGAATGGAACAGATTTTCCCCGCAGAGTTAACAGCAGAGCCGTGAGGATTGAGGTTACGGTGGGGTGACACGTCCGGGGAATATTGACAATGGCCCCTCGCCGGGGTGTTGTGGGGAGGGACCTGCTGGATCAGAAATTCTTTTCAATCCCAGCTCTCGCATTGCTGCAGAGGAATTCAGCCCCTGGTTCAGCTCATCCATTATTCCCTCCAGCTGCTTTATTTTTTTGCTGTGGCATTGAGCAGCTTGAATTTATCTCTCAAGCACAAGCTGAGTTAAAGGGACGACTCAGCTGTTCCTTTTCTTAGCTGGCCATTGACTCAACCCAACATCTGCTCCTCTGTTAACCTTCTCTGGCCTTGGAGCATTAATGATCTTTCATCACTCAAAGCGTTAATAAAGCGTTTAGCAGCAAGACAAGACAAACTCTTCTGCGTTGGGATGCTCCTCCTGCTGCAGTTTGGGTTTATGTGTTAAAATCCAAAGGGATGAGAACATCCCAGTGTCCCTGCCCATGGCAGAGGGGTTGGAATTCAATGATCTCCGAGGTCACTTCCAACCCAACCCATTCCATGATACATTGGGTCATCAAAGGAGATAAATCAGAGTATCATGAAGTTTGGAAGAGCCCTCCAAGATCATCCAGTCCAACTATCAATCCAACCCCACCCTGCCCACTGAACCAGCTTTCTAAGTGCCATATCTACAAGTTTTTTGAACTCCTCCATGAATGGTGACTCTACCCACTCCCCTGGACAGCCTGTTCTAAAGTCCCTTCTCCCTCTAAATCCTTCTTCACTCACTCATGCCAAGAATCCCCCTGCTTCAAGTGAACGTGCTGGGAGTGACCCCAAATGCCACATGATTAATTGTTTGGATTTGTCCAGTTGTGGGATTGTTGGGTTTTTTGACTTCTGTTCATGGATTCTGGTGTGACCCACAGAACTCGACTGGAAGCAGTGCTGTGACCCATAGATACTCCATGATGCTCCATGAGGTTTGTGCTGCTGGGGATGCTGCCAGTTGGCCCAAAGCAGATGGGAGGGACAGGGGCAACAGCTGTGAATGGTGGTAGCCCTTCAGGAAAGGTGAGAAGGAACAAATTAAGAAGGACCAGAGGTGTTTTGAAAGATGCAGCTGCACTTTGCATGCAGTTTGGGTCCCCTTCCTGCTGCTACAGGAAAAGGAGAGGATTTCACATTTCATTTACAGGCTCTGTGGCAGACAGAGCAGGAGAAAAACTGCTACAGGGAGAGAAACGTGACAGCACAGACAAAAGGTGGTCTGAGAATGGTTTGTGTGCACACCATACAGAGGAACCCAGGTAGGAGGGACATCTTCAGGCTCTTCTCCGTCTGTCAGCAGCTTTCACTGCGGTCTGAGCAGCACAACCGGGCTCTGCAGACAAACCGAGTGAAGCAGGAGGCCAGGAGCCAGATTCTTTCAAAGGGCAGTGAAGAAATTAAGGCTCTGGCTGCACCAGTATAGAGCAGGGACTTAAGCTGGTTTACTTGAGCTGCTGAGAGCAGACCCAGGTTCCCAGCTCTGAAAGGGTAGGAGAACAAAAGCCCCAGCGACATAGACTTTTAAAGGAGCTTTCAGCTAAAGCTTTTGAAGAAATGAAGCCATCAAAGGAGGAGAGAGAGGAAGTCCTTTCACAGCTAAATAACTGGTTAAAGGACAGGAAGCAAAGAACTGACACACGATGGATTTCTGCCACTGAGAGACTTAACAGAGGGGGCATCTCCAGGTCTGGGCTGTCCAGCCTATTCTGAAGAGAATGGGATGGTGAAGAGATAATAGACACAAAGTCAGGAAATAAAGGAAGAAGAGCTGCAATGGCTCAACCAAATGTCCATCAGCTTTTCTATATCATCACCATGCTAACTTGGTCAACACAAACAGAAAAAGTGCTCCCACAGCTCTTCTCCCAAGCCAGTGGTGGCCGTGAGAGACCTTCTTTGATGAATTTACCCCCTTCATCTGTTGATTCACCTTGCTAAATCTTCAACAGTTAACTTGTGGTTCCAAAGAGCTGAACTTGGCAGACGTCTCCTCTTTGTGATTTATTAGCATTGTTTGATGCCCCCTAATGCTCACAGTGGATGAGACAGTATAAGGCTGCAGCATTTTCTCTACACGTCCCTTGGTTCAGCCAGGCAACTCTCATCTACATTATGAACTAGATGGTCTTTAAGGTCCCTTCAAGCCTAAAGAATTCTATGATTCTATCAAAATCAAGAGTTACGCAGCTTAGGTGGTGCGAGGAAAGGTGAATTCAGTGCCAGGAGGATGGAAAATCAGGCGTACAGGCAGAAATGACATAAGATAAAGGGGATTTTGTGAAATAATGTGAAAACATTCATTACAAATCCAAATGAGCATTGGGATATATTACATTTCTACTGGTGATGACAACTTCAGTCCTAGAACTCATTGGCTGAATAATTCCTTATTTCAAATTGAAATGGCCAATGGACTTACTTTCTGCTTGGGATGGGGAGATTCACCCAGGTCAGGGCATGTTTGATCTGCAGAGGTGATTTTTACTGGTATAATGAGGCCTTTAAACTCATCAAGTCTGACCTTGGACCCAGCACTGCCAGGTCACCTCCAGCCACTGTCCCTCAGCACTGTCTACTGGTTGTTTCAATCTCTCTAGGTATGGCTGCTCCACCACTGACCCAGGCAGCCTGTTTGATAACCCTTTGGGTGAAGAAATTATTGGTTAATGTGATCTTGATTAATGTATTCTTTGAACTTTAATTGCCATGGTCTCCTAGCTTGTAGGATATCAACCATCCCTTGTCCTGTTTATGGAGGATTAAGTGTCTTTCAACTATTCAGTTCTATGTAAACAGAACCATCTGGAGTTAGCACAACCCAAACTTATTGTTTTACTTTTCAATCACCACCATGCTGCTGGCAGATGGTTGATACTGGTCCATACTGGGACCCAGTCCTATTTAGGACCTTCATGAACACTCCAGATGAACACCTCTCATGACCTTCATGAACACCCCTCATGAAGCTCAACCACATAGGTTGATGGCAGATGGTTGATACTGGTCCATACTGGGACCCAGTCCTATTTAGGACCTTCATGAACACCCCTCATGAAGCTCAACCACATAGAATCATCAGGGATCGGAAGGAACCTTGAAAGATCATCCAGTTCAATCCCCCTGCCACAGCAGGATCACTTAGACCAAGTCGCACAGGAACACATCCAGGCGGGTCTGGAATGTCTCCAGAACCCCCCTGGGCAGCCTGTTCTAGTGCTCTGTTAGCCTCGTGAGAAGAAGTTCCTGCTGATACTGATATGGAACCTCCTCTGTTCCAGCTGGCACCCAGTGCCCCTTGTCCTGTCCCCAGATGCCCTTGAGAAGAGCCTGGCTCCATCCTCCTGACACCCACCCCTCACAGATTTATAGACATGAATGAGGTCACCCCTCAGTCTCCTCTTCTCCAAGCATGGATGAACCCAAAGGCCCGTGAGGAGATGATGCCCCAGGAATGGCTGAGGTGGCCCTGGGGACCAGTGAGAGCCCCTGACGGCAGCGGAGGGAAGGCGGGACAAGGTTGTCAGAGCTTGCACTGCACCCGCCCCTCCAGCAGGGGGCGCGATGATGCTGCGCTGGGCGCCGGCGTCAGCGCCATTTTATTCCCCCGCCCGCCTCCTCCTCTCTTCTCCTTCTCCCCTCCCTCAGCTCCGTAAAGCTCCCGGTTGCCCTTCCGCCATGTTCACGGAGCTCAACGAGCTCCTAGACGCTTCCCCGCAGCGACCGGAGACGGTGAGACGGTAGAGGGGCGGGAAGGGAGGAGGAACCGAGGGCGGGGCCGAGGCGGGGCCGGGTGAGGTGGCTGCGCAAGATGGCGGCGGCTGCCCTAAAGCGCCTCAGGGCGTTTTCTCAGGCCAGGGGTCTTCTCTCAGCCTGGCTCCGGCTCCCAGCTGCTCTTCACGGCCTCTGCGTCACCTCTTCTCGGTCCCTGCTGTGTGTCTGTGTGTGGAGCGGTAAAAAACGGGGGTAAAACCCGCTACTGGTGGGTTCCCGAGGCTTCTCTGTTCATGCAGTTAATGGAATTGAACATTAAAGGTCTGGAGAGTAACGGGTAGCTGAGGGAGCCGGAGCTGGTTAGTCTGGAGAAAGAGAGGGTGACGGACACCTTCTCACTATCTGCAGCTACCTGAAAGGAGGTTGGAGAAGAGTTGGGGTTGATCTCAAAAGAAACAAGCAATGGGACAGAGCACATGGCTTCAAGCTGCACCAGGGGAAGTTCAGGTTGGCCATGAGGAAAAACTCCATAGAAAGGGTCATCAGGGCTTGGTACAGGGTGTTCATGGGGGTAGCGTTTGAATTGCCATCCTTGGACTTCTTCAAAGACATGGAGATCTGGAGCTTAGGGACAGGATTTAGTAGTGGCCTAGGGACAGATGGGTTCATGGTTGGATTTGACTAACTTAAAATCCAGCCTAAATGGTTGTGCAATACCCTCACCCTGTGCAAGAGGCCATAAAGTGTTTCAGGTAGAAAGGTGAATAAAATATTCTGAGCTACACATTATCACAAGTTATTATTGAGAAATATTACCTTAAAAGCGGGTTTGGGGACATAATTTCATAGAACCAAAATTCAGTTCAAAAAGCCCTTTGAAATCCTCAAGTCCAACCATGAACCCAGTTGTCCCAACCCACTGCTAAACCCTGTCCCTAAGCTCCAGGTCTCCATGACTTTGAAACCCACCCCAGGTCCAGGTCTCCATGACTTTGAACCACCACCAGGGATGGTGGTTCAACTCCTTCTCTGTTTTGCAAGGTTGAGTTTACTCTCTTTAATCCTCGCAGGCTGAAATACTCCAGTAATTCCTTATAGTTTCAGGAAGAAACCTCAGGGAAAAGCACTCCTGGTCAGAGGTCAGGCCCTCAAGACTTGAAATAAACCTGTTACAGGTTGATTGAGGCTTGGTGGTAGATAGACTGACGCTGTTTAAGCTGCTAAGTGCTTGTTCCTGTGGGATCATAATTGAGATTATAACAGATGTGGCATGTCCAGGGAGGAGCCCTTGTTGGGGTTTTGAGGGTTGACAGGACGGTGCTGGTGTTGTTAAGGAGGGTTTGATGGTGGAGCTGTGGGATGAAGGTTGATACTGTCACCCACAAACCTAGTTCTGGAGGCTTGGGTTTCAAACTGCTCCAAATAGAAAGTTCTGCTGAGCAAACCCAAAAGGTGATTTGGCCTGAAAATCCTGAGTTTTAACTTTGTAGCCGAGGCAGGGCTTGTCAGGAGCTGAACCAAAGACTCGTCTGTGTGAGGGATTGCCTGAGATTCATGTCAGCAGTTCCTCTGCCATCAGATAGTATTGCAGATCCCTCTTTATTGTGGTGTCTGGCAGTCGTGTGGAGCAGCAGAACGTGCCTGGCTCTGGCATTGGGGAATACCACTAGTGGCTTTTGCAGGTCTCTGCCATTCTGATTTCCGCATCTCCCTGGCTGGTTTATGCTGTTTCCAAAGTGGGTGAAGCCACTGTCTGCATGGGGGTGTGTGTGACATGTCACCACTGACTGCATCTCACACCTGCTGCAGCCCTGCCAAGGGCATTTTGGCAGCTTCTGACTGGAAGTCTGAAAGTGGAAAGAGTGTGAAAGCAGAGTGGAGGGATGGTCTGGGACAGGGGTAAGAAGGTGCTACAAGAAATCCTGGCATCTGGTAGTGCTTTATCCCCAGCAGCTTCTTCCTGGGCTTGACAAGAATGTGCAGAAGGGGGAGGATCGAACTGTAAAGTCTAATTGACAGCTGTGAGGTTTCTTCACACCAGCAAATGAGGATGAATCTCAAATAGTGTGTCCCCATCTCTCATTCTGGGGTCAATTACAGGCCTCTCACTCACTGCCAGAAGAACACTGAGGGGCTGGAGCGGGCCAAGAGAAGGCTAGTGGAGCTGGGAAACAGGCTGCAGCAGAAGGAAAAGGGTCAGGAGAATGACTCATGAGAAACTGGGGAGCTTGATGACAAGAAAAGGAGGCTCTGGGTAGGCCTCGCTCTCCTCAACTCTCTGAACTTAAGGAGGTTGGAGCCAGCTGGGGGCCAGTCTCTTCTCCCCAGGATGAGAGGAGCTGGCTTCTAGTAGTTGGCTCCAGAGGAGGTTGAGGTTGTCCCTGTGGAGGAATTTCTGGCCCACAGGGGTTGTCCAAGATTGGCCCAGGCTGCTCAGGGCAGTGGTGTAGAATCCTTGTCCCTGGAAGGGTCACAAAGCTGTGGAGATATGGGGTGAGGAACAGGGGTTAGTGGGGAGTGAATGGTTGGACTTGAGGTGCTTAACAGTTTCTTCCAACCCCAAATGATTATGTGATTCTCTAAGTTGGTTGTGGTGAGGCTGGGACTGACCTGCTCCTCACAAGAATTCCTCTTCCCTGGCAGCAAAGCAAAGGCACCTTCCCTCAGATCCTCCTGGGAACTGGTGGCTTCCTGCCAAGTGTTAAATGTTCTGGTATCTCTAGTCTGTAGGGTTGGGTGGACAAGGACCTTCCTGAAGGCAACCTGACCATAGGGGTCTGCAGACTTTGGAAACTGGTCAAACCCCAGTTCCTGTATTGAGTCAGACCCTGATCCCTGTATCTGGTTGAACTCCAATTCCTGTATCTGTTCCATGCTCTGGAGCTGATTCAACATGACACAAACCAAAGACTACTCCAGTCTTGCCCATTCCAAAACTGCTCTTGGGATGGTGCCTCCTCTTACTGGGATACTCTCAGCACTATCACCTGTTTTTTGGATGAGAAAGAGCTTTCTGTGAGCTGGAAGGTGTGGTGCTGCTCACTGGTGTCCTGCAGCAGGCTGTGTCCTCATTTTCCTCCATTAAATGGTTTTCTCCTTCTTTTTTAGGGTAAATTCATGCTGCTGAGAGACACCAGGACAGATGGCAGCTTCCTGGTGCACCATTTCCTCTCCTTCTACCTTAGAGGTAGGACATCAGTAGGACTCTCCAAGGCAAGGGTTTGCACCTTGGAGCTTTCTGTGTGCATGGCGTCTGGTTCTTCAGTGCATGAGACACTCTCTGATCATCACAAAGGTTTTGGGGTCGGGATTTATGTATCCCAGTCCCAACGTGCTCTTGGGATTTACTCTAGGTCCTCGAGCACACCTGGCCTGGTTCCTCATGTTGCCATCAGCGCAGCAAGCCCCATAAATCACATATGACATGCAAGTGTTGACTGCAGTCCCTTTACTCAGTGTTTATAACCTGATTAATAAGATCAGGAGCAACTGTCTGGCCCTGAGCAAAGAACCCAAGAGCATAGCAACCTGTCTGATTGCTTTTCTGACACCAGTTTTACATGTGAGGAACCAGAGCAGCCAATGGGATCAAAAATCCTTTTAAACTTCTCAGACCCCAAACCTCACTGAGAGGGTTCTGTGCTTTTTAGGGTCAGCCCACCCTGTCCCAAGTGGCCAGTGATGGCTCAACCAGGGCCAATGACTGTTCCACTTAAAATCCACATCGTAATTTAAAAATACTCATTTTATTTACACCCATACCATGAGGCGAGGTCATCATGTGCTGTTCTCCCCTGCAAAAAAAGTCAGCTGTTTTGTTTTGTGGGGTTTTTTTTTCTCCACTCAAGGCCACTTGTCCCCTGAGAGCCCAAAGTGGGAATTTTTTCTGGCATGTTCGTGGTTTCAGTGGTTCGTGTCAGGGCCGGCCATTGACCTCACTGCAGAAGTTCCAACAAACAGGCAGGAGATCCCAAAGACAGAAAATGGGCCTCCTGCTTTTTTTTTTTTTTGAGTAATTTTATTATCAATATTAATTTTTTTTTAAAAAAAACTAATGTGAAAATCCTACAAAAAGATGAAAATTGAAAGCCCAGTGGCAAGAAATTGAGGGTCTGCCTGGACCCGCATCACTGCATCACTTCAAGGCCTTGCTGGATACATTTGTACCCTGGCTGTTGTGATTTAATGTTTGATAACAAGTAGCTTACAAAATAGAAATGATAATGTGTTGTTTTTAACCCCTTCTCANTAATGTGTTTTTTTTAACCCCTTCTCACCCAGCTGGCTGTAAAGTTTGCTTTGTGGCCCTGCTCCAGTCCTTCAACCACTACAACATCGTAGCACAGAAACTGGTAAGTCTCTTGGTGTTAAGTTTATCATAGAATAGGAAGAAGAGTGGTTTATTCAGCAAGTCACTGAATTGTTTGGGTTGGAAAAGCCCTTTGAGCTCCTCAGGTTCCACCGGCACCATCAGGTCCCCACTAACCACTGTCCCTCACCCCACATCTCTACAGCCTGGGGAGACAGACTCCCCCACTGCCCTGGACACCCCTTGTGAGTGTGATTTGTTCCTCAGGTCCAACATGAACCTGCCCTGGGGCAACCTGAGACCACTTGCTCTTGTCCTGATGAGGGATAAGAGACTGACCCCCAGCTGGCTTCAACCTCTTGAAGTTCAGTGAGTTGTGGACAGTGCCAAGGTATCCTCTGAGCCTCCTCTTCTCCAGTTCAACCCCTCTAGTTTTTTCCTCAGCCACTCCTCAGAACACTGGTGATCCAGCCTCTCAGTGTCCTTCTGGACCTGACCCCAGGATTCAAGGTAGAGCCTCCACAGTGCACAGTACAGTCTCTTCTGAGCTCTCTTTTCTCCAGTTCAGCACCCCAGTTCCCTTACAGAGCAAAACTGGGCATAGAAACCAGTGGAGGCAGAAGATTCACTTGTGGGCTGGGGGAACCTTGTCTACTCTAAAAGCAGAACTGTGTTTGTGGTGGCATCCCAACACCAGGGATGCTGTGCTGTTGTCACCTGCCTTGCAGGAAGAGGCAGCAAAAGGAAAGAACATGAGGATTAACCTGAGCACACGTGCAGTGCAAATCAGAATGATTCTTTGCCTGATGCTTCAACCCTAAGAAGGTTCCTGACACATAAGGCGGAGATAAGAACAATACATTCTGGCCCCAGGGGAGTGCAGATTGGTTATTATGGTCACCTATGGCATTGAGCTGGCCCTGGGCCACTGGTTTCCAGTCTGTCAGTTCTAGATTCTGCCTTTGGTCACTGTGAACTTTCCTTTAAGCTCTGAGGTTGTTTCTGCCTCTCAGTCCTTTCATAAGGTCTTGCCTTTTGTTTCATAGAATCACTGAATCATTAAGGTTGAGAGATACCTCCAAGATCATGAAGTCCAATTTGATTTAATCCTCAGCCTGAGTGAAGACACCAGGCTGAGTAAAGGTGGGGTTTGGTGATGGTGTTTTAGTCAGGCATTGGAAATCTGAGGTTAGGTTTGTGTGCCTCAGTACAAGAAGGACATTGAGAGGCTGAAGGGCAACAAGGTTGTGGAAGGGTCTGAAGAACAAATCTTGTGAGGAGCAGCTGAGGGAGCTGGTGCTGATTAGTCTAGAGAAAGAAGGTGGAGGAGACCTTTTTGGTGTCAACAACTACCTGAAAGGAGGTTGGAAAGAGGTCGTGTTGGTCTTTTCTCATAAGGAACAAGTGATTGAACAACAAGAAATGTCCTCAAGCTGTACCAGGGGAACTTTGGGTTGGCCAGNAAGCAGAACTGTGTTTGTGGTGGCGTCCCAACACCAGGGCATCTGCTGTGCTGTTGTCACCTGCAGGAAGAGGCAGCAAAAGGAGAGAACATGAGGATTAACCTGAGTACACGTGCAGTGCAAATCAGAATGATTCTTTGCCTGATGCTTCAACCCTAAGAAGGTTCCTGACACATAAGGCGGAGATAAGAACAATACATTCTGGCCCCAGGGGAGTGCAGAGTGGTTATTATGGTCACCTATGGCATTGAGCTGGCCCTAGGCCACTGGTTTCCAGTCTGTCAGTTCTAGATTCTGCCTTTGGTCACTGTGAACTTTCCTTTAAGCTCTGAGGTTGTTTCTGTCTCTCAGTCCTTTCATAAGGTCTTGCCTTTTGTTTCATAGAATCACTGAATCATTAAGGTTGAGAGATACCTCCAAGATCATGAAGTCCAATTTGATTTAATCCTCAGCCTGAGTGAAGACACCAGGCTGAGTAAAGGTGGGGTTTGGTGATGGTGTTTTAGTCAGGCATTGGAAATCTGAGGTTAGGTTTGTGTGCCTCAGTACAAGAAGGACATTGAGAGGCTGAAGGGCAACAAGGTTGTGGAAGGGTCTGAAGAACAAATCTTGTGAGGAGCAGCTGAGGGAGCTGGTGCTGATTAGTCTAGAGAAAGAAGGTGGAGGAGACCTTTTTGGTGTCAACAACTACCTGAAAGGATGTTGGAAGGAGGTGGGGTTGGTCTTTTCTCATAAGGAACAAGTGATTGGACAACAAGAAATGGCCTCAAGCTGTACCAGGGGAACTTTGGGTTGGCCAGGAGGGAAAACTTCTCCCTGGAAAGGGTCATCATCAGACTGTGGAACAGACTGCCCAGGGAGGGAGTTGAATCACCATCCCTGGACCTGGATGTCTGGAGCTTAGGTTCAGGCTTGGGTATGCTGATAGCCAGGAGACCTGAACTCACCCCAGATCTCTGTATGTAGGGATAGGGAGCTCAGGCAGCTATGAAGATGGCTGCTGAGCACACCCTAGCTGTCAGCATTGTTGACAGACAGCCTCCTGGCTAAGAAGCCACCTAGACAAGCCTACTGGCTATTACTAACAGTATGATACATGGTCATGAACTGTCCAGTCACAGGCCTGGTGATATCTGTGAGCCAATTGTAATAGGCCTTATGTAGCAAGCTGGCCAATATCAATACAAGATAGAACTGCGTAAGTGTGACAAGAAGTTATAAAGAAGCAAGAGAGAACAAAGGAGTGCTCTTTGTTCAGTGCTCTTCTTCAGAGCCTCTTCAATATTCCACAGCAGTTTGGTGCTCAGGGCTCTTTAGTGCTATGTGCTTGGTAGTAGCTCTGTAGTAGTAGTGTGTGTCTTTGTATCATACAGAGCAAATACTAGCTGAGAGAAGAATAAAGACCAAGCTTTCATTCATCATGTCGTCCACCTCTCTCTGATGCTTCACAGGATCCATCTAGTGCTGGGACCTGCTTCTCCAGCTGGAAAATGAGACTGCACTTGCTGGGTCCACTCAGGAGCATTATGATACTGAGGGGCTTGAATTCCTGGTCCAGTCCATGCTGGACATGCTGCTTCTGGCCCTTCTCTGCCATACAGGCTGGCCCTGGGCTGTCAGCACTGGGTGTTGTGAAGCTGGGATGAGGTTTATAGGGTATTTGCTGGTTCTTCTGCCCTTGGCTGGAACTTTCTTTCATTGCACGTCCTCACAGTTGTGCAAGAAGCTTCTTATAGCTCTCTGCCCAGCTTTCTGGCAGAGTTTGAGCAAGCAGATACCTCTTGCCAAAGCCAAATCCCCGCAGCCTCCATCACATCATGGGATTTGCTGTTCCTGAAGGTGAAAAGAGAGGAGACAGTGTGGAGTAGATGAAGCAAGAGCTGCCTCACTTGCTGATTAACACTGTACCTTGAGAAGGCACTTGGAAAACAAAAGGGATCTGTGCAGAAGTGCTGGCTGGTGCCTTGCCTCAGGCTCTGCTTGGCAGGTGGGACCAGTTTCCTCCCAGGAGCACATGGAGAAAACCAGGAAAAAAAAATAGGGTGAGCACAGGGCTTGGATTTAAAACCTGGCTCAGCCAGCCTTGCCTTGGAGTATCTTCTGGCCATGATAGATGTTGCCTCTGTGATTTTCTGATTGCTGGAGACAGTGTTTTCTGTCCTTATCTATCCTTCTCTCTGGAGGTCATTGGATGGTCCGAGTCCTTGTAGGGATTGATCAGCGGCTTAAGATCTGGCCGTAACACATTTTTAAATCAAAAAACAGAGAAGAAAAATTATTTAAAAATATTTACCCATATCATTTTAACATCAGAATAAGAGGAGGGTGAAGCAGGGGATGCCCAGGGCTAGAAGGCTCCAAGCCCAGGGGTTTAAAAGTTGTGAGGGCTGGGAAACCTCCCCTGACCAGCCAACTTCTTCAGAGAGTTCAAATCTTGATGTTTTCTCTCGGGGAATCTGTGAGCTGCTTTCTCAGGATCTTTATATCCTGCTGCTGGTTCACCAGTTCTTCCTGTCAAGCAACACTGCATTGAGCTCAACCTCCCTGAACCCTTAAACCATCTTATCTCCCCATCTCCTCAACCTCCCACCAGCCCCATTTCCAAGCTCCTGAGACCCCACAGATCTGTTCTTTCTTCTCCCTCCTAAGGGGATTCCGGGCTGAGGCCTGTCCCCATGGGAGCCCTTTCCTATGTATTGCATTGCACAAGTGTCGTGATGCCCAGCCCACTTCATACTCGAGATGCTGTGTGTGTGAGCGTGGGTTGTGCCAGAGAGTCAGTATTGCCACAGTGATGAGCTGGAGATAAGGAGAACAAAAGAGTTTTGCCACCCACAAAGGGATGGTGAAGAAATTGCTTCCAGCAGGATGCTTGGGGCAGCTTTGGAGAAGCTTCTCCCCACCCTCTTGCTGCCTCTTGAGATCCAGCTGGTTTTCTGTTGTTCCTAGGAGGTTTGAAGCCCCCAAATCACTGTGCATCTGTTTTTTTTGATCTCCTGGAGGGTGACCGTTGTGTGTAACAGAACCTCCTGTGTGGGACCTGCTGATGTGTTAAACTCATCAGCACCTTTAGATGAGACTCGGTAAAAATGGGCTGCTGACCCCAGTTTGATCTGTTTGCCCCATCCCTCCAAATCTCTTCCCTCTGCAACGTCAAGTTTCTCCTCTCTCAAGGGAGTAAATCTGACAGCTGCCAAGGATCGGGGACAACTTATTTTCTTGGAAGGCCTCAAGTCCTGCCTTGACCTCCTGTTTGGAGAAGAGAAGGAGCAGCCAGGACAACCCAGTCCTCTCCAGTTTCTAAGGTAAACCTGAGCAGCTCTCTTGGGGTTGGCTCTGTGCCCACCCTGTTTCATACTTCAGGAGTTTCTGCAAGGCCAGATGTGAGGTCGTGGAACAGACCCAGGTCAGGTTGGACCTTGGGGCTGTGAGCAACCTGTTCTGGTTGGGGATGTCACAACCCTAGAAGACCCTTAAAGATCCAACCCAACACATTACATGATCCCAGGAGCATGGGGCAGGAAGGTCAGTGAGTAGGAGGGTGACTACACATATGAGTTGATCCCCCTTCTCTTCCAGGGAGAGTACTTGCAACCTCAGAGCCTTGTTTGACTTTGTCCAGACATCCCTTAATCCAGACAGCAGTGACTCCTGGAAGGTCCCTGTGCTGCTGGTGGACGACCTGAGTGTCCTGCTGAGTCTGGGTGCCTCACCAGTGGCTGTACTGGATTTCATGCACTACTGCAGAGTCACCGTGTGCTCCCAGATGAAGGTACCAGATGGGTTCAGAAGAGCCTCTGGAAGGCTTCAGCTTTCCAAGAAATTGGAATAGTTGCTTCAAGGCCACTCTGAGAATTGTGTAAGATGCTGTGGAGAACCCTTTGCAGCACCTTCTCAGGAGGTGCTGTCTGGACTTAACAATGGAGTTGAGTGGGAACTTAATGTTGTCTGTGGTGACTACAGCAGAAGCTGTTGGGGTGTGTTTTTAAGCTGTGGGGAGCTCTTGGCTTCTTCTGACAGATGTTATCCTTCCAGGGAAACATCGTGGTGCTGGTTCACAGCAACGAGGACTCAGAAGATGAGGAAAACGAGCTAGTTGTGAACTCCCTGTGTCACCACAGTGACCTAATCCTGTGGGTAGAGGGGCTAGCCACTGGCTTCTGCAAGGATGTTCATGGGCAGGTAATGTGGCACACATTAATCTCACTCATGATACTGTCCACAAGTCCATGCGTAGGTGACACGTGCTCTGTCTGACCCATGGGAGGTGGCCCAGGACCAGCCTGGTGTGTAGCATGTCCATGGCATAACAAGCAGCCTGCTCAGTCACAGATACCAGAATGGTGTAGAATCACAGACTGATGGGGTTGGAAGTGATACCTGAAGGACATCAGGTCTGCTCCTCTAGAGTAGATCCTACACATCCAGGAAGGTTTGGGATCTCTCCAGAGCAGGACACTCCACAACCTCTCTGGGCCAGGGCTCTGCCACCCTCAATGTTAAGACGTTTCTTCTCATGGATGTTGAGGTGGAACTTCCCAGGTTCCAATTTGTGCCCCTTGCCCCTTTGTCCTGTCAGTGAGCACCACAGGGAAGAGTCTGGCTCCGTTGTCCACTCTGTTCAGTAACAGTTTGTCTCTTTGAAACTGAGGAGCCCACAAGTGGACCCAGGACACCAGCTTTAGCCTCAACAGGGCAGAGCAGAGCAGGAGGAGAACCTCCGACCTGCTGGTGACACGCTTCTTCATGAACCCCAGGAGACCATTAGCCTCCTTGACCACACTGCTAGCTCATGGTCAGTTTGGTGTCCACCAGCCCAAGGGATGATGTTCCTGTTCCTTTCACTTTGCAGATAAAAATAATTCACAGAGTGTCCTTGGAGCTGACAGGGGAGCAGGATCGTGTTCAGCTCTACCAGTACAAGATACAGGACAAGAACGTCACCTTCTTTGCTCCGGGACTGTCAGCTGCTGTCCTGTGAGACGATGGTACTGCTCAACACAGTGTGAGGTTGGTGCCACCATGTTGGGTTTGCCACCGTACCAGCCTGGCTGTGTCCCTAGGAATGTCAAAGTGACATGTGACACTCAAAGGGTTGTTGAGCCGCTCTCCAGCAATGAGCTCAGCCCGGAGGAGCCCCTTGTCCTCCCACCCCGTTCCCAACACATGCAGGCCGAGAATGAAAACCAATGGAAGAATCCACCTTGGAGCATGCAAATACAAGCAAGGCAGGGGGACGCCTGGGCCTGCGTGAAGGCATCACCCCACCCTTCTACTGGCATTTAACGAGGTGACACAGAGTGGGGTGGAGGCAGGGATGGTCTATCAGGGTGTTGCAATCCTTGCCTTTCTCCCAGCTCCAGCACCGCGGAGGTTTGCTCAACCCCCAGCGTCCATGTGATTAAAAACATCTGCAGGTACCTGTAGAGCTTTTCACCTTCCTATGGTGAGACCTCCTGGTGGTCTTGTTCCATCTGTTTGGTTCTTTCTCCTCTTCTTCATGTGAAACTCCACAGTAAGTTTGCAGACATCCAGATGGGTGGGGGTGTGGATCTGCTGGAGGGTTAGGAGGCTTCACAGAGGGGTCTGGCCAGGATGGTGTGATGAGGGTCACTAAGACTGAGTGCTGGGTCCTTGGGTTACCCCAGCCCTCTGGGGCAGAGTGGCTGGAAAAGGACCTGGGGAGGGGGTTTCTCACCAGCCACCGTGACCGGGGTTTGACCTTGAGATACAGCTTCTGCCCTGTGAGAGTTATCCAGGACAGTGGTGGAGTCCCTGTCCCTGGAGGAGTTGCAAAGCCATGGATATGTGGGGCGAGATTTAGTGGGGCCATGGTAGTGCTGGGGCACGACTTGGACTTGAAGGTCATTTCTGACAGAAACACTTGTTTTTCATCACTGGTGGCTTTAGCCCTGTTCTTTATCCTGGGCTTCTGTTGTCCCCAAGCAGGGGGACGTTCCCCCAGGCCTGACTCCACCATTTCCTCCATCCCTGTTGGATGTTGAGAGGTGCCATGAGGACATGAACACCAAGGCCAGCCCGTGGCCATGACCAGCCCAAGACCTTGCAGTGTAGCTGACACTGCAGGAAGGCAGTGGGAATGAGATCGATGGCACAATGGGGTGGCCTTGGTGGGGTCAGCCACCACCTGCGTGCTCAGGTCTCGCTGTTTGCAAGCCAGAGCTTGTGCAATGCTGTATCCTGTCCCATAATCTTACAGGGGCTTGACCCCGAGGTCTCTGATCGTGGTTCCATCAGCTTTGGTGGGATCAGGCAGTACCTTGGCCAAGTGACAAGCGAGTGGTGGGATGGGGCTGTGCTTTCCCCACCCCAGATGTTCTCCAGCTCCAGGATTCCCTGATTTCACTGCCGTCCCACCATCTTCTCTCCACGTGCTCACACTACCCCATGGCTCTTCCGCCTTCCCACGTGACTCTCACGCTGCGGGGGGGCGTGACCTGTCTGTAGGAAGGGGCGTGATTATGCAGATACAGCCGTAGGTCCGCAAAGGGGAAGGGGGCGTGGTTTAGTGTCATGGGCGTGGATACGGAGCCGAGGGGCGTGGCAGGGGCGTGGGGCTGCAGCGCGCGCGCGCGCGTGGGGCCCCGGCGGCGGCAACGGGGGGAGGGGGTTGGGTGAACTGGATCGTTGATAAGGGATTTTAGGGTCAGGATAGGGATACGTGGGGCCCTTAAATCTGAGATAAATTAAAGATAAATTCTAAACAAGAAGCATTTTAAAAAAGCAGCCAGAGGTCGGAGGTCAAAGGTCGCAGGTGAGGAAGGAGCCGCTTCCCCGTCGATTGAGGTGAGAGAAGGCCGCGGTCCACCATGCCCTTTTCAACTGTTGTTTAACGGTCGCTCGGTTTCTAACTGCCTCCCCCCCCACCTTTTATTCCCTTCTTGAGGCCTTTAGGCCTCACAAAGCCTTCGGGAAGCTCTGCCATCGGGGTTTGCCCACCCCTCATGGGTGGCTCGTTTTGAGGTGCGGGGGTTAGCACAAACAGAAAAAGGATTTGGGATGTTAAAGGAGTGTGGTGATTGTAGAGAGGCCGGTGGGAACCTTTTCCCCCCCACCTCCCTCCTCATACATCCACAGCGAACTGTGAGGCTTCGGGTGCCTGTGGGTTTGTTGGGGGTGGGGGGGTGATTGTCGACTTGGAGGTGGCGGGAGCGTGTTTTAATTTTGTGGCGTGTTTGGTAATTAATTAGAAAAAGAAAAGGGTTAATGGTGGTGTTTGCAGAGAGCAAGATGCTGGAATCCCGGACTGGTGGGACTATAACGGATCTGTGGAGATCATCCAGATGAACCCCTTTTGCTAGAACTGGATTACTTAAACGACATCCTGTAGGATGTTTTAGGCCAAGAGGGACACGAAAATCTTATTCCAGATCATTGAGATTTGTTTGGATTGTCATACGTAGAGGGTGGAGAAGCAAATTGTGTTTGAGAGGGGACTGTGGTGTTTGGGGAGGGGATTGGGGTGTTTAAGGGGGGGAATCTGTATTCCTAGCAAGAGTGTCGGGAAGGACTTGGATCCAAACAAGGAGTGTTTACTGCTTAGGAGTCCCGTACTCCTCACCCGGGGGTATCAGTGTGCTGAGAGCAGAGAGGAATGGAAGGAAAAAGTGTGCGGAAATGGGTGTGAGAATGAGGTGTGGAAAGTTTTGGCTGGTTGAAGGTGGTGGCATGGGACTAAACCAGTAAAGTGAGATGAAGGAGAGAGTTAAATCACCTTTGCTGCAGAATCAGGAGACCAGACTGTGTAGGAAAGCAGAATAATGAGTGAATACATAAAGGAAATGACTGAAATGTGGAGCAAACCTCTCCGCCAGGTTCCCTGGGCGCTCTGGTAGGTAGTTCCTGAGAATTTTGCAGCTATTCGGCTACGCTGATCTTGTTAGGGCTCTGTCTGACCACCCTAATCTTAAAAGTTTTATCAGTAGCTGCTTGGTTAGATTCTCATCTAACCATGGGTTTTTTTCTGATATAACAAGAAGAGGACTGTTCTTGTGGGTTTATATTTATGAGAAACTCAAGGAGAGAGCAACTTTCTTCATTCCAAAACATCCCGAACACAGCATCTGTTTTGGAGAGCCCTGCAAGAGTTTCCTTTCACAAGGAGGTGGTAGTGGGGGGCAAAGCTGAAGCCTGAGCTCATCCTTTATGAAACTGGGAACTGTTAGGGCAGTGTCCTGGTATGATTAAATTTAGAATTACACTACCTGTTGTGTAATGCAGAAAGGAGAGATTAGCTGCCTTGAATTCATGAGAAAGGAAAACACTCCCTGTGATTTGCACTGAATGGGCGGCATGGCCCGGACTCCACTAGTTTTCCCCCCAAATCTTCCCACCCAGTTGTGCTCTGTTTTTTTAGTTGGAAAGTTTCACTTGCTGTGAAGCTGTTGGATTTTCTGAGTGTGATTTGACTGTAACAGGAGGAAGGATCAAAGAGTAACCGGGGGTTTGTCTCAGGAGCATCAAAATAGTGTTTTAAGTGTCAAAACACCAGTGCTGAATGAACCTGTTGGGCTCTCTCTGAAGGCAATTGTTGAGTTGCCTTCACTGTCGTTTCATTCAGGTGGTCACTGGGTTCATCTGTTGTCATCATTTAGGTAATTCTGCATAGAAATGTCACTTCATTTAGTTTTATGATGCAAAAAACTGCTTTAAAACATAGAACGGATGCAGCTTGACCAACAGAAACAATTTTACCTGCCTGTAGCAAAGCAAAGTAGAAGGAGAGTAGCAGACCAACAGCTCTGTGGTGTCCAGCCTGCTATTCTGGCATCTTTTAGCAACCCACAACTAAAGCAGTTGGAGAAATGGGGACTTGAAGGTTGCTTCTTCAAGTGAATCATTTCATTGGTGTCCTCAGGTGATGACTCAGTTCCCTGAAAATAAAATCCTAAAGGTCCCCCATCCATAAAAGACAATTTCAGCCGTGGCGAGAGCATGGTGATGAATGAGTTGAGGGTGAAGGGTTGCATTTCTCTGCTAAAAATCAGAATTAATTGTGTATGGGATCATTGTGATCGAGATTCTGCTGCAATAATAGTTGGTTTGTTTGCTCAAGACAATGGCCAAGTCAGCCTTAGAGTATTTTGGTTGGGAAGAACAAGCCTGGGTGAACTGTCCACCCCAGGTTTCTAACGGTGGATGATGAGAAAAGAAAATATTTGAATTCCACGCAGTGTTAGAGTCAGCAGAAGCTCCTTTCTGGGAGTCCCTGGAGTTTGCTTCTCCAGCCCCGTCAAACGTTAACTGCTGTAACCTGGATCCTGCTGAAAATCAATCCCTGGGATGTGAGTCACCTTACAGTTGTCTCGTGGCTTCTCAGGATGGTTTTGTTTGTTTGTTGCTGTTTTTTTTTTCTGAAAAGACTTAATTTTTCTTAGTGAGGGTGTTCTGATGAGTTGTTTTTGAGGGAATGATGCGGGGTTGTACAGGCTGAAGAAAGCAGTGACCAGTGTCTCCTCCTGAAATGGGAAGACTCCCCTAAAACCATAGAGACAGAACCCATGGGTCTAAATCACATCAGTTTTGTGGGTGTTTGGTTGGGGGTTTTTTTTGTATGGATCATTAGCCTTTGATTCTGATCTCTGTCCTGAAGGAGAATTTTGGAGCAGAAAGTGTATCCTTTGCCAGGGAAAGGAGTCTCATGTAGTTGCAGCAGAAAACTTGAGTCCAGAATCACTCAGACCGAAGTGTTTGGTATCTTCTGACTCTTCTTCAGTAGGGCAGTAACTAATGCTGGGGGCAGCCCAGAAAAAGGAAGAGCAGGTTTGCTTTGAGATAGTTGGGTGGGATATTTTCATCTGTGTAAAATACAGATCTGAAAAAAACCCTAAAAGCCTTAGTGAGTGTCTTACGAGAAGTAGGAAATAGAGGGTGGAGAGAGTAGAGAGGAGAGAGTGTTTGTGAAGGGGAGGGAGTGGGGAGTAGTAGAGAGGTTTTGGCTGCTCAGTCCCTGGAAGAGTTCAAAGCCAGGTTGGATGGGGGCAACTTGGTTTGGTGGGAGGTCAGTGAAGCACCTGTTGCTGGTGTGACACTGGAGTAGTGATGTGAAGCAGGCGAAAAAGATTGTTGCCTTTGGTGTGTGCCTGGTTTCACAGACAGGCAACAAGGTTGCACAAAGTGTTTTATCTTGGCTATTTTCAATTTTATGGGGCGTTAGGGCTGCTCTGGGGAGATCTGTACTTGTTATTGCCAGTCTTTAATCTCTGTAGTGCTTGAAGACTTCTCAGGGACAACATTGAGGGTAGACCTGACCCCTCATGAATGGCAGAGAGTTGTGGAATGGATTGTGTTGGTGGGTCCCTCATAGCTCCTCCAGTCCCAGCAGGGACATTCCCAAACAGAGCAGGTTGCTCAGAGCCCCAAGGTTCAACCTGACCTGGAATGGTTTCAAGGATGGGGCTTCTCCCACTTCTCTGGGCAACTTGGGCCAGGCTCTCGTGACTCTCAGCACTGAAAATGTCTTCTCTTTGGTCTGAATCTCTCTCTTTTAGTTTAACCATCACCCCTTGGCCTGCCAATGCAGACCTCAATAAAAATGTCCCTCTCCATCTTTTATTTAAACAAGTAAGGGCTACACTAAGATCTCCCTTTAGATTCTCTTCTTCGGCTAACTCCCCCCCGGACTCTCCCAGCCTGTCCCACAGCAGAAGTTCCACCCTCAGAGCAGCATTTCTGGGAATTTTCTTTGTACTTCAAAAGGTTTTAGGATACCTGAGCAGTGCCTTCACTTTGCCAAGGTGCATCCTAAAAGAAGATCAAAGATCCTTTTCAGCTCTCCAGTGATATTTTTGATCTGTGGTGGCTGTTTCTTGTGGGCTTCCCAAGTAGTGTCTCGGTAACTTCCACCACATCCAAACATTTTCATCTTCTGATTCCCCTCAAAAATGTTTTGTTTAAAAAAGATTTCTTTTTCATGTAGGTGACCCTCCACTCCTTTATTTCCACCCTTTCCTCTTTATATCCATGTGGGGTTTTATTTGGGACTCCACCCAAGTACATACCTGTTTTCTGTAGTAAAAAGTCAAGAATTAAAAACAAATAAATGAACCTTTTGTCCAGAATTTTAGTGCCAAAATGGGAAACTGAGTTTAGGATTCCCTTTATGGCTTGTATCCACAAGTTAACCCATATCCTAATGAACTTTACAGGTTTTCTCTTCATCATTTGCCCTGCATGAGATCTGTTCTAATAATACTTCTGAAAACCTAATAAAAGACACTAGAGCAGGCTATAAATCCCTATGACTTGCCTGAAACAGGACTTGAGATGCGATTCTCTAATGGCATCAAAGTCCTACAAATGTCCTGATGTTGATTCTGTGGGATTTTTGGAAGAGTTTTTAAATACAAAAATCACCCTCTGTTGAAAAGTAGAGAACACTGAAGCTATTGCGGAGCTTCGTTTGTCTTGGGATTAACCCATTCACCAGACCCCAACCTCAGGAGGTTAGTGCCATGGTCGGACTTTTCCCATAGGAAATACTCTGTTTCCCGTGACCTCGGCATCCTTCTGCAGCACAAAGCCCCTTATTCATCTCATGGGAATGGAGGGGAGAGCAGGAACTTAGTGTTAGGGCTGATTGTGTAGAATTTCTGTGAAGGAACTTGACTGTTTTGAGCAGAGTTCTTGGTTTCCCACCTCTGAGGTCCTCAGAGGAACATGGAGGAAAAGCCATACTTGGGTGTTCAGGCTTGAAGAGTGGGAGAGCTGGGTTCCTGAGGGCTGCTCATTGAATCCTGGGCTGGTTTGGATTGGAAGAGAGGTCAGAGATCATCTAGTTCCAACCCCCTGCCATGGGCAGCAACACCTCTCACCAGACCAGGCTGCCCAGAGCCCCATCCAACCTGGCTCTGAACACTTCCAGGGATGGAGCAGCCACACCCTCCCTGGGCAACCGTTCCTGTGCCTCTGCAACCTTTCAGGGTGGAATTTCTGTCTCAGATCTCATCTCAATGTCCTCTCTTTGAGCTTGGACCCAGTTCCCTTGTCCTAGCACAGAAAGTCCCTCTCCAGCTTTCCTGGAGTCCCTTCAGGTTCTGGAATGCCCCTTTGGAGCCTTCTCCAGGTTGAACAGTCCAAACTCCCTTAGCCTGTCCCCAGAATAGAGGTGCTCTTGCCCTCTGATCATCCTCGTGGCCTCCTCTGGACTGATTATAGCAGCTCCATGTCCTTCTTGTACTGGGGACTCCAGAAGTGGCCATGGGACTCCAGTATGGTCTCACCAGATAGGAGTAGTGAGGGACAATCCCCCTGTCTTGCCCTGCTGGTGGTGACACCTTGTGATCCAGCCCAGGACACAGTTGATTCTTGGCTGTTGTTCCTGTTGAGCTTCTCATCTATCCTCCCCCGGTTCTTCTCCTCAGGGCTGCTCGCAATCCATTCATGGATTGCCTCGTCCCAGCTGTAAGACATTGCACTTGGACTTTCCATTCTGTGTCTCTGGAACACAGATAAAATCTTTTTTTCCTCCTCTGACTGTGTAAAATTTTCAGCACTCTGGCTAATTTTATCTCTGACTGCATCGATCCTGCTGTTCCCAATTGGCTTGTGATAACTTTGAAGGCAGAAGGTTGCTACTCTGCCTTCAGATTGATGGATATGCAGCACCGAGAGGGTGAATTATTGTTAATAGTTCCAGTGTCCGCCTTGCCCTTGTCACTGATAGAGCAGCAGCAGATTGATCTGCTGTTGGCAACGGCTGAGAGCGACTTTGCTCAAGGCAGCAATGTAGAGCAAATTGTTTTATCTATGAAGTGCAGGGAAAAATACAAGAGAACAGTGATTAAAATAAATTTATCTTGTATTTGGGTCAGGTTTGGACACCTCAGTACAAGGAGGATGTTGAGAGGCTGGAGTGGGTTCAGAGAAGGGCAGTGGAGCTGGGAAAGGGTCTGGAGGAACAGCTGAGGGAACTGGGGCTTGTTAGGCTGGAGAAAAAGAGGCTGAAGGGAGACCTTCTCTCTGTCTACAACTACCTGAAAGGAGATTGGAGAGAGGTTGGGGGTAGTCTCAAGGAGTAAGTGGTAGCACAAGAGGAAATCGTCTCAAACTGCCCCAGGGGAAGTTTAGGTTGGCCCTAAGAAACAGCTGCTCCCTGGAAAGGGTCATCAGGTCTTAGAACAGCCTGACCAGGGAGAGCGTTGAATTGCCACTGCTGGACTGGCTTCAAAGTCCTGGACATCTGAAGCTTAGGGACAGAGTTTAGCAGTGTGTTGGGACAGTTGGGTTCATGGTTGAATTTGAGGAGCTTGAAAGGCTTTTCTACCCTGAATTGTTCTGTGATTCTCTATTTGTATGAAAATGGTTCCCAGTTCAATATTAACAACCAGAATGAGTTGGAACTAGATGATCCAACCCAACCAATTCAACTAGATTTGGTCCCTTCTTATCCAAACAGTGTGTCTTCAAGAGCCCAGCGGAGAACTGAGCCCGGTCATGGAACTGTTCAGAGTGGACAACCATGAACCCAGCTATCCCAACCCACTGCTAAACGCTGTCCCTAAGCTTCAGATATCCACGACTTTGAAACACACCCAGGGATGGTGATTCAACCNAACAGCTGAGGGAACTGGGGCTTGTTAGGCTGGAGAAAAAGAGGCTGAAGGGAGACCTTCTCTCTGTCTACAACTACCTGAAAGGAGATTGGAGAGAGGTTGGGGGTAGTCTCAAGGAGTAAGTGGTAGCACAAGAGGAAATCGTCTCAAACTGCCCCAGGGGAAGTTTAGGTTGGCCCTAAGAAACAGCTGCTCCCTGGAAAGGGTCATCAGGTCTTAGAACAGCCTGACCAGGGAGAGCGTTGAATTGCCACTGCTGTACTGGCTTCAAAGTCCTGGACATCTGAAGCTTAGGGACAGAGTTTAGCAGTGTGTTGGGACAGTTGGGTTCATGGTTGAATTTGAGGAGCTTGAAAGGCTTTTCTACCCTGAATTGTTCTGTGATTCTCTATTTGTATGACAGTGGTTCCCAGTTCAATATTAACAACCAGAATGAGTTGGAACTAGATGATCCAACCCAACCAATTCAACTAGATTTGATCCCTTCTTATCCAAACAGTGTGTCTTCAAGAGCCCAGCAGAGAACTGAGCCCGGTCATGGAACTGTTCAGAGTGGACAACCATGAACCCAGCTATCCCAACCCACTGCTAAACGCTGTCCCTAAGCTTCAGATATCCACGACTTTGAAACACACCCAGGGATGGTGATTCAACCTCTTCTCTTGGCAGCCTGTTCCAGCCCTGATGACCCTTTACAGGGAGAAGTTTTGTAGAGCCTTGCTAGAAGTTACCAAAAGAAATATTTCTTCTCCCTTTGGTCCTTTAGGCTGATCTACTGGTGCTTCTGTTGCATTTGTAGGGGGATATAAAATTGACGGCTCATTGTAAATAAGTCCTTAGGGCATTACATAAAATGTAATCAGAAATTAGAAGCATAATAACCCTCTTTAGGGTTTTTCTTCCCTCTGCCGCAGAGCTGGAACTGCTGGTGGGGATAAATATAAACCAAACCATCACTAGTGGTACCTCCCCCAGCTTCTAAATATTTGGGACTCTAAGAATTCCTACAGATTGATTAAAAAAGCCTGATCATGGTTTGATGGGATCTGAACCCATCACACCCTCTTCCTCTTCTCATTCAGAAGATGGTGACTTGTTCCCAACATGAAGTGACCAGCTGGTTTGACTGGGTAGCCTGGGGTTAGGGTTTATATTGAATTCTCTGGTGCCGTCATTAATAGGGTTTTTTCTGCGGACAGAAGGACTTTTTGGGTCTCTTACTGTCCCAGTTGTAATCTGGAGAATCCAGGAAAAATGTGTTTATTTCTTCTTGGATAAAACTTTCAACAGTCTTGGGTGATTGTAGTATGGAACCATATGAGATAAATCTGTGCTGCATTGAAGCCTTTAATTTCTCAGAAGGGTTTTGGGAGCTTCAGCCTTTGCATTTAGTCTGAGATTAGAAACAAAGTTGAGGTGGTTGGTTCCTTCTCCTTTGTCTTTCCTAGAAATTTGGTTGGTGCTTTAAAATAGTAATTTAAAAGAATACGTTCAGCACTTTATTTTAACCCTCAGGCTCCTCAAGTCCAAGCATGGACCCAGCTGTTCCAGCTCACTGCTCATCTGTGACCTTAAGCTCCACATTGCTATGTCTTTGAGGGACACCCAGGGGTGACAATACCCAAAATGTGCTCTAAACCAAACTGGTGACATTTCATTCATTTTATTGATGTAGTCTTTTTTATCTCCCCAGCTTCATTCCCCATTCCCAGCTGGAACCCTGTGCCTTTTCCCAAGCATTGCCCATGCTGGAATTGCCTGACCCCCTACTATACCCCGGGATGGCAACCAGGTGACAACAACCAAGGATGACCTTGACTGAAAAACTGCGCGAGAGGATATCGCGGACGTTCTACAACCACGGGCTGCTCTGCGCCTCTTATCCCATCCCCATCATCCTCTTCACTGCCTTCTGTATTCTGGCTTGCTGGTAAGTCACGCTGGTGATGTTGCTGTCATGGGTTTGTCATCTCTTTTTTGGCAAAAGACAAGACTGAGGTTATCTTCATGTTTAATAAGAGTAAAAACTGATTGAATACACAAAACAAAGGAAGAAATAAAATAGAAGTTACCCCCAAACACCCAGTGGTAGATACCAAACCCATGAATTCATGGTGAGAAAGAGAGTTGATTATTCTCTCCATATTTGCCCAATCTTTTCTCCCTGCCTGTGGTGATGCAGATCATAGAGTCATAGAATCATACAGGTTGGAAAAGACCTTTAAGAGCATCAAGTTCAACCATAAACCCAGTTGTCCCAACCCACTACTAAACCCTGTCCCTAAGCTTCTGATCTCCACAACTTTGAAACACATCTAAGGATGGAGGTTCAGTCCTCTCCCTGGGCAGCCTGTACCAAGGCCTGATGACCATTTTCAGGGAGAACTTGTTTCTGAGGGCCAACCTAAACTTCCCCTGGGGCAGCTCAAGGCCATTTCCTCTTGTCCTGCCACTTGTTCCTTGTGCACACTTGAGTGTGCAGGATGCTGAAATGATTTAGATTTGTGTTGAGGTCTTGAAATCTTCCTCTTGGTTTGACCCTGAGGTGCTGGACCCCAAATTGAACAAGGTGATCTACAGATGCTCAGATTGTTAGGGAGCGTGTTACCAGCAGATGAAGACATCAAACTCTGGGGTTCCCTTTTGTGCAGATGACACCAAGCTGTGTGGGTACATTGATCTGCTGGGGGGTAGAGAGGCCCTACAAATGCATCTGGACAGGATGGAGTGATGGGTTGAGGGCAGCTGAATGAAGTTCAACAAGGCCAAGTGTCAGGTCCTGCAGATAGCAGTCCTGTGGAAGGCTACAGACCTGGGTCACTGTTGGGAAGCTGCGTATTGGAAAGGACGTGGGGGTGCTGGCTGATAGTCGGCTGAATCAGTGTGTGCCCAAGTGGCCAAGAATGCCTACAGCATCCTGGCTTCTGTCAGTACTGTTGTGCCCAGAAGGACCAGGGCAGTCCCTGTACTGGACAATGGGGAGGCTCCACCTCCAATCCTGAGGTCAGGTCTGGGCCACAAGGGTTGTCCAGGCCTGTCCCAGGCTGCCCAGGGCAGTGGGAGAATCCTCATCCCTGGAGGTGTTGCAAGCCCTGGAGATGTGGTGTGAGGGACAGAGGTTAGTGGGGACCTGGCAGTGCTGGAGGAACTTGACGAGCTTAAAGAGCTTATCCAACCAAAGAGATTCTGATGCCTTCTGCTCAGCACTGGCGAAGCCCCATCTGGAGTTCTGGATGCGGTGCTGGGCTCTCCATTAAAGGAAGGATTCGAAATTAGTGGCACAAGTCCAACAAAGGGCCATGGAGATGATGGAGATTGAAGCATCTCTCCTGTGAGGAGAGGCTGAGAGAACTGGGGCTGTTCAGCCTGGAGAAGAAAAGACTCACCGGTTCTCTTCACCTTCTACAAATACAAGAGAAGGTGTCAGAGGACGGAGCCAGGTTCACCACCCAGGACTTGACCAGTGACAGACCATGAAGCAACTGGCACAAGCTGAAACACAGGAGATTCTTCTTACACATAACTTGAAATTAAAATTGTATTTTCTTACAAACCACTAGAGCAGGTTTGGATGCTCCATCTGTGGAGATACTCAGAAATCACCTGGGCAAGGCCTTGAGCCACCTGCTGCAGTGGGTATGAACTCACGGGTTCTTTCACTTAGAACAAGCACAGACAAATCAAATAGTCAGAACTACTAGGGGAAAATAAAGTCCACAAGTGATTCTGTGGTTTTACACTGACTTTTATCCATTAAACTATTGTGTGCTTGGTGTTGGTGAGAAGGTTGATCCCTGTCCCTCAAGAAGTGGGTTGGAAACGGAGAAGAGTGTAGAGTAAAACAGAAGTGTTTTGTGTTCTCCTGCCTTCGAGATGGTTAATAAATACATGGGATTGCCCAAGCAGACAAGGGTGGCTCCTACATCCTGAGTTCCTGAAGGGAACAGAGGTGAAACAGTCTTCTGCTCTTCCTGGGAGCACTTGGAGTGAAACTACTGCAGAAGAAAATAGCTCAGTTCTTGTTTTCTTCAGTAGAACTTCACTATCATCGCATCTAGAGTTAAAGCTGACCTAAACCGTATAGTCCACATCTTGCCCAGCATCAGCTTTGGGCATGTTGAAGTGACCCATGGATGTTTCTCCTGTTCTGAAAGGTCTCAGCTCTCGAGGATCAGGTAGCATAGTCACTGCAGTGTCCATTACAGGGTGGGTGACTCTATTCCATCTCTAGCCTTGGGTAGACCCTGTTCTTAATGTCACCTGCAGGCAGGACATAAGAGTATCTGGTTTTGATAATAAATTAATAATCAGAGATGTCTGCAGCTCTTCACTCTACAAATCTGAAAATCCAACCTCTCTTAGATTTTCCTTCCCAGTGAGGACATTTTTTTACTGAATTTACAGGGTGAGTCTTCACACATTTAGTATTTGAGCAAGCTGTGAGGTTCTTCTGCTGAAGAATGACAGAATGGCTCAGGTTGGAAAAGTTTTTCAAGCTCCTTGAGTACAGTTTTCCCTTGGGATCAACCTAAACTTCCCCTGGGACAGCTTGAGGCCATTTAGTTTTGTCCTGTCACTTGTTCCTTGTTAGAAGAGACCAAACCCCACCTGTCTCAACCCTCTTTTCAAGTAGTTGTAGACAGCAGTAAGGTCTCCCACAAAGGTCTTTTTCTCCAGTTAACCCTCCCTAGCTCCGTCAGCTGCTTCTCAAAAGGTTTATTCTCCAAACCATTCCCCAACCTTGTTGCCCTTCAGCTCTTCAATGTCCTTCTTGTATTGAGATGCCCAAGACCTGTAGAAACACCTGGACCCTGAGCCCTTGTATGTCTTCTGCCCCTCCATGATATTTCCCCCAACACAAACCTCTCACTGTTACGGGTTTGCACTACCTGGGTGATAACCAGAGCAGCCAAGCTGTGCAAATGCTCCAAACCCTCTGAGAATAGTCTCCTGTGGGTCCACATGATGAAACAAGAAGTAAGTTGTACATGCCAAGGCCTCTGTTCTGCTTGCAGAAAAAAGGAAGGAGCAACCTTTATTTGCTCAGTGGTCAGAGCAAAGGTTGGTTAAACCAAATTCCAGACCCCTCCTTAATGCTGCATTTCCAGGTTCTTCTGTGCCTTGGTGGTGGTTTAGGCTGAAAACAGGCTAAAAGCTCCTTCTGCAGCACGAAAACTGGAGGTGGTGACTATTTTAAGGCAATTTGTCGCCACCTCCCTCTTATCTAAGACCTGGCAGTTCTCGGCTTTGAGTGTCTGGAGGAGGAAAATGCAGTCAGAGGGTTTGTGGTTCTGTCAGGTTGCCAACTGCCTTGGGCTGCCCTGGCACTTCTCCAGCTTGGCCCTCAAAGCTGTCTTGAAAATATGGAAAGTAGTTGGATGAACATTCTTGCCTGAACCTACCTCGTGCTTGGTAACTGCTGTGCTCACTTACTTGAGTTCGGCAGCTTGGAGATAGGCTGGGGTTCCTTCACATTGGGTTTGCAGAAGAGTGTCAGGGCAGACTGTCCACAGGATCATCTAAAAAGAGCCTTTCTCCAACAGAAACACCAAAGTTCTGAAAACTAAACCCTTTTTTAAACCACAGACCCCTTCTCAAATCCTTCTTAAACCCCAGAACCCTTCTTGAACCTTAAACCCCTAACTTCCTGAGCTTTTCCATCACCCTCTCTAGCTCCTACTTTTTTTTCCTTCCTTTCTCTGTCTCTCCCGTTGCAGTATCAAATAAAGAGAGAAAAATGTGAGGTTGGTTTGGGGTTTTGTAAGGATCTCTAACATTGAGGGGATCTGGTGAATCACTTGGTGTTACGGGATGGTTCTTCCTCACTCCCTCTTTTTTATCACTGCTGTCAGGTGAGTCTCAGGTATCACTGACAGGATCAGCCGCTACCACACTCCTGAAGAAATTAATGCATTAATCTTTTAGCATCTTACTGACAGCAAGTGTCACCCCAAACATGTCCTTGGTGAGTTCCTCCAGGACCTTGCACAAACATGAGTCCTCAAATATCAGTGACCCCCCTCAGGGGAACCTACACTGATGTTGGAGTCGGCTCAAGATGAGGGAGATTTGAAAAAAAGCCCCATAGTGGATCTTGTTCCTGAGCTCTGCTGCAAAACAACACCATGAGCAATCTACACCGTGTAGATCATGTTGCAGTAAGGATTTCAGAAGCTCAACAGGGGTGTGGAGAGACAGTAAGTTCTGGTTTAACCTTTTTATTTAGGGTTAAAACTGCCCTGTGGTTTCTGCTGGACCAAGGTTGCTCAAAGCCCTGTCCAACCTGGCCTTTGGCATTTCAAGGGAAGGTTGCCCACCTTGACAGGAAGCTGTGGCCAGTGTTTTACCACCATCACAGTGAATTCTTCTTCATTTTATTTCCTCTCTTTGAGTTTAAAACATTATCCCTTGCCCTGTCTCTACAGACATTGGAGAAAAGTTTTGAAAGGCTATGGGAATTTCTCCCCAGAGCCTTCTCTTCTCCAGGCTGAACAATCCCAACTCCAAAGGAGGTGATTCTCCTCCTCCTGCTCTGATCTTATCTGGACTTCTGTGGCCACTTCTGGAGTGACTCCAGAGGAGGCCACGAGGATAATCAGAGTACAGGAGCATCTTGCTCTGGGGACAGGCTCAGGGAATTGGGACTGTTCAGCCTGAAGAAGAGAAGACTCCAAGGGGCCATTCCAGAACCTGAAGGGGCTCCAGGAAAGCTGGAGAGGGGCCTTTTCTGAGGGACTCTGGTGCTAGGACAAAGGGGCTGGGTCCAAGCTCAAACTGGGGAGATTGAGATGAGATCTGAGACAGAAATTCCTCCCTGTGAGGGTACTGAGGCACTGGAACAGGTTGACCATGGAGGTTCTGGCTGTCCCATCCCTGGAAGTATTTGAAGCCAGGTTTGTTCGTGCTCTGGGCAGCCTGGTCTGGTGAGAGGTTGAAACTGGATGATTATCATCCCTGTTTTTTGTGGGGTGTTTTCCCCTTGAATCTGTCAGGACATGATTTAATTACCCCTTTTTCTCTTCCCTCTCATTGCCCAATGAAAATAGAATAATTAGACAATAGATAATGAGGATGAATGGTGATAATTTGTCAGGCTATAAAACAACAAATCCAACAAGCTTCTGTATTTTTTTTCTTCTTCCTTAGCCTTTTGTTCAGCCCAAAGGTTCATCTTTAACTGTTCCTTGAGGTCTTTGAAGATGCAGGCTGATCCCTAACAAAGAGGACAGAGCACTGTGTGAAAACACTTCTGAGACCTTTGTTTATTCTGGCAGCGCTATAAGAACAAGCTGAGCTCTAAACAGGAAAATAACATCAGAAATTTAAGGCCTGATAGGTTGTTGTGAATTGGACGCAAAAAAAGATAGTAATTAAATTCTCCAGGTTTGTTTGGTGCTAATAATTTCCACTTGTGGAATCCACTTGCCCTACAGGCAGCCACATTTTGTTCCCCAGACTGAATTTTAAACACTCCTGAGAACTTCTGGAGCTAAAACCATGGCTCGAAACTCTCTGAAAACTCAGTTCATCAACTTTCAAAAGTATTAGTCTTTATTGGAGGGAAACTGCTCCAAGAAAAGGAAAGGAGGAAGAAGATAAATATTTGGTAGCTGTTTTGATATCCTGTTGCAAGGACTTTGAAGATCAGTCGCAACTTTTCAACTTTTCTGATTGGAAAAAGTCTCAATGAGATGATTGGTGTTGGGTTTGGGTGAGGGAAGCAGCATCTGAAACCTATGAATGTCTCCTTTCCTGTGGTTGCAGAAGATCGAGACATGGCTGTTTCCAGCACTGTTCATTTTCGGGTGGTGGAGAGCAAGTCCTACAAGAACTTGTTTCTCCCAGAACTTTTAGTTCTCGCTTTCCAAAGGGAGAAAACTCCACTGTCTCTTAGGTTGGGGAAACATGATGAAAGTAAATGGCCTCGGGTTGCTTGGGGGGAGTTTAGGTTGGCCATAAGGAAAATTTTCACCATGGAAGGGGTCATCAGACCTTGGAACAGGCTTCCCAGTGAGAGGGTTGAATCACAGTCCCTGGATGGTTTCCAAAGTTGTGGAGATCTGGAGCAGAGGGACGGGGTTTCACAGTGGGCTCAGACACTTCGGATCGTAGTTGGGCTTGATGAGCTTGAAGGGCTTTTCTGTGATCTCCTGTTACATTGCGTCTCTTCTCCTCCAGGTTGAGCTGAACTTGGCTCATTTTTCACTGCCCTTTCTTTCATGTCTTAAAACCAAAGCACAGCATTTCTTGCTTATGTCTTTCTCAGTTACCCACTGCTGAAGCTGCCTCTGCCTGGAACGGGGCCTGTGGAGTACAGCACCCCAGTGAAGGATTATTCCCCACCATTTTCTGATGTGAAGTTGCAACAGGGAGATCCTAGTGAGCGTCCTGACTGGGTGAGTTCTGTGCTGAGGGGTATGAAGGGATTGATGAGATGCTATTGATGCTGCTGTATTGCCTTGGCTTTACTGTAATCACAGTATCACAGACTGATGGGGTTAGAAGGGACCTCTGGAGATCACCCAGTCCAACCTCCCTGCTAGAGCAGGATCCCCTAGAGCCCATCCCCCAGGAACAGTTCAGATGGGTTGGGGATCTCTCTAGAGCAAGAGGTTCCACAGCCTTTCTGGGTAGCCTGGGCTGGAGCTTTACTACCCTCACCCGGAAGAAGTTCTTCCTTCTGTTTAGCTGGAACATCCTGTGTTCCAGTTTGTACCCAGTGCCCCTTACTGGACACCAGTAGAAGACTCTGGTCCCATCCTCCTGATACTTATCCCTTAGTATTGATGAGATTCCACCCTCAGCCTCCTCCAGCAGGTTTCACCTTCAAAGCACAGATTTTATTAAGGTCTCAGTCAAGAGCGTTTCTTTTGAATTTCAATTTAGACAGCAGTGGGCTCATTCTGTGGAGCCAGCTACTGCAGTGTGGTCTAGGCTTTGTAGGGATGCTTGAAGAACCTGCTGAGTTGAGGATTATCTAAAGGTCCAGTCAATCAGGAACCAGTTCCAAGATCTTTATTTGTTCCACATATTCATCTTTTCATTCCAGGGTGTTTCAAAGTCATGGAGATCTGAAGCTTAGGAACAGAGTTTAGTGGTGGGGTGTGGGACAGTTGGGTTCATGGTTGGACTTGGTGATCTTAAAAGGGCTTTTCCTAATTGAACAATTCCCTGATTCTACGATCTGGGAGTCCCTGCGCCTGACTTTACTTACCACACCAAATTCTGCAGGAGCTGGGTGCCTGTGCTTCACAAAGCAGCAAAGCAGATGGATACCATAATAGTCAGTGGCACTTGGCCTCTTTGAGGAACAGACTTCTTTTGTTCTCCCTTCTGTCATGTTTTGCCACTAATTTGGGCAAGGAAAATCTAGTCTGGCAATACCCTTACTGAAAGGTTGCCAAGCTGTGGTCTTAACTCTGCTAAGCAGCTTCCCGCTCATCATGGGTCTTCACTGTTCCTCTGCTTTTCCCTACAGTATGTCGGAGCTCCCGTGGCCTACATCCAGCAGATCCTTGTGAAAGCCACCGTCTCCCCATGGCAGAAGAACTTCCTTGCTGTTGATGTATTTCGCTCGCCCCTTGCCCGTGTCTTCCAACTTGTGGAGGAGATCAGAAACCATGCCCTGAGGGACAGGTAACCACTGCTCTTGTATGACCCACTCTGGTACACACCCTGCTCCTGAATTGCTGCTTCTGAAGTCAGTTATTAGCTTTAAATTTGTGGGGTGCTCAACATTAAAAGAAAACAAGAGATCACTGCTTGTTGGGATGTTGTATCCATCCTGCAGGTTTGGCTTCTGAGCTAGAGAAATTCATAATCATTCAGAATTCATAGAATCATGGAATTGTTTAGGTTGGAAAAGAACTTCAAGCCCCTCAAGTCCAGTGATGAACGCACAACTAAACCCTGTCCCAAAGCTCCAGATCTCCACAACTTTGAAACACACCCAGGGATGTTTGGCAGCCTGTTTCAAGGCCTGATGACCCTTTCCACAGAGAAGTTTTTCCTCAAAAACAACCTAAACTTCCCCTGGTGCAACTTGAGGCCATTTCCTCTTGTCCTGTCACTTGTTTCCTGTGAGATGAGACCACCTTTCTCCAACCTCCTTTCTGGTAGTTGCAGGTCTCCCACAAGGCTTCTTTCCACCAGACTAACCAACCCCATCTCCTTCAGCTGCTCCTCACAAGACCCTTCTCCAGACCCTTCCCCAGCCTCATTGCCTTTGTCTTCTTGCTGCAGACCCTCAGTATCTTAATGTTAAAACAAGTCCCTTACTGACGGCCTGTCATATCAATTTTACACATTACAAAGCGTTTGATCAGCATCTCCATGCTCCTGTCTGTCATTTCCAGCTGATGAGCAGAATGTCCTGTTAGTACCCAGTTTATGATCTCACACTTTGTATCCTACTAACAGAAAGGAGATTAAATTTATTCCATCATACTTCAGATTTTCCAGTCCTTTTCTGCATTAACAGTGTTTTTTTATTTAATGCCACTGGCAAATGTCCCTAAATGTTCTTCCAAAGTTATTATTAATAAAATGGTGCCATTTCCCTGAACCATGTGTGAGAAATTCCAGTTAATGTTCTTTAATACTGGGCGTTCCCCCTTGAGCAGCACCATGACCACTTTCCCATTAACCTTGCTCTTTGTGCTGGCAAAGATTGTGGCTGTTTAAGAGATAAATACGGAGCTCCTAAAGCCTTGGCACTGACCTTAGCACTTTATCATATGTGTAACCTTAGAGTAACATCTATGCAGCCACCAGTTAGAAACCACTTGCCCGCAGGCTGTGTGTGGTCTCCTCGTTATCTCCCCTTGCTGATGGGCTTTGATATTTCATGAACCATCCAACCTTGAGATAAATTCCAAATATCCTTACCAAATTCCTTGTTGTCCATTGGTGCCAAAGTTAACTTCACCTGATTTTCTCATGCAAAAAAGGTAATTTTCTAATCCTGAAGTGTGGCAGGAGCTGAACATTATTGGTAGGATGGGAAAAATAAGACTATTATATCTGACATAGTACATGTTGCAGTGGACTCAGTGATCTTAAAAGTCTTTTCCAACCCAAATGATTCCATAATTCCCCATTTTCATCAGCTCTAAGCTTGCTGGATCTCACTCTACATCCACAATGTGCTGGTGGGGACCTGACCGTGAACACTTGCTTCACAAATAAGTGTGTAGCCTTGTCCTTCTATAAACTGTTACCACTGTGTTTCAGAGTTAACAAATAACAAAACAATAGTAATTTTATTCTTCCTGGAACTATTATTGGAGGCATCACTGTATTGGTTCCTTTCAATTGTCTTTCGGAGAGCTTCTGTTCCTATAAACATGTTCCTATAAATGTTTTCTGCCATTTTCTTTTGGCTGCAGTGACTTCTCAAAATAGTAGTGACAGGATATAGATTGTGCAGGGGGGTTTTCATAGAGACATAGCTCAAACTGACTTGTTTTAAGATAACCTGTGTCTGACCTCTGTTTGTGTTTCAGCTCTGGCATCAAAAGCTTGGAAGAAGTTTGCCTTCAGGTAACAGATCTTCTGCCAGGCCTCAAGAAGCTGCGGACTCTGCTGCCCGAGCACGGATGCCTATTACTGTCTCCAGGGAACTTTTGGCAGAACGACCGTGAACGGTTTAATGCTGACCCAGATATCATAAAAACCATCCACCAGCATGAACCAAAGACGTTACAAACATCAGCTACTCTCAAAGGTAAGAAGACACTGAGGAGCCAATAGTTTGCACTGCCCTCCTGTCCTCATTATCTCCAGTATCTAAATGACTACTACAACTGAGCGGGTTACTCACAACACTGCAAGTGAAGCTACTGAATAGATGTCACCTCATTTTTAGCTCTGTGTTTGATTTTTAGATCTGTATTTGTGGAAAGTGAATAATCCCACTTAGCCAGATTCTTCTGTAGGTGTAAAAATAGAAGCTCATTTGTCCAGGTTTTTCTATTCCTTCAACCTGAATTTTTCCCTAATCCTATTGTCCCTCCATACTCAAAGGTTCCTCATTCTCACAGGTATCATAAGTGTTTTTTCTCTCTAATTAAGAAAAAAAATCCCCTTTGTTGAAGGATTTCTCTGCCTGAGAGGGTGAGGATTTGTCCTATATAGAATCACTTAAGTTGGAAAAGACCTTCAGCCTCCTCAAATCCAACAATGGATCCAACTGTCCCAAGGTCTAAACCCTGTCCCTGAGCTCCAGATCTCTAGGACTTTTCAACATGTCCCAGGACAGCAATTCAGTTCCATCCCTGGGCAGCCCGTTCCAAGGCCTGATGACCCTTTATGTTGTTGGAATCCTGATGTTCTCCCTGTTCTTGTTGCAGACCTGTTGTTTGGGCTGCCTGGGAAGTATAGTGGGGTGAACCTCTACAATCGGAAGCGAGTGGTTTCGTACACTGTCACGCTGGGTCTCCAGCGATATGATTCCAGGTGAGGAGCTTGACCTGTCCCATCTCTGTTTAAGGATGCTTTATTCATTTCTGTCCAGCCTCACTGTTCTTTCTCCTCTGATTATTGTCAGACTTCTCCATTTTCTGGAGCTTTATGGAGTATTTTAGGATTTTCCTACAGAAAAGCTAGGTGCTGCTTTGGGGAGAAACATGCTGTGGTTTAGGGAAATAAAATATCCATTCTCAGTTTCTCTTCAAACCTGGGAGTTCAGAGCTGTTGTTGCTGCAGCAAAGGCTTGGTGAGTCTGACCCAGTTCCTGGTGCACACAGGAGTTTTACTTTCCAATAAGTGCTAAATCTAGTGCCAACAGAGAATCCCCTTCAGCAGATCTGTGTGAATCTAAGGAGCTGCTGCTTATTTGATCTAGGAGGAACGTCCTCCTCCTTGTGTATGTTGATTATTGGTGACCTTCTCCTTGTTTTCCATCTCCAGGTTTCTCAGCAGCCTTCGCTCTCGCCTCAGGCTGCTTCATCCCAGTCCTAACTGCACCTTGCGGGAGGAGAACATCATCCACGTCCACTTCAAGGAGGAGATTGGCATCGCTGAGCTGATCCCCCTCGTCACCACCTACATTATACTCTTTGCTTACATCTACTTCTCCACACGTAGGTTTGTGGGGTGGAGAGCCTGAGGGCAGAGCTAAACCAGCCATACAGCTGCCAGATGAACATATGTGAGGGATCAGTGGGGGGGTGCCCTTTCACCACCTTTAAATAGCACAGTAACAACATTATTTTCCAGTTTAGAGAGAGAAATTCATTGTCAGACATTTCAGAGGTATTGGGAGCTGCCAGTGCTGGACATTAGAGGCTTCGGTTTTGAGTTGATGTGTTTGAACCTTCCAAGCCACGATTCAATTTCACTTTTAATGCCTCAGTGGTGCTGAACTGTAAATACTGTCCTCTATCCCACCCCGTGACAACTTTTATGTACTGGGAGGGTCTAGAAGCTGCATTTCAGACAGAGAGGGTTGCAAAATAGAGAGTTACAGGTTGAAATCAGTCACAGTGAAGCATGCTGTCTTGATCTCATATTAAATCTTATTAACTTCATGTCATGTTTTCCAGGTAAGATTGACATGGTGAAATCCAAATGGGGCCTGGCGCTGGCAGCGGTTGTGACGGTGCTCAGCTCCCTGCTCATGTCTGTGGGGCTGTGCACGCTCTTCGGTTTGACCCCAACTCTTAATGGAGGGTATGTTACCAGCACTAATTGTCAGTAGCTGCTCTCCTGGGCCATGTGTTGCTCTGCTGGTCAGCAGGCAGCCCTGACTTGGTCCAGTCCTCATGGAGACTCCTCATTGCTTAGTGGTTCGTTCTTTCTGCCTGAAGCAGAAGGAACTTTTGGGCCGTCTTACTCCATTCTCACAGACCTTCCTCCTCTAGTGGATTGTTGCATCCCAAAGGGCTCATTGCCTTTTCTGTAGCCAGAGGAAGACTTCTCAGAGTTTACCAGGAACCAGACCAGGTGGTGGAATTCCTCTCCTAGAATCCTAAAAGATTGATGAATAGTTTCTTTGGAAAATGAAATATTTATGGTTTCACTGCTGTGGTTCCTTGGAACTGTGTTTATGGATCAGGACCATGTTGTCCTGTAAGCTGAACAAATATCCTGGGATTCTGTGAATTCTCTCCATATTTCTAAAACCAGTTAACAGCCAAAAATATCTTGAATCCTTGGTGTCTCTCAGAGCACTTTCCCTTAGTTACCTAACTGGGGACAGCAAGTCCCTGGTGGGTCAAACACCAGTGACAGTTTGGCCAACATCAGATACAGAGTCTTGTTAAACTTTGATCTGCCTTTTAGCCTTTTTTTATCCATTGGCTTTACAGCAGAACCTTCCAGAACTGGGTGTAGTTGGTTTTATTGGTACCTGTGTTTGTGATAAGCCCTTTCCCTCACTGATTTTTATAAGGTGTTGTATTAAACCTTAGAGATGAGAGTTTGCTGGCTATAGACTCAATAAATGAGATCTTAATCATCACCAGTCCGCTTTTATAATGCACTGAAGTAATCAAGGATGTGATGGACATCAGTCTTGTTGTACAGAGAAGGAAGTGGAAATAGTTGATGGTCGATGCAGAATTTTAGGAAGAGGAAACAGTGAAGTTGGGGAGAATCCTTGGAGGTCACTGGAATTGGGATTCCTGTGGGTGAATCCAGAGCACCAGCTGCCAACCAACAAATTGGTACATTAGAGAGTGGTTTGGGTTAGAAAAGATGTTTAAGGTCATTGAGTCCAGCTGGATCCCTACTAACCCCTGCCTCTCACCCTACATCTCCATGGCTTTGCAACCCCTCCAGGGATGCAGACTCCCCCCATTGTCCTGAGCAGCCTAGAAAACCCTTGTGGGGCTGAAATTGTTCCTTAGGGCCAACCTCCACCTCCTCTGGAGCAACTTGAGGCGAGTTCCTTTCATCCTGGGAAGAAGAGACCAATCCCCAACTGGCTCCAACCTCCTGAAGTTCAAGGAAGAACAAGAAGGTCTCCCCTGAGCCTTGTTTTCTCCAGTTCATCCCCCTCCCAGTTCCCTCAGCCACTCCTCAGAGCACTGGTGCTTTAAAACGATCAGCGGCTTGTCCTTACAGCCTAATAAAAAAGGCCCATCCCAACTAACCAGTAGGTTTGTGGAGCTGCAGGGTGTGGACAGCTGGTGTTTGCCCTCGCCATGGTCATTTTGCTTTTCAAGAAGAGCTGATGTCTCATTTCTCGCCAACTGCTGGCTCTTCAAGGACTATGGAAACTCATAAATGTATGCGTTAGTTAATTCTTTTCTGCTGGAGAAGGTACAGTTTAACTAGTGCGTAGTTGATGAGAGATCTATGGTGTTTCTTCTCCATGATTGAGCAGCTGGACGCCCCACAAGTCTTGTGGGACAATGTGCAAGGACCCTTTGCAGATAACAGGCTCTGCCAGGCAGCTGAGCTCTTCCTCACATTCATAGCATCGTCTTTATTTTCTAAAGTCTCTAGAATCCCTCCATTTCCATCCCTCAGAAACACAGAGAGCTACTTCTCACATGGGTTCTCCTGTCCTAAAGGAAGAGCGATGCAGGTATGAGCTGAAAATGCTTTAGATAAGAGCAAGATTCAGTTGGTTTTGCTTGATTTTAGGTTCTTTGACATTAACAGGGAGTTACCCATGAGAGCTTTGTATATATTTACATTATTTTCACCCCCCTGCAAAGCTTTTGGACAGGAGGTGAAGGGACCAATGGATTGCTCAGTGTTAGAACTGCAGCCCTGGAGCAGGGTACATGAGGTGTGGGCTTTTTGCTGAGTGTGTTACCTTCCCTTTTTTACCACAGATCTCATTCTCAATCCTTGTTTTTCCTGCAGGGAGATATTTCCATATTTGGTTGTGGTGATTGGCCTGGAGAATGTGTTGGTTCTCACCAAGTCTGTTGTTTCCACACCTGTGGACCTGGAGGTGAAGCTTCGCATTGCCCAAGGTATGGAGCCCAAGAGAGACAGAAAATTAGGGTAACCCAAGGGCTGGGAGACAGGGAATGGTCTCAATTCTGTGAAGGAAACCCAGAACATGTTAGATTAAACTCCTCTTTGACTTTTCTGCCATTTTTGTTACAAGCCTGGAATTGTGGGAGAC
This sequence comes from Upupa epops, assembly GCA_013397515.1. Lineage (NCBI taxonomy): Eukaryota > Metazoa > Chordata > Aves > Bucerotiformes > Upupidae > Upupa > Upupa epops. The sequence goes on along the minus strand of VZRI01004364.1, from coordinate 188,436 downwards.
AATTGGCTAAAACATGGGCTAAACCAGTTTACCTTGTCCTCTCGTGTCACAAATGCTCTACCTGCAAGCCACAGATCACTCCAAGTTCTGCTGAAGCCAGGACAAAATTGTCTCCTGTGGTAAAAGCACCCTGTGTCCTCAAACCATGGATGAATGGAGTTTATAAACCCTGGACATCAAGGAAAAGATATTCTAGATAAATCCACCCTGTTTTATGACCTGTCTGCGTGTTCTTCCAGGCTTGAGCAATGAAAGCTGGTCCATCATGAAGAACATGGCAACGGAACTTGGGATCATCCTGATCGGGTACTTCACCCTTGTCCCAGCCATCCAGGTGGGTTTGGGTTGGCAGGAGAGAACGTTGTAGGTGCTGCAGGAACATGGTGGCCAATACCTCCAACATTAGGAAGTGGATTAATTATTATAGTCGAAGGAAATTAAACATTGGGGTTGGATTGAAGCATTGTAGGCAAGACTTTGCCATTCCTAAGTCCTTGGGGACAGCAAAAAAGGACCACAACACAGTTCTCCACCTCGTGTGACCTCATTGTTACTATCTGAAGCTGATGGCAGAGATTGCTCAGCTCGCAGGCTGGCATGAGCTGTCCATTAGATACAAGGGGAAGAACCTCACAGGGACACTGCCTATTCAAGGCTACTGGCTGCCTCTTATCGTTGTCCCTGAGAATGAAAAACACTGAAGAGATAAGGGCCTGTGCTTGCATGGCAGAGTCCAAGGAACGGAGCAGAGAGAGAGTTGGGCTGTGTAAATCCACAGGGACATTTGCTCCAGGGCTCCAAGGGTTGAAATGGATCTTGCCCTTTTTCTTACTCCTTGGCAGTGCAGCTCTCAAGAGGGATTTTTTCCAAGATATTCCAGTGCTAGGACAAAGGGGGATGGTTTCAAGCTCAAAGAGGGAGGATTGAGGTGAGATCTGAGGCAGAAATTCCTCCCTGGGAGAGTGCTGAGGCCCTGTAACAGGTTGCCCAGGGAGGCTGTGGCTGCTCCATCCCTAGAAGTGTTCAGGGCTAGGTTGGATGGGGCTCTAGGCATGCTGATCTGGTGAGAGATGTCACTACCGATGGTGGGGTGTTGGGACTGGGAGAACTCTGAGCTCCTTTCCAATCCAAACCAATCCGAGATTGTGTGATTCATTTAGCAGAAGAGAATTGTCTGTTTTCTGTGGCTCAGCTATTCCTAAGTAGGGTTTGGCTTTGGATGGGGACTGTGCATCCACTTTTCATTGCAAGCAGCAATGGAGTCATTTTGCCTTGCATTGCAGGTGAGCATAGGCCCCTCCATTCTTCTGGCACAGCCTCACTGTTGATGGTCCTGGGGTGCTGTAGGGTGGTGCTGAGCTCTGGTCCTGTGTTTTTCATGGAATCATTGAATCGTTTGGATTGGAAAAGCCCTTTTAGTTCCCTGAGTCCAAGTGTTGCCCCGATTGTTGCCAGATCCCCACTAAATCATCCCTCACCCCACATCTCCATGGCCTTGCAGCCTGTCCAGGGAGATGGACTCACCCACTGCCCAGGGCACCCTGGGCCAGGCCTGGACAACCCTTGTGGGGCAGAAATTCTTCCTCAGGGCCAACCTCCTGTGGGGCAACTTGAGGCAAGTTCCTTTCATCCTGGGAAGAAGAGACCAATCCCCAACTAGCTCCAACCTCCTGATGTTCAGGGAGCTCTAGTGAGTTTGTAGGGGTGCTGGGCAGAACCTTGTTATCCTTATTTCTGCGGTGTCACCTGCTGAGGAGCTTTACAGGGAGTTTAGGGAGCTCCAGCTCCAGTTTTCCTTCTATTTGTTGTTCAGAGACCTCTGAGAGTAGCTGTGGGACTTCACTTCCAGGGATGTAAGCTGAAATGGGTTGGCTGGGTCGCTGGAGAAACAGTCACACCCATGTTCAGTGGTTTAGAGCTCTGTCCTTGGCTGGAGAGCGAATGATTCCATTCCTGAGCAAACCTACTTCCTAGAGGCATCAGGACTGAAGTTTATGGTTAATGTGTAGGATCTGTTCCTTTGGGTGTTCCTGACAAGTTTCCCTTTCTCTGAGGTTGCCTAACCCACGTGTCCCATCTGCAGGAATTCTGCCTCTTCGCCGTGGTCGGCCTCGTGTCTGACTTCTTCCTCCAGATGTTTTTCTTCACTACCGTGTTGTCCATCGACATTCGCCGCATGGAGGTGAGGAAGGGCTGAGAGTATGCTGTGGGGTCTGCCTTGGGTTTGAGGTTTGCCTTGGATTTTCTCTCTCTGCAGTTCAGGAAGGATTAAAGGAAGCAGAGCCTGGGATTTTCATGTTCTAAATAGAAAGGTTGAGCCGTCAGAGTTCTGGGGTGGTTCTTGCTCATCTTTAGGGGGAGGTCACTTGAAGGACATGACACCCTGAAGTATATAAACACCCAGATTTGGGCTAAATGGGCTGGGAGGAGCCAGCATTCACCAACAGATGTCCATGATGGGGTGAAGCTGAGGGTGAAGGTGGGAACTGACAGACATGTATCTAAGATCTCCACACACCATCACCCCACCATGTCTCTCATGCCTTTGCCCTTCTCTTGGCAGCTGGCTGACCTGAACAAGCGATTGCCAGCTGAAGCCTGCCTGGCCCCAGCGAAGGCTGTGGGCCGCTCACAGCGGTACGAACGGCAGCCAGCACTGCGACCTGCCACTCCCCACACCATCACCCTGCAGCCATCGTCCTTCCGCAACCTGCGTCTGCCAAAGAGGCTGCGGGTCATTTATTTCTTCGCCAGAACCCGGCTGGCCCAGAGACTCATCATGGTATGGCCGATGCTGTGTGTTTCCAGGATCCTCTGCCAGCTGAACATGAGCAAAACCCAAACAGGCTTAAAAAAATATGTAAAAACCTGATTTTCATGCATCCTGGGTCCATTCTGGTTCATTGTCGTGGGGTTATCACAAAGTCATTGAGGTTGGAAAAGACCTTTGAGTCCAACCATGAGCCAGACTGTCGCAGCCCACCACTAAACCCTGTCCCTAAGTTCCAGATCTTCACTACTTTGTTTGAAACACCTCCAAGGATGGTGATTCAGTCCCTCCTTGGGCAGCCTGTTCCAAGATGTGATGGCCCTTTCTATGGAGCAGATTTTCCTCTTGGCCAACCTAAACTTCCCCTCGTGTAGCTTGAGGCCATTTCCTCTTTTCCTATCACTTGTTCCTTGTGAGAGGAGACCAACCTCCACCTCTCTCCAACCCCCTGACAGGTGGTTGTAGACAACAATAAGGTCTCCCCTCAGCCTCCTTTTCTGCAGCTCAACTCCCCAGTTTCCCCTCAGACGTTCTCCAGACCTTTTTCCTTGTGCTCCAGCCTTTTCCCCAGCTTTGTTGCCCTTCTCTGGACCCACTGTAGCCCCTCATTGTCCTTTTGGCAGTGAATGAGTGGCCCAGACCTGACCCTAGTATTGAGATGGTGTCTCCCTAGTGCCCAGTACAGGAGGACAATCCTTTCCCTACTCCTGCTGGCCACATCACCACTGACAGAAGCCAGGATGCTGTTGGCCGTATTGGCCACCTGGGCACATACTGGCTCATGTTTAGCCAATAATCAATCCAGGACTCTCTCCATGGAGCAGTTTTCCAGCCACTCTTCCCCAAACCTGTAATGTTGCACTGGGATGTTGTGACCCAAGCACAGGACCTGGCACTTGGCCTTTTTGAATTACATCCAGCTGGCCTCAACCCTTCTCTTCAGCCTGTGCACACCCCTCTGTAGGATCTTCCTACTCTCAAACAGATCAACACACCCACCCAGTCTGGTGTCATCTGCCAACTGGCTGAGGCCCTCAGTCCCCTCATCCCAATCATCAATAAAGGTGTAAAACAGGAGTGGCCCCCCTCCTGAGCCCAGGGGACACCACTTGGACCAGTAATCGTGCACGGGGTGGTGGGACGGTATACTGGAGATATATATATATATATATATATACTGGACCGATAGTGCTTGGTCCAGACTCCTGCACTAAACCCTTTGTCTCTTGTTGCCCACTGTGCACAGGCTGGGACAGTGATCTGGATTGGAATCCTGGTTTACACGGATCCCGCTGGTCTCCGCACCTACCTCACATCCCAGGTCACTGAGCAGAGTCCCTTGGGTGACACAGGTCTGCCGCCTCTGCCTGTGCCTGGAGGAGTCCTGCCTGCCGGTGACCCCAAGATGGATCTCTCAGTCTTCCCATCAGACCCCATACAGCTGTCGGAAAACCAGACACAGCAGCGCGAGCACAAGTCAGGGCTGGAGACAAACCAACACCTTTGGGGTGAAGGAGCAGAGGGCAAAGGGAACGGGCAGGCAGAGGTGGGAACTGAAGCGGAGCTCACATGGGGAGCAGAGGATGAGGAGATTTGGAGGAAACTGTCCTTCAGGCATTGGCCGTCCCTCTTCAGCTACTACAACATTACTCTGGCCAAAAGGCAAGTGGGTTGGCATCTGCTCATGCAGGGCACAGCAAGTGACCTTACTTCTCCTGAGTTTAGTAATTGATGTTACAGGAGGCTGTGTAAACTCTGTAGGTTGCTCAGTGCTTCTCTGTGTGTGCTGTGAGGTACCAAACTCTGGGGCTGCTTGAGGGAAAGGGTTTGTGCTGCTACTTCTTGTCTTCCTCTGCCCTGGAGGTGACATTCAGAGTTTTCATGAACTGGTAAATGATTGTAAGTTATTGGGGTGGTTGGTGTGAGGAACAGAGACATCTGAGCTGAAGAAACTCCTTAGTGAGGTGATCTGCAGCATAGAGGGAGCAGGACCAGGTTACTTAGAGGTCACCTCCCAGGACTTTGCTGTCTCTGTGTTGTTCCTAAGCTCCTCTTACCTCTCCCTTCCCTCAGATACATCAGCATCCTCCCAGCCATCCCTGTCACACTGTACCTGAACCCACAAGAGGCCTTAGAAGTGCGGCATCCCCAGGAAGCCAACCGCTACCACCCATTCTTCTCAATGGCTGGTGGCAAGCTGGACACTGAAGCTCAGCCTGATCAAGGCTCAACGAAACTGCAGGGCCACCAGGATGTCACCCTTTACAAGTAAATCTATGGCTTGTTCTTTCTGGCTCGCCAATGCCTTATTGAGTGGGAGGTCAATCTCTGGAGCAAGCAGGGACCTTCCAGACCTGCTGAGAGGTCTTCAGTGTCTGTTCTGCTGCTCTGTTGAACATCTGGAATAAGTGTCTTGACCAAGAGCACCTTCAATTCAAACACAGCAGACACACAGTTGGGTGGGAGTGGGTCTGCTGGAACATTGGGAGGCTTCAAGAAGGTTCAGGCCAGGCTGGAGCCTTTTTGTCCTTCCAGACAGACATTGAGGGGCTGGAGAGGTTCAGAGGAGGGCAACAGAGAAGAGGCTGGAGCACCAGTGCTCTGAAGAGCAGCTGGGGGGAATGAACTGGCAAAAGGAGGCCACCACCTCACTCTCCACACCTCCCTGAACTTCAGGAGGTTGGAGCCAGCTGGGGGTCAGTCTCTTATTCTTCCTCAGAATGAGAGGGACTGGCCTCAAGGTGCCCCAGGGCACATTAAGGTTGGCACTGGTGAATAATTTCTGCCTCACNGAGGTTGGAGCCAGCTGGGGGTTGTAAGGCCATGGAGCTGAGGGACGGGGTTAGTGCGGATCAGGCAGTGCTGGCAGGCAAACTGAGGAAATGAAAAAGACNGGCAGTGGGGGAGTCTCCATCTCTGGAGGGGTTGCAAGGCCGTGGAGATGAGGGACAGGGGTTAGTGGGGATCAGGCAGTGTTGGCAGGCAAACTGAGGAAATGAAAAAGACTTGTCCAGCATAAACCACTCCATGTTTCTGTTCTGTGTGATCTCTGTGATTTCTCAGCTGAAAATTCTAGACCAACATGTGCAACATCTCAGTATTTTTCAGTCTCTACCCACGAAAGAGGAATTTTGGACCTTTCTCATCACCTTCTCCTTCATATCTGTTTGTCCCACCAGGGTGGCAGCTCTGGGCTTGGCCTCGGGCATTATCCTGGTCCTGCTGCTCTTCTGCTTGTACCGTGTCTTCTGCCCCAAGAACTATGGGCAGAATGGGCTCTCACACAGCCGCAGGAAGAGGGGGGACCTGCCCTGTGATGATTATGGCTACTCCCCGCCAGAGACCGAGATTGTGCCCTTGGTCCTCAGGGGCCACCTCATGGTAGGTCCTTACGGTTGAGGCGTTTCATTACCTCGTGTCCCACATCTTCAGCTTCCTTTGGTTTATTCAAGTAACACCTGGGGTGAGCACTCTGAACTCCTAGTGGATGCCCTACTGGATCCTTTCTTCCCACTTCCCAAACACTAGGTTGGAGCTGTTAGTCTTCTTTCTGGTCCTAAAAGCAGCTCTGAGTTTGCACAGAAGGGACTGTTCCTCACTTCACTCATTTTGCTGGAGGGGAAAGGTGTTTCTTCAGATCCTGAGATGAATCAAAGCACTTGGGCATTCAGTCAGACAGGGCTTGAGATGCTGTGCTGCTTATGCCAGAGAAGCTGCATCTCTGTTCCTGGTCCTGCCACATTTCTGGGCTGTATTTGCCAGGGAAAGGTGGAAGCCAGTCAGAGTCTGTCTGGTTTGCAGCACTCAAATAAGGCATGGGGCGAAACTCAACTCCTTCTGTCAGAGCACCCTAGGACTGCAAAGCCAATGATGTAGTGATTTATAACTAATCCTCTGCAGTTCTTCACAACCTGAAGGTCTCAGCCAGACCTTTTCTCCCTTTCCAGGACATAGAGTGTCTGGCCAGTGATGGGATGTTACTCGTCAGCTGCTGCCTGGTGGGGCAGATCCGTGTGTGGGATGCTCAGACTGGTGACTGCCTCACCGTCATTCCCAAACCCAGGTATGTAGTATTGGTCCTGTGTCGTTCAGTTGTGAATCCCAGACTGGTTTAGGTTGGAAGTGAGCTTGGAGCTCACCCAGTCCCAACCCTCTGCCATGGGCAACGACACCTTTCACCAGACCAGGTTGCCCAGAGTCCCTTGGACACTTCCAGGGACGGAGCAGCCCCAACCTCCCTGGGCAACCTGTTCCAGTGCCTCAGCACCCTCACAGGGAGGGATTTCTGCCTCGGATCTCTTCTAAATCTGCCTTTGAGTTTGAACCCATCCCCCTTGTCCTAGCACTAGGGACCCCCCCATAAGGCATTTGGCTCCGAGCTCATGTTGCTGCATTGCAGGTTGCGAAGAGACAGCAGTGGCATCTTTGACTACCAGGAGAGCTGGGATCATAGCCCCGACGCTAAGAGTGGCTTGGAGGACTCCTTTGAGGGCAGCCACCAGCTCAAGAGGATGCTCAGTCCCCCTCAGCCTCCTCTTTTCTGTGACCAACCGGATCTGACGTCCCTCATTGACACTAACTTCTCAGAGCGGGTGAAGGTGGCCGAGTCTGAGACGCGGCTCCGTGCTGTGGGCACTCGCCAGAAGGACAGTGGCTACGACTTCAGTAGCCTGGTGGGAAAAGTGTATGAAGAGCACGGATCCTCCAACTCCATGAACTTCCCTGGCCTTTCAGCCTCTCACAGACAAGCTGGATTCTGCATGGGCGGTGGCAGTCCTGGCTCCCGGGGTTGTGGGGCTGACAATGGGGTTTGTGGCAACCGCAGACGGAGCCTGGGTGATGAGTCTTTCCCAGCATCGGGGTTTGATAAATCTTCACCTCTTCCCTCCTGGGGAGGAGACCTGGATAGCTCCGTGTGGAGCCTGGACCTGCAGGGGAACCTGATCGTGGCCGGCCGGAGTAATGGGAAGCTGGAGGTGAGGAGTGAGATGGGGGGAGAGCTGCCAGCGGCTCTGCAAGGCTGGAAGAGCTTCAAAGTTACTGTGTCATGGCATAATGTTGGTGAAATCGGGTGAAGGTCAGAGGGTTTCTATGAGTTTTGGAGCAAATCTGAACAAGAATTGTAAATCTCTGTTGAGAAGTTTTCAGAGTTAATTTCCAGTTGCAACTGTCCTTGGACCTTGTGGTTCTGAGCAGCCTTCTCTGGTTGGGGATACTCACTGCAGGGGTGGGACTGGGTAAGCTTGAAGATCAAGCTTAGGGGGCCTGGGGACATCGTGGCTCAGCCATGAGGAGAATCTCCATGTCCTGAACTCATGGTTGGACTGACAGCAATGACTGCTTCTCCTCTCCAGGTCTGGGATGCCATTGAGGGCACCCTCCGCAGCAGTAACGAGGAAGGTCAGTCTGGCATTACAGCCCTCGTCTTCTTGAACAACAGGTTAGTGCTTGGTGGTCATGGGGTAAACAATGATCCCACCAGATCAGCTGGGAAGTCCTCTTCCTTGCACATCCTCTTCCTCATGCTGGTGGAGCAAACCCAGCTCTGTTTCAGCAGCCACTTCTTTTGAATGAGAAGCTGGATGTGAACCCCCTGTGTCCTGGGCTGTGAACTCCCTGTGTCCTGGGCTATGACCCCAGCAGGTCAAAGAGGAATTGTGTCCCTCTGCCCTGCTCTGGTGAGACCCCTCTCTGCAGTGAGGACAAGCTTAGAGAGTTGGAGGGGGTGGCTCAGCAAGGGAAGAGAAGCTCCAGGAAGACCTTAGTGTGGCCTTAGGGGACTACAGGAAAGATGGGGAGAGCCACTTCATCAGGGAGAGTAGTGACAGGAGAAGGAGGGATGATTGAACTCGAGGAGACTCAGACCAGATAGAAGAAATCGTTAGTATCGATGGTGGTGGGACCTGGGCCTTAGGGGCCCAGAGAGATGGGAGAAGCCCTGTCCCTGGAACCATCCCAGGTCAGATTAGTCCTTGGGGTTCTGAGCAACCTGTTCTTGTTGAGAATGTCACTGCTCACTGCAGGGGTGGGATTGGAGGAGCTTTGAAGGTCCTTCCCAACCCAACCTCTTCCATGATTTGATGATTCATCATAAGATCCTCAGCCTCTCGAGTAGCTGAGCGTCCAGAGCCATTCAGGGTTTTTTTGGGTTAATAGAATTTCAGAGCCCCTAACATCTCCCCACAAGGAGCCTGTGTTGACTGTGCTCTGCCTCTGCCAGAGGGATCTGCTCCTGGTTCATCTCCCCTGAGGAGAGGGCAGGGCATCTCCCCATGCATCACGTTCCTCCCTCAGGATTGTCGCTGCCCGGTTGAATGGCTCTTTGGATTTCTTCTCACTGGAGACACACACATCCTTGAACCACTTGCAGTTCCGAGGTGAGTGTGCCCACCAAGCTGGTTCTGCACCTTGTAACTCCACACAGTCCCTACCCTAGTGCTCCTCAGGGTCCCAGCTTCAAATGCAAACCCAGCACCCATAAATCCCTGATTTCCCACCTTTCCTGATCTTGGTGTCCACCCCATGTGTCTCAACCATGGCAGGAGCGCCGAGCCGGAGCAGCATCCCGTCATCCCCAGTGTTCAGCAGCAGTGATGTCATCACATGTCAGCTCACCCACACTGTGTCCTGCGCCCACCAGAAGCCCATCACAGCGCTGAAGGCTGCAGCTGGACGCCTGGTCACTGGGAGCCAGGACCACACACTCAGGGTGAGGCTGGCTGGAGTCTGCTGGGCTGAGGACAAGGGTGGAGGCAAAGCCAACAGGAGTAGGTGGACCAGGGTGTGTGGATGGTTGAGGTGGGCTTGTTGGGATCCTGAAGGTCCCAGGTTTTATTTCCCTGCCTGGATGAGGCTCCTTGGTGGAGTTAGGACAGAGCCTCCTGTGAGGTGTCTCAGTAGTATGAAATCTCCTGGCCTTGGGGCTGAGTGGCCATGACCAGCAGGGTCTGGGCTCTGGGGGATCCCCTGACGTAGAGAATTGCTTTGGCTGGAGAAGAACTTTGAGGTCATTGGCTCCAAGCACTGTTCCAGCACTGCCAGGTACCCATTAACCTCTGTCCCTTACCCCACATCTCCATGACTTTGGAGCCCCTCCAGGGCTCTCCCACTGCCCTGGACAGCCTGTGCGAGGCCTGGACACCCCATCTGAGGTTCCTCAGAGCCAACCTCTACCTCCCCTGGAGCAACTTGAGGCTGTTCGCTCTCACTTGTAGGGTCAGGAATTGTCTCTCTGCAGCCCTATGGACACTCACATTTGCCCCTTGTGACCCACAGGTCTTTCGTCTTGAGGACTCGTGTTGTCTGTTCACTCTGCAAGGACACTCAGGGGCCATCACAGCCGTGTACATCGATCAGGTATGGTGGAGCATCGTGAGATCCTGCTGGGCCACCAGTTTAGCAAGAGCTGAAATTTAAACACTGGTGTTCCTGATGTTGATGTTCCCTGAGCTGGTCCCTCCCCTGTCCTTTTGCAGACAATGGTGCTGGCGAGTGGCGGCCAGGATGGGGCCATTTGCCTTTGGGATGTGCTGACGGGCAGCAAGGTCAGCCACATGTTTGCCCACCGTGGGGATGTCACCTCCCTCACCTGCACCACCTCCTGCATCATCAGCAGTGGCCTGGACGATGTCATCAGCATCTGGGACCGCAGCTCGGGAATCAAACTTTACTCCATCCAGCAGGTGGGGAGCTGGGGAATTACCGAGTCATTTCAGCCTTGGGTCCAGCCATGAACCCGGCTGTCCCAACCCACCACTAAACCCTGTCCCTGAGCCCCAGATCTCCTTGAAACACGTCTAGGAATGGCAATTCAACCCCCTCGCCGGGCAGCCAGTTCCCAGGCCTGGTAGCCCTTTTCACAGAACAGGTTTTTCTCAGGACCAACTTGAACTTCCTCTTGGGCAGCTTGGGGCCGTTTCCTCTTGTCCTATCACTTGTTCCATGTGCAAACAGACCAGCCCCCACCTCTCCACCCTCCTCTGGGGAGTTGCAGACATACTGGCTCACATGGAGTTGATCAGCCAGCACCCCCAGGTCTCGTTGCTTTGAACCGTGGTGCAGCTTGTCTGCCCTAACTGTGATTCTGCGCTGGGTCGGTGTCACCCAGGTGCATGACCTGGCCCTGGAACCTCATGCAGTTGGCCAGAAAAGGGTAAAGGGGTTCCTGGACTTTTCTGTTGGCTGCAGACCTCCCGCTCTGCTGGGCCAGTTCTGCCTCCTCCAAGAAAACTTCCTGGAAATGAGCAGAAATCTAGGGAAAAGCCAAAGCTGTAGCTTGGCCACCCCACAAGGAGAACCCTGCGGCCCTGTTCCTCTCCTCTCTGACTCTCTCTCTCTCTCTCATCCCCCACAGGAGATGGGCTGTGGTGCCAGCCTGGGTGTCATCTCCGACAACCTGCTGGTTACGGGTGGCCAGGGCTGTGTCTCCTTCTGGGACATCGGCTACGGGGACCTGCTCCAGACGGTCTACCTGGGCAAGAGCAATGAGTCGCAGCCTGCCCGGCAGATCCTGGTGCTGGAGAACGCTGCCATTGTCTGTAACTTCGGCAGTGAGCTCAGCCTTGTCTACGTGCCCTCGGTGCTGGAGAAGTTGGACTGAGGAGAAGGATGAGAAGGAGGAAGGGCTGGCACTGGAGCTTGGGTGGAGGATGCTAGGTAGGATGAGGCCTCCAGGCCCCATCCACGAGCGAAGGTAGATGAGGGATGGGCTCTGCTGCCTGTGGGGGACACCAGTTCCACCACCTTTCCATCTGTGAACTGGCCTATTGTCACCCCCGTTGTGGGTTGGGAGGGTCCTGTGGCTGCTGCAGAGGAGCTACTGTGATGGAGGGACAGTGACAGTGGTGGCAGCTCCTTATGGGGACAGAGAAACTCACCCCCCCACACTCCCCCCAGTCAAATGACAGCCCTGGGTGTGGTGGTCATGGCAGGGCGGGGGGTTGTAGCCTTCCCCAGTCTCCTACCCAGGGTGGTAGCAGTGGGTCCTGTGGGATGTGGCTTAGCCCCCCCTTCCTGTGTGCCTTAGAGCTTCGCGTTGCCCCCCGTCCCTGCCCTATTTATTTATAGGCTGTACATAGTTATTTATTGTGGCAGGGGGGAGCGCGGGGAGCGGCCGTCCCCCTCCCCAAACCCCTCAGCTCATCCCCCCAGCTTGCCCTCCCTGTTTGCAGCAATAGAACCACCCTCCTCTCATCTCAGGGTGGAGCTGCAGCATCAGACCCTTGAGGTGAGGTGGGGGGAACCTGCAGTGGGACCAAAGGAGCTGGCAGCACCCCCAGAAAGGGGCTTCACCCCAGAATGGGCTTGGGGTGGGGTGGGGTGGTGCTTCCCTCCCCAATTGCACTACAGATCCCGAGACTGAGGGGGGGGGTTGTCCTCAAGAACTGTGGTGATTGTAGAGGCAGCGCCACATGGCCCCCAACCCCTGGCCTCCTGGTATGGGGTGGAGTCGCCCTCCAGCCCCCAAAAGACCCCTCTGCTTCCCCCCACCTCTGCTTTGGGTGGCCTTAGCCCAGCAGTCCTGGGCCGGGGGTTTTCTACCGGTTCTGTGTTTTATAATGTGTACGAGGACTCCGCTATTAAACCCAACTAACCCCGGCCTGGCCCCATTGCTGCTCCTGGCCCCGCTGCCCCCAAAACCGGGGCCGAGACCTCCCCAGAAGCACCAGCACCGGCTGCAGATCCAACTGGTTTTATTTTAGTAGCAAAGAGCTGAAAAAGTCAGTTCTAACCGGGCTGAGCGCCTGTTACACCTGTACAGAGCCAAGAGGAGGAGGTCTGAGAGGGGGTCACTGTGAGCGGGTGGGGGCTCAGATTTTGAGGGGCAGCTCACGCTTTATTGAGCGTCCAGAGGGGATCGAGCATGCTGAGGGGGTCATCGCTAGGACGGGGACCCCGTAACCCCTCACCCGGCTGCGCCTGCAGGAAGTTCTGCTTGTTCATGCGCTGTTTGCCCTTGAGGGAGGCGTCAAGGCTGAAGGCCTCTGGAGTCAGTGATGCCAGCAGCTCCAGCGAAGAAGAAGAAGGGGCAGCCTGGGGGGCTGCTGCTTGCCCTGCGCTCTCCACCCCCTCTCCAGCATCACGCTTGGGGCTCTCTGCGATATGGTTGCTACTGGGGGGTTCTGTAGGCGGCTCGGGGATGGGGGCTGTTTGTGCTGGGGGGCTGGGTTCAGGGACCCTGATCGCCCCATCAACAGGGAGCAATGGGGGTGCCTCTGCCTGGGTGTCAGGGGCTTCAGAGGTGGGAGTGGGCTCCATCTCCCCACTGAGGCCCCCTGGTTTGATGCTGAGCTTGGCAATGGTGGCCTGGATGGAGCTGATAGGCATGTCCCCCCCAAGCAGCAGGTCCTGGGGGTCCTGCGGGAAGTAGAGCTGCAGCAGAGACCTTGTTAGCATCTGGGAGAAGAACTCCCCAAACCCTCTGTTTCACCCCAAAAACCTCATACCAGCACCCACCTTGGGGGAGGCACTGTTGAGGGGCTTAGGCAGGGGGGGAGACCCCATGCCATGGCGGTGCAGGACTTGTTCAGCATGGAGCAGGACGGCCTCATAGCAGAACTTGAGGTGGAGCTGGACAGACGGGAAGAGAAAGGCATCAGCGACCCCACAGTGAGGAGGGTTGGGGGGCTCTACCAGCCCCTCCCCAACCTCCCCGCTATCACGTACCTTCTCCTGGAGCATGTGTTTGCGCTGCTGCCGCAGCCGCTGCACAAGCTGGCCCAGATCCGGGATCCCATTGCCAGCCTCTACTTCCTGCATGGCCGCATAAAGCAGGCAGAAGGCGCCAGTGCGACCGACCCCGGAGCTGCAGGGAGACCCCACGGGGCAGTGAGGGAGGGGAATACAGATCCCCCCCAGCCCACAGCCCTCTCCCTGGCCCCGTCCTGCTCACCTGCAGTGCACCACGATGGGGGTGTGGAGTGGGCGCTGGTGCAGGTAGTGGCCGTGGACCTCCTGAATGAAGCGTAGGAGGCTCCCCTTGCTGTCAGGTAGACCCCTGAAGTGGGGGGACACTCAGTGGGGTGGGGAGACCACTCACAGCCCCTGCAGAGCATCCAGACCCGCCCCAAGCCCGCTCCTCAATCTGGAGCTGAAGTTCTAAGGGACCACAGGGCCTCCCACCCTGCCCCATGACCCACACCCCAGCCCACCCCCAGTCCCTCCCAGTGCTCCCCAGTGCCATACAGCTCCGGCCAGGAGGTGAACTGGAGGTGCACAACGGTGCGTTTGAGGCTCTGGTCGCGGTACTGGAGGGTGATCATCCTCTCCACGTGGGTCAGAGTCACTTTCAGGCTGGTGAGCACCAGTGTGACAGCTCCTTGCACCATGGGCTGACCCCGCTCGGACGGAAAGTACCTCAGCACCTTCTGCTGCAGGGGAGGACAACGGGGTGCCCCATCACCAAGACATCTCCCCCTTCCAGTTATGGAGAACCCACTGGGGCGTGGAGCCACCCCCACACGGTGTCTCACCTTATCGATCTCCTGCTCTGACACCAGCATGACGACGACCGACACCTTCTGCTCATAGATCATGAGCCAGAAGTCAGCAGCAGTGCCCAGCAGCGGGGCCTGGGTTGCGATGACGGCAGGGCAGTAGGGCGACAGATCCTCAACGCGGCTAGCGTTGATGTAGTCATCCTTCCCCGAGTGCAGCACCACACGGTTGCGGTCGTAGGGCATGATGTCCTGGTGCCGGTTCTTCATGGAGTAGCAGCGGGCGATGGCAATGGAGAGCTGCCGCGCATCCCGCTCCTGCGCCTCCTGCAGCTCCTTCCACGCCGCGTCCAGCTCTGTGGGGCCGCCCCCGCCACCAGAGCCACCACCGAGCGGCTGGTCCAAGCGTTCCACCAGCGCCCGGAAGCGCTCTAGCTCCGCCAGCAGCCGCAGAACCCGCTCTGGCTTCTCGTAGGGGTCATTCTCAATGAGCTGAACTGCTCGGGGTTTCTTCTGCCCCTCCTTCGCGTCAGCCTTGGTGGGCAGCAGGAGCGGCTGCCCTACAGAAGCTTTGGAGCTGCCGTGCTGGCTCTCGGGGCTGGAGGACAGCAGGTCATCGGTGGACGAGCTCTGCCGCTGGAACTGGGGTTCGGCTGGTGGCAGCGATGGGGGGGGTCGCTGTGGAACTGTGACAGCGCTGCCACTGCCCCCTGCCAGGGGCTGCATGGGCAGGGTGGGCTGTGGGGAAGGGGCTGGGGAAGGGATTAGAGGACCCTGCACCACCACATTGCTGCCAGGCAGCTGGGTCAGACCAGGGCTGGCAGAGGGGGGCACTTGGCTAGTAGGGACAGCCACAGGCGGGCCCATGGGGCCAGGGGGTACTGGGCTGGGGCAGAACGGCAGTGCTGGGGAGCCAGGGGGCACTGGCTGCAGCCCTCCCAGGGTGACAGCTGGGTGCAGGGGTTGCCCAGGGGGTCTGGGGAAGGGGAGGGTCCCTGTCTGTGGGGCAAGAGCCTGGGGGGCCAGCTTGTCCTGCCCTGGATGCTGATAGAGCTGTGGGGGCTGCCTGGTGGGGGGGACAGTGTTAAACTGGGTAAACTGGGACTGGGTAAACTGAGGTTGGGGAGGGGGCAGCTGGTGAAAGGGCAGC
The DNA here is from genome assembly GCA_013397515.1 of Upupa epops. Taxonomy (NCBI): domain Eukaryota; kingdom Metazoa; phylum Chordata; class Aves; order Bucerotiformes; family Upupidae; genus Upupa; species Upupa epops. The sequence continues at coordinate 173,081 of VZRI01004364.1, read as the reverse complement.
GGGACCTGGGGCCTTCCTGGGGGGAGAAA
>VZRI01004364.1:128794-148131 GCA_013397515.1 Upupa epops | reverse complement strand
AGAGCCCCTCAATTCTCCCCAGGGGACCCTCAAGCGTCCTCAGACACCCCCTCCCTCCCCACCCCTTCCACGGCCATCTCATGGCGAACTACCCTTCCCACCATGCCCCGCGCCCCGCCGCCACCGTGAAGGTCCCGATGGCAGCGAATGGCCTCACCCTGCGCTCTCTGGATGAGACCTTTCTTCCCCTCGGTTCCTCCCCAGCCCCCCGAGGGCCGGTGGCCACCGATGCCGACCGATGGAGGCAGATGGGCCCAGGCCGCGCCGCTTCGCCATGACCTACCGCGACCACCGGTCACGAAGAGAAGTGAGCGGAAATGACGCCAGCGCGTACGCACTCGCGCGCCGCAGCGCCACCTGGCCTCTGGCGGGGTGGAAGGGCGGGGCCTACGTAGGGGCGTGGTCTGTGTGGAGCGCGGCCTGTCGCGTTTGCGTATGTGGCGTTACGTCATCTCACGTATGGTTGTGTCTTGACGTCACCGCGCACGTCGCGCACGGCACGCCGGGAATGCCGCCGCCCAAGATGGCGGCAGGATTGAAAAGTTGTCGGAGGCGCTAAACAGGCTCCGAGCCTGAGGCCTCGGGGCCTAGGCCGTGGCCTCTGCCGCCTTTGTTGCCACCTCTGCCGCCGCCTCGCACTGAGGCCGGGCCACCGCGTCCCGCTGCGGGGATGCCCCGGGGGGGGCCCGGGCCGCCGCTGCTGGAGACATGGAGGAGGAGGGCAAGAAGGGCAAAAAGGTGAGAGCGGGCTACCCGCAGTGGAACCTTCTCTCAGGTCTGAAGTCTTCGTGAGAGTTTGGAGCCTTTGGGGGCTTCTGAGGCCTCGTTCCTTCATCTAGGTGGCTTCAGGCTGGCTGGGGGTTGGAGTATTGCTTCTCCAGGGAGGGCAGGGGGATCCTGGGGACAGGAAGAAGAGTGTGCCTGTTTAAGGAGCTTCTTTTATCCTTCTTCCCTGCTCTGGTTAGGCCACATCTAGAGTCCTGCGTTCAGTTCTGAGTTTAAGAGGGACTGGGAGCTACTGGGGAGAGCCCAGTGTGGCCTCAGAGATGTTTAGGAGGCTGGAGCATCTTCCTGATGAGGAGAGGCTGAAGGAGCTGGGACTATTCAGCTGAAAAGGATGAGACTGGGAGGGTGGTTCTCATTGATGCTGTTCAATATCTAAAGAGTAAGTTTAAGGAGGATGGGACCGGTTTCTTCTCGGTGGTACCACAAGGACAGGACAAGGGGCACTGGGCACAAACTGGATCGGGAGGTTCCACCTATACAGAAGGAAAAGCTTCTTCAGAGTGCGAGTAGCAGAACACTAGCCCAGGCTGCCCAAAGAGGTTGTGGAGAGATTGCAAACCCACCTGGGCTTGTTCCTGTAGGATCTGCTCTTGCAGGGAGGTTGAGCTAGATTATTTCCAGAGGTCCCATCCAACCCAGTCTTCCACTAAAGGTATTGTTTGCTGTATGGATACATGGATTGTCTCCTTTACTGGTTGTAGGACTAAAGTGGGAATGAGCTCCATCTGCAAACAGGCTGCTCCAGTTTTCTCCTCTTCAATCCTATTTTTACATCTTGAGGGGGAGGCCACACTGGAGCTGGAGGCTGAGACTCCCTGAGGATGCTGCTGGGGGGGTGGGGGAATGGTTTGGCTCTTTCTTACTGAAGAAACCATCTGGTGACATAACTGAGTGTGGGGGGAGGGGAAGGGATGGGACAGACAGGCAAACAGGTTTTTAAGTTGTTACTGGGGTGTTTCTTGCTTCAAGCTGTGATTTGAAGAGCTCATAGTTCCCTTAGGACGACAAATAATGAATCAGTTTGTGCTGGAAGTACTGGATATACTTCTCTGGAGATGGGTCTAGTAGACCATGTTCTGTGTGGTTTGGGGTATCCCCAAGGATTACAACTCTATAATTTATCCCAGTACCCTGTTCCTCACCCTAAAAAAAGTAGGTTGTTTTCTTGTGCCTAAATGGGATTTCTTCCAATTTCTGCCTGGTCATTCATGTCCTGTCACTAGGAAGAGCTTGGCTGCTTCTTTTCCTTTCCACCATGCCCTTGTTGGTGTGATTTCCACCCCACCCCAAACCTCCCTTCTCCAAGCTGGATGGCCCCACTCTGATCCCCAAATGAACCTTTTGCCATGTACTGGTGACCCCAGTCCTGGCCCTTTCAGCCCATCATCTCTACTTCCCCAGAACCAGATGTTCCTCAAGACCCACCAAAATAGGTAACAAACCCTTGAAGCATACACCGAGACCCTTTTCCACCTTGATAATTAAATGTTGATGCAGCTTTTGGGAGAAATTGGGGAGGGGTCTGGTGCTTGCTCTTCCCTCTTGCTGTTGCTGCTAAGTTTTAGCTGCTTGTCTGGTTCTGGTGGACTTTGTGGTGCCACTCAGCTGTGCTTGACCCATTTTTAAAATAAATTTACTTCAAATAATAAAATTTTACTTTAAAAATTTCAATTTCTAGAGGCCTGGGAAGGTTGAAACACCTAGATGAGTTTGTCTCCTTATAGGGCCTGGTTTATTCTCATCCTGCCCTACTTAGACTGTCAGCCTTGTCTGGTGAACCTCCACATGGTGTCCTGAGGGATTGGAGGGTTCTGGAAACCAACCCTGCGGTGTTGCCCTGCAGTATGGCGCTTTGTTCCCACCTCTCCAAGAGGGTTTAGGGTGCTCTGGTGGGGCAGGTGTCATCTTCCAGCTCTGCAAGTGGTGGCAAATGACACTGGAACCAGCATGGTCACTAGGAATGGGGATAGGTTCCCAGTTTGCCTGTCTCGTCACTGGTAAAGAAGCACCAAAGTAGATGCTCTAGCAGGATGAGGAGGAGAAAATACCATAGATAACTCTTCCAAGTTCCCATTACTCCTTTTACCTCATGGGGGACAGCTTCTCCTGGTCAGTGGTCAGTAAATGCTGCTGCCTCAGTGGTGGCCCTTTCCTGATGGCTGCTGATGACCAGTGCTGGTTTCTGGGCTCTGATGTCTTCAACACCTTAGTGACAAACTTTGATCCTGTGGTTCCTTCTCCCTTTTGTCCGTCCTTGTGTTCTCTTGGCACTGAGCAGCTGTGACTGCGCACTAGTTTCTTGAGCTGAGAGACAATGGGGATGGAGTTAACAGTCCCATCTTGGACTTTGGAGCTTCCCAGATCCCTCATTTTACACCAAACTCTGGGTTTAACCCTCGTCATCTACATGGTGGTGCCTCTCAGACTCAAAAGACCATCTTGAACTTCTCGTAGAGTGAAATGGGGCAGCCTCAACTCACCACCTCCACCCTCTTGGTGTCAACATCTCAGTGATGCCACGAAACAGACACCAGGGGATGAAATAAATGGGACTAAACTTACTCTCTGTAGCATGAGGGGAGTTTGTGTCATTTCAGTTTGGTTCTGGGCAGCTAAACTGAGAGCCCCAGTAGGTGGTGGTGGCCTCAGAGGGAGTCCAAATAGCTGGTGGCTTGGGAGGAACCAAAGGTTTGCCGTCTTCCGAGTTACCACAGTGACCTGGGAACAGCTGCATTGGACTAGGAGATGTGTCCCAGGCTGGGAGGAGGAGCTGCGGGTTAAGACCCAGCATCGAGGAACCATTTGGACCACCAGTATGTGGGACAAGCCAAGGAGCAGTTGCTGTTGGAGATCAGGAGCTAAACAAATCTTTGTGTTTCTCCAGAAGATTCTTTTGTAAGCTCCTGTGAGGGTGTAGCTCATGTTGGGTGAACAGAGCCCTGGACAGGAGGTGAAACAGGAGATGGTCCAGAACTTGGGTACAATATTGAACCTTGAAATGACTTGACCTAGCTGGGCAAAGTCCACTCCCTTCCACCTCTCCACAGCCTGCTGGTGATCCATCTGCTGGGCTCATTCCTGCAGATCTTGCTGATCAAGATTGTGATGGAGCTGGTGGAACCAGGAGCTTCAGAGGCACCACAGAGACTGGAGCCTCTGGCATGAAAGAAGAAGAAAGGCTGAGAGACCTCCCTGTGAGTAGATGGGAGCGTCTGGCTCTGAATGACTTGAAATGAAGCTGGTACAGAGGGAAGGAGATTTCTCCTGGTGCTGCTGAATTGAGTCAGGATGAGCCTCTGGCATGTCTCGAGGAGGTGAAAACCCTGTGGGTGGAGGAACCTCTAGGGAAGGAGGAACAAGGCCCAGCTAAAAATAACTAGGGAAAATTTCCCTTGATGAGCACTGTGGTTTGGAGAAGGTGGAGTCAGACCCAAGAGATGGAGTTTTGGAGCCAACCAGCTGGCTAGAAGAAGCAGCTTTGAATTCAAATAAAGTTTTTTTGGCCAAAATGTGGAAATTATTTTGGTTATTTTTACTCTGATACCATTAGTATTGGCCTGTTGGGAGCTGGGGAGGGGTGAGGGGACCTGGGTCTCAGCTGGACCACTCAACTCACAGCCATGGTGTCTCAGCTTCACCTCCCCTGGGCTGAATTCAGGTCTTGGGGAGTGGTGGGAGAACCAGGAGCAGTTGTCTCACCAGAAAACTGCTGGGAGGGCAGCAGGATCCCTTCCAGCTGCACTCACAAGCTGGTCAAAACTGTCTCTTAAGAAGATCCAGAGCTGGAAAACCAGAAGATATTTCAGCAAGATGTTGGAACAGCTGCAGGTCTTCAGTCTAGATCCCACACAGAGCTTCAAGGAGGGTTCCCAAACCAGCTGAGATCTATGTGGTTTTCCTTGCAGTGGTGAGATCTCAGTGATGTGTTTTGGGGTCCTGTGGTGGTGGAGACCATCCTACCTCACTGAAAGAGCAGCCTCTGGTGATGTTCTTCAAGAATAAGTGGGTGGCTAATACATGGGTGACTCCTTGGGGAAAGAGCCCAAGTCAAAATAAACCAAATCACAGGGATGGGATGAGGACAACCACAAGCTCAGTGAATTTGGGGTGAGAGCAATTCAAACTCTACTATTGGTGGCCACCAAATGCTCCATTAGAACCAGCTTCATCCCTGCTGTGCACTGGTGGGCCTGGAAATGTAATTTCCAGGAGCTTCTGAAGCACTAGAGAAGGTCCTGGTGTGCTGAGGAAGGGCTGTTCCTGATCAGGAGCATCCATAGTGCTCACCAGTGTCTTGAGGCGAGGGATTGCAGACTCTAAAATGCCTCATTAAGTGGACAAAATCCCTTTCCTCATGGATTTTGGAGACTTTACAACAGATCTCCAAACTATTCTGTCACAGGAGATGTCTCTGGACCAGGAAGACCCAGGAATTCACCTTGAGGGAGCAAAAAAACCTCTTTCAAACAAATTATTATTGTTAGAGAAGAAATTGGATCATCTCAGACCTACAGCATGCAGGAGCAGCCTGGCTGCTCTTGGGATTTCTGGCAGAACATCAATCCCAGTGGATAGTGGAGAGCAAAGTAGCTCTAAAACGCCAAGATGAAACCAGGTTCAGAACTCTGCTGGGTTGAGGAGTTTTCTCCATCTTGGTGCAAGTCCAAGTTGTAGCAAGAGAAAGCAGAATTTGAGGGCAATTCCATGGGTTTAGGGATGCAGGAGCTGGGACAACATGGCCAGGAACACCAGAGAGCTTTGGAAAATGGGGCTTCTGCTCCTCGTGCAGCCCTAGCACCACTGGTTCTTCACCCCCATTTCGATTTCACCACGCAGGAGGAGGAAACTGTGGTTATCTCACTTCCTGGCCGCAGTCAAAAAATAAAACCCCAAAACTCAGCACAGGCCACCACCACCCCAAGCCCAGGGGTGCTGCTCTGCTCTCCAAGCCCAGAAGGTGCTTTTGGAGACCCACTACTGGCCTCATTGTCTTCTGCTCCTTAAAACTGGCTGCATCGATGGAGAATGAGGTAGGGATTCCCCAAAAGGCAGAAGCTGCCGTTCCATGTCACGTCCTGCTGGGTGACACCTCCACCTCAGCTCTGGGATCCTTCAGCTGTTTCTTCATGGTTCTCCCTGCTATGGGGTGGTGGGGAAATAATGGTCCTGTCACAACAGCCTCCGGGTGCTGGTTTCCTCCTTTGGGATGAGGCTGGATTCAGCTCTGGAGCCAGCTGGTGTGGTGGGAAAGCATCTGGGGGCCGTCTCATGGTGCAGCAACCGCTCAGAGTTGTCTCATGAGGTCAGAAACCATCTCGCTGTGGTGAATTCTAACCCTTTTTTCCTCCTGTAAACTGGATATTTTTATTTCTCTGCTCCAAGGGACCTTTTTTTAGGGCTGTCCCCAATGTCCTAAATAGCTTAAACCAGCAGCTCTTTCTTCCTGGGTCTCAGAAGATGGTGGTGATGCTCCACCTATAGCTGGGAGCCTGCTCCTACATACCAATGTGATGATTTCCCCAACTCAGGAACCCCAAAGACCTGGTTTTCCCTATCTCCTGGGTCATGTATAGGGGGGTTTGGGGTCACCATAGAGACCTCAGATGTATTTGGAGCATCTCCACCTTTTCCTTTCACAACAAACCCTTGACATGGGATCAAAACCAGATTAGGCATTACAAGTTTGAGGGAAAACACCCTCTTTTTAGGAATGAGTTGTTGCAACAATGAAGATTGTGGATCCATTATCCTTAAATCTGCTGGTCTAGGTCACTGTGGGGTTGGTAAAACCAGAGGTCAATGCTGGAGGAGCGCTGGGAGAAAACCATCCTGTTCTTAGCAATGGGATAGAGTTGGTGAGGCAAAGAAACATCACAGATCCATCACCCTAAAATCTGCTGGTCCAGATCATTGTGGGGTTGGTAGAAGCAGTGGTTGAAGCTGGAGGAGCATTGGGTGCTACTAGAAGTGTTCAGTGCCAGGCTGGATGGGACGTTGGGCAACCTGATCTAGTGGGAGGTGTCCCTGCACCTGCAGGAGGGTTGGAACACGATTATTTTGGGGCAGAAATTCCAGTTTAACCCCAAACATTCCCTTTTCCTCCCTCTCCCCCAGCCTGGGATCGTGTCGCCTTTCAAGCGGGTCTTCCTGAAAGGGGAGAAACTGAGAGATAAAAAGGCCCAGGAGAAGGTCACGGAGCGACGGCCTCTCCACACGGTGCTAGTGGCCCTGCCTGATCGTGTCGAACCTGATGTCTTGCTCAACGACTACATCGAGAAGGAAGTGAAGGTACCTCTTGCCCCTCTCCAGCTTCTCATTGGGGTGGTTAAGGTCATCCCAGTGTCCACGTGTTGGTGGTCACTGTTTGGTGGGTATTTTCCCCCCAGTATTTAGGTCAACTCACGTCCATCCCAGGCTACCTGAATCCCTCCAGCCGCACTGAGATCCTGCATCTGATTGATAACGCAAAGGTGAGCGCTTGGCCTTGCTCTATGGGGTCCCAGTCATCCTTAGGATTGGGATCTGGTCTTACTGGTGTCCTCCATCATGGTGTGACCAACATGGGAGGGAAAACATGACCAAATCTAGGGAATGGATGGAGATCTGTTTGGTTTTAGCGAGCGCACCAACTGCCGGGACAGCTGACCCAGGAGCATGATGCCGTCATCAGCCTTTCGGCCTACAACATCAAACTGGTGTGGAGAGACGGAGAAGACCTCATCCTCAGGGTCCCTATCCATGACATTGCCTCTGTTTCCTACATCCGAGATGACTCCTCACACTTGGTCGTGTTGAAAACAGGTAGGTTGAAGCAGGATGGAGCCAGGATAGGGGTTTTACCAGCTCTTGGACAACTTGACATCCCTTGGAGGACCTCCCATTTGTCCCAGCTCCTTGGTGTGTGGCCACCCTGCGTGGTTGGGCCATGGAATCTGTTGAGGGGAGTATTGAGCTCCTTAGAAGACATAATGACCAAGATTTCTGCAGCTTATAGACCCTGTGACAGCAGAGTTTGGAGCAGATAGAAGTGACTTAGAAGTCGTCCTTCTGTTGGTGGATTTCCAAGGATAGTTAAGCCCTGGAGATCTGCTGAGCTGCCAGAAATTTGCTCTAAATTATGGGATTTATAGAATTTTTCTTCAAAATCCTCAACCAAGTAGTTTTCCCACCCTCAGGGTGATTTTGTCTGCTCTCCTGCTCCAGAAGCCTTGGAGGACAGCTCACCCCATGAGGACTTTCCCTCCCAAACTTGTTTCTCCTCAGCTCAGGACCCCGGGATCTCCCCAAGTCAAAGTCTCTGTGCTGAGAGCTCCAAAGCTCTCACGTCGGGCTCATTGTCTGAGAGTGGAGTGGTTCCTGTCGAGGCTTGTTGCTTGGTGGTCCTGGCCACGGAAAACAAGGTAAGACCTAAATCTTCCATTCCAACTCCATCCCATCTTGAGATTGTCCCTCTCTGATGATAATGCCGGAACTGGATTTGCTGGGAGGAATTCTGGCTCCTCTCAGTGCTACAAGCCCCAGGGTGGCCTCATCCTGCTCTTTTTATGTCTTCTCTGGATGGTGGAGCACCTCAACTCCTTCTGGACCTTCCTGTGGGGTCTGAGAATGCAACAAGGGTTGATCCATCTCCTCCAGCGTCTGGAAAAACGCTACTAATGAGGTTCAACGTTGACCAGCACTGTGTCGTCTTCTACAGCTGCTCTTCACTCCATTTGCAGGTGACTGCTGAGGAACTGTGCTCGCTCCTCAGCCAAGTCTTCCAGATTGTCTACACTGAGTCTACCATAGACTTCTTGGACAGAGCAATATTTGATGGGGCGTCCACACCCACGCGGCACATGTCCTTACATAGCGGTGAGTCCACCTCCGCCGAACCCGAGAGTCTCACCAGCTTCACCCAAGGACAAGAGGATCAAAGGCACCCTCAGTTCACAGTAGGCACCTAATTTGGGTGGGAGTAGATTGCAGGATTGGAGGCTCCACAGTCTGGCCAGCCTAGAGAGATGGATTCAGGGTCATCAAGGCCAAGTTTTGCATCCTTGTGTCACCTCAACCCCCTTCCAGGCTGGGGCAGAGCAGCTGGAAAAGGACCTGGAGAGGGGGTTGGTCACCAACGGGGATGGACAGCAGAACCAGAAGAGATTGAGGTTGGCCAAGAGGAACAGTTTCTGCCCCACAAAGGTCTTTCCAGAGCAGTGGGGGAGTCCCCATCTCTGGAGGAGTCATAAAGCCACAGAGATGTGGGGTGAGGGACAGGTGTTAGTGGAGACCTGGTAGTACTGGGAGGCAACCTTGATCCCAGTGACCTTCAAAGATTTTCAACCCAGTCCATCCCATAATTCCATGACTTTCTCAACCTCCATCTCCCGCCCGTTTATCTTTGCAGATGACTCTTCTACAAAAGTGGATGTCAAGGAACCCTACGAGGCTGAAGCCAGCACTTTGTAAGTCCCTCACACCCCATTGACCTCACTGAGGCCAATTAGTTACACCTCGCTGACGAGTTTTCAGCCCCTGACTCGGAAACTGCTGCCCTCAGCTTGTTGAAACCCTCTGCTGAAGCTCTGAGCCACATTTTTGCTGTGGTGGCTTTCCAGAGCTCATTGCGTACCCAGCATACGCACAGGGCCCCCACATTAGCACTAGAGTCCTGACTTTGGAGTTTCCCCCCCAAAAAAAACCTATTTTGGGGTCTTCTTTCTTCCTGACTCAACAACCACTAAAACCTTTGATGGGATGGAAACCCAATGGTGAGTCAGTGGCTTGAGGTTACTCCCTGCTTGAGATGTTTGCAGGGGGATATCTGTCAGCTGTTGGGGCTTTTATCTTCAACAAGTCCTTGGAGTTGACTCCTCACCTTGGAAGAATCTTCAACCGTCCTGGAGATCACATCTCCACACACTTCTCCTTTGGCTTGAGGAGCTCATGATGTTCTGGAGGTGTCACATTTTGTTCCTTTCTTGCATTGCAGTTCCTTTCCCGAAACCTTGGAGGCTGGTGACATCTCCCCATCATCCTTCTCCACCCAACAGTCTCCTCACATCAAGACGGTCAGCGAGAGTGAGCTAAGCACCACAGCCACCGAGCTGCTCCAGGACTATATGATGACGGTAGGGTGACCCTGGCTTGAAGGTCACGATGGAGGGTTGTGCTTCTCATCCCATCTGTGTGGCTTTCGGGGGTCTGGGATCATCTCCTTGAATTCCTTAGTGGGTGGCACCAGCCCATCTTGCTTTTTCATGAGCTGGTTGGATGCTGCAGATCCTTAAAGGACAGTAAACCCAGTCAGTGCCATTCCCAGTCTTCCCAGTATGTTTTAAATGAAGAAATGGTGCCATTTACTTTGTGCATCTGTTCCACAGCTCCGGACCAAACTGTCCTCCCAGGAGATCCAGCAGTTCGCGATGCTCCTGCACGAGTATCGCAACGGGGCTTCCATCCACGAGTTCTGCATCAACCTCAAGCAGCTCTATGGGGACAGCAGAAAGTTCCTGCTCTTAGGTGAGACAGAGGTCCTTCCCCACGGGTGGGATGAAGGTTTAGAGGGAGGGACATCATCTTCCTCATCATTTAAAGAGGATCAAGAGCATCAGGAACAAGAATCTGTAGGGTTAGAGCAGGAGTTCTGGCTGTCAAGTTGAGGGAATCAGAATGCAGAGGATTGGAAGGGACCTCTGGAAAACATCTTGTGCAGACACCCCTGCTAGAGCAGGTTCTCCTAGAGCAGATCCCACAGGAACACGTCCAGGTGGGTTTGGGATGTCTCTAGAGACACTGGAGTGATGTTAAAACCTCACCCCTTCCCCTAATTACAAAGACAAACCCAACTAATTACTTAGACCCCCCAAAGGTGCCCCAGTGAGCCCAGTTCTGCTTCACAGCAGGTGACAACAGCCCACTTGGAGACGCCAGGCCATGGAGCAGATGGTCTTTCAGCTGTTCTCTGTCCAGGCAGTAGGTGTGAGGGATCAGCAGCCAATCCCACTGAGCTCAGGAAAAAAACCCTAGAAATCCCACTTCAGCAGCATTTTGTCCCCTTAACTTCTCAAGGGCAGAAGGATGAGGTGTGGCTACCAGCTGGAGACCCCCTAGATGGTCCTGGTTCCCCCCCAGACCATTTTGTCCCCTTAACTTCTCAAGGGCAGAAGGATGAGGTGTGGCTACCAGCTGGAGACCCCCTAGATGGTCCTGGTTCCCCCCCAGACCTGTCAGCTCCAGTAGAAACCTGTCCTTAGGGTCTCTTTTAACCCTTTCCTCATTGTCTTCCCTGCTCCAAGGTCTGCGCCCCTTCATCCCTGAGAAAGACAGCCAACACTTTGAGAACTTCTTGGAGACCATTGGCGTGAAGGACGGTCGGGGCATCATCACCGACAGCTTCGGCAGGTACCGGAGGACTCTCAGCACCACCTCCAACTCCACTACCAATGGCAACGGCGCTGCCGGCAGCTCAGATGAGCAGTCAGCACCTTCTGAGGAGGATGAGTGGGACCGAATGATCTCCCACATCAGCAATGACATCGAAGCTCTGGGCTGCAGCATGGACCGAGACTCCTCCTGATGCCTCCGCATGGTCCCACCACAGCTTGAAGGACCTCATGGACCTCGCAGACCTGTTCACAGGCTCCCAGAGGCCTCCTTGTGTTGCCATGGAGGACCCGGAGGCAGGAGAAGCCCCCCCCCGGGTTGGTTTTACTAGGGGAGACTCACTGGTGACAGCCCAGTTTACATATTTGCACACGGTGGGACTGGTCTTCTCCTCCTCTTGGCCTTTGAATGAAGTTGACCACAATGTGAATTATTTAAACCCAACAGCCATGGTGGCAAAACCTTCTGACCCCACAGGAGGAACCGCCACCTCCCACCTCAGAGTTTCACAGGGGGTGTCACCCAGACCCATCTGCACCACCTGCCCCAGGACTCACCCACCCTTGAGGTCCCAGTAGGTCAGGAGGTGCCTTCCGGAAGCTTTTGGGGTCTCACCTTGTAAATATTCACCATCATAAAAAGAAAAATCCCAAACCATACATTTTTAATCTACGTCCCTGGGAGTACAGCTGGGTTTCCAGCACTGTGTGGATGCTTTGAGACCTCAGCAGGTTTGGGGTGGGGGATCTAGTCCCATTCCTTCTCACTTTGGCCCCAAAGTTTCCTCCTATGGGGCAACCTTTAACCCTTCATCACCCTGCAGCCCCCTCAAGCTTCACTAGTCCCCTTACTGGGGTCTCCTCCTCAACCTCATATTCTGGCTGTTTCCTGTCTGCCCTTCCCAGGAACCACAGGCACCATCCTCAGGCCAATCCTGGGTTGAGGTCCCACCACCCTGCTGCTTCTTCAGCTTCACTTGGAGGGATGAAGACACCTCAGTGTTGGGTTTGCAGCTTCATGAGGGGGTCTCCCCCCACATTTCCACCCTCCAACAGCCTTTTCCTTTCACTTCCAAGACCTCTAAACTCCAGAACCAGGAGCTGGAGATCCCAAAGAACTTCATAGAGAAGGAACATCTGGCCCTGGGGGAGCAGCTCGAGGTTTCCTTCTTCCTCCAATTGTCTTGCCACCCACGTGGATTTTCACTAAGAGGGGGGTCACTGGGACCACACTTGTCCTCCACGGCTGATATTTTAGTGCCTTTTGATGAGAAAGCCAGAAGTGGATGGTGGAGACCCCAAAGACTTCCCTTGGACCAGAAAAGCACCATTTCTGCCCCAGTTCTGGGCTGGGAGCAGAAAACCAGGAGCCCTCTCAGCTCATCAGGGGGTTGTTTGGGGTTTTTTTTTTAACTTCTTAATGGGAAATTTGACTTAATTAGGGAAATTCATCCCCCCACGGTGGAGGTTCTGCCACCTCCAGCCCTGGCGGCATTGGGGATGGGGGGGACAGGGTTCCAGGTCTCCACGTGTCTGTACAGGGCCATCGTTCCAGGTCAATAGAGTCCTACACCCCACTCGTAGGTTGTCTCGTTGATCTCCCTATTTTGTCTTTCTCTGGATGCTCCTTTGTTAAGATCCTGCAAGATTAGCACCGTGAGATGCTTCCCAAGGGCTTCTGAGCCTCTGCACCCCAAACCAGTCACTCTCACAGCTTTGTGTCCCCCCCACTATCTCCGTGACAGCCCCAACCACTGTCCCACCTTCTGTGGGGCGCTCAGTCTCCTGATCGCATCCCAGACAGCCCTGCTGAGATGTGGAGCTGCAGGAGGGAAAGCTGTGGGGTGACACAGGCCCATCCCAAAACCCACCCCCACCAAAGGCAGCACCCCAAAAGCACCACGAGGGGAGACCTTGTGCGATCCAAGTGATACATGAGGCTGTTTATTGAGAGCTACAGACGCTGAGGAGAACTATGGAGGGCTCTGGAGAAGAATGGGGTGTGGGGGGTGTATCTGTGCATCTATACAGGGTGGGGGTCCAGGATACCCCTCCAGCTGCTACATGGTCAGTTCCTACAGGAGAATGGGGGGAGAAGGGTCAAGAACCAGCCCAGAACAGGGGGATTTACACCCTCCCGGTTCATACTGGGGGATCCCCCGCAGCCCAGTTTGCAGCCCCCATCCACTCACCATGATCGCATTGACGATGTCGTTGTTGTTGTGCCGAAGTGCCCGCACAGCCTTGGGCCTCGAGACGTTGGCTTGAGCCATCACCAGCTCGATGTCCCTCACCTCCAGCCCCGTCTCGTCCACCTACAAGGTGTGATTGGGGTCAGCACCATCACCTGCATGATTGGGGAGGGGGGGGAATCCCTTGGGGTTTTCACCCACCTCCTCCTCTTCCTCACTCTCCTCCTTTATGGTGAGGGTGGGCGCCGTCTCTGTGATCAACGGAGAGTGCTCCATAGGCACCTTGAACTTCTCTGCCGCTGCCTTGTGGACCTGCTGGGACAGGTCCTCGATCTGGGAGGACACCAGGGGGTCACTCAGCTGGACCCTACGAGGCAGCAGCCACCCTGAAAATGTCCCACCGTGGTCACCTTTGCTTCCCCAAAGACGATGTAGATGTCAGACGCAGGGCTCTTGAAGACATCTGGTTTGGTAATGACGAACAGGATGTTCTTGGACTTGCGGATGGTGATGCGGGTGACCCCGTGGATCTGTCGCAGCCCCAGTTTGGACATGGCCTGGCGTGGGATGGGGACACACACAGGAGAGTGGCCCCATGGTTGCCCCCAACAAGGAGGGGGGCAAAGTGAGGGGTTCAACCCTGTAGCAGCAACCAAACCCACCAGGGTGATGGAGAAACCAGGGGTGATGGAGAAACCAGGGGTGATGGAGAAACCAGGGGTGATGGAGAAACCAGGGGTGTGGGACATGAACCCCACCCAGGATGTGGGACCCCACACCACCCCAGTATCACTTGGAGACTCCCCAATACCCCAAACCACTGGGACAATGGTGAAACCAGACGTGAGATAATGGCATCTCCCAGCACGACCAGTTTGAGTCCCACCAAGGATATGGGACCCCACCTAGAGACCCTCCAACATCCCACAGCTCCCCTTTCTCCAAGCTAATCCCTATTCCACTCCATTTTAACCTTAGGATGCCCCGGGATCCAACCCCCGCAGAAGACCCTCCTTCCCCCAACTCCCACAGAAGACCCCAGACCTCCCCTAAATCCCACCTTCCTGGCCTTCTTCTCGCTGCGGCTCTGCTTGGCTCTGCTGACATTCTCCTCGCTGGCCCCCAATGACTGGGGCAGCGGTGCCTGCTGGACAGTGGTGGATATGGGGTCAAGCCCACTATAAACCCCCACGTTGGGATGGGTGGGGGACCCCCAAACCCCTCAAAACCCCAAAACATCCCAACCTGAGTCTGGGCAGCCGGTTGCTCTGATCCTTCAGGTTCCTCCAGCTCCGGGATGGACTCATCGTTGCTCTCCGACCCGTTGCATGACCCTACGGATGGGGTGGGGGTGGTCAGTGCTCTGACCCCATAGAAAAATTAGGTGATCGGGGGGGAGGAACCCCCTCCCCTAATTTCTCACCTTTATGGTTGTTCTCACAGCAGGGTGGGGCTAGGGGCTGCTTCTCCTGGCTGGGAAGGGGGGTTCTGAGGGCATCCCCCAGCTGCTGAAGTTCAGGGCATGGGGTTGGGGGGGCTTCAGCCTCGCTGGAGGAACTGGAATCGGACTGGAGAGACCCCGGAGCAGGGCCTCGGGCTCCCGGACCCAGCTGACAGCCCCCAAGACCTGGTTCCTTATGAGAGGAGGACTGAGGGGCTGCTGGGTAGGTGGAGAGAGGGGGTAATGGACCTAAATCTCCTCTATGGGGTCGAGNTCAAAAGGGCCCTCCAGGAATCCCCCATGGGTGATGCCCACCCTGACCCTATAAACCCCCCCTGGAATCCCCCCTGGGTGATGCCCACCCTGACCCTATAAACCCCTCCCCTTGTGGTTGTGGACTGGCTGAGCCAGTGCTACCCTCTCCCCCCAAAACCCCCCTTCCCCAGGGTTGAATCAGCTCCTCCCCCACTGTGAGGTCCCCCAAAGATCACCCTGAGCTGGGCGATTCCCACCCCCAGCCCAACCACACAGCAACACCCTACTAGGGCTTCGGGGCTCTNTGAGCTGGGCGATTCCCACCCCCAGCCCAAGCACACAGCAACACCCACTGGTGTGGCTCTTACCTTCAAGGGGCTTCCTGGAGGGCACTGCGAGCCTTGGGGTGTCCTGGGGGTCTCGGGGTGGCTCTGGCTCCAAGGGTGCAGGAGGAGGCACTTGGCTGAATTTGGGAGGGGACTGGAGGGGGATTTGGGGTTCTGCCCCCACAGCGGGTTCCAGCTGAACCTCCCCCATTTCCACAGTGGGTTGGGGGCTACTTGGGACCCCCCTCAGCTCTTCCTGCTGCTTTTGGGGGGCTGGGGGCTCACTGGGGGGGTTGCTCCCCACCATGACTTTGGCATCAGTGTCTCCAGCAGTCTGGTCCAATGGGGGGGCTGGGAGCTCCGCCGTGACCCCATAGCTTGGGGGACCCCTCAACAGCCCCAGCTCAGGGGGTCTGGGGCTGAGCCGGGGTGGGGGAAGGTCCCCAAAGGACCCTAGTAACATGGTGCTGAGGGGCTGGGGGGGCCCTCGTGTGTCCCCCCCAAAAAAGGCACCGGGTGGTTGCAGCAGTCCAGGGGGGGCCAGAGGGGCCTCCCGATCAGGAGCCTTGAAGACCCTCAGAGGGAGGTGGCCACCGGCTTCATCTTCATCATCACTCTTGGGTGGGGAGCTGGGGGTCACCAAGGTGTCCCTGGGGGGAGTGAAGGACCTGGAGTCCAGGTGGGAAGGGATCAGCTTCTCCAGTGGTGGCCTCTTGGATGAAGTGGTAGCCACAGCCCCCCGTTTCTCTGGGAATTTGTTGGCCTCCATGGACACCTGTAGAGACTCGCTGGCTGAGGTCGCACTGGTCACCAGTTCCTCACTGGAGGAGGGTGCCATGATGTTGTCCAACAGGTTGGGTACCACTGATGGGTTGGTGGCCACAACACCTGGCTCATCTGGTGGGCTGGGTGGCACCAATGGCACTGGGTTCGTTACCACAGGGACTCGTGGAGTGCGGGTCACCAACACTGCTAAGTTGGTGGCCACAGGATCTGGCTCTTCTGGCTCTTCCAGTTGACTGGATGCCACCAGGTTGGTGGCCACGGGCTCTGGCTCTTCCAGTTGACTGGACATCACCAGGTTGGTGGCCACAGGTTCTGGCTCTTCCAGTTGACTGGACGCCACCAGGTTGGTGGCCACAGGCTCTGGCTCATCTGGTTGACTGGACGCCACCAGGCTGGTGGCCACAGGTTCTGGCTCTTCTGGTTGACTGGATGGCACCAGGCTGGTGGCCACAGGTTCTGGCTCTTCTGGTTCATGTGGTTGACTGGATGCCACCAGGTTCATGGCCACAGGCTCTGGCTCCTCTGGCTCTTCTGGTTGACCAGATTCCACCAGGTTGGTGGCCACAGGCTCTGGCTCTTCTGGTTGACTGGATGCCACCAGGCTGGTGGCCACAGGCTCTGGCTCCTCTGGCTCTTCTGGTTGACCGGATTCCACCAGGTTGGTGGCCACAGGTTCTGGCTCATCTGGTTGACTGGATGCCACCAGGTTGGTGGCCACAGGTTCTGGCTTATCTGGTTCTTCTGGTTGACTGGATGGCACCAGGCTGGTGGCCACAGGTTCTGGCTCATCTGGTTCTTCTGGTTGACTGGATGGCACCAGATTGGTAGCCACAGGTTCTGGCTCATCTGGTTGACAGGATGCCACCAGGTCGGTGGCCACAGGGACCATCAGACTGGAAGTCACCAGTGGTGCTAAGCTGGTGGCCACAGCATCTGGTTCATCTAATTGACTGGATATTACTGTGTTGGTGGCCAGTGGACTGGATGTCACTGCATTGATGGCCACATCTGGTTCTTCTGGTTGACTGGATAGCACTGACATCACTGAGTCAGTGACCACAGGGCTAGAAGTCACTGATGATGCTAAGCTGGTGTCCACAGCATCTGTGCTATCTGATTGACTAGATGTTATCAATCTTACCAGGCTGGTGGCCACAGCATCTGGTTCAACTGGTTGACTGGATATCACTGGGTCAGTGGCCACAGGGACTGGTGGACTGGAGGTCACCGATGGTGCTAAGTTGGTGGCAACAGCATTTGGTTCATCTACTTGACTGGATGTCACTACGTCGGTGACCTCAGCATCTGGCTTATCGGGTTGACTGGATGGCACTGTCACTGGGTCAGTAGCCACAGGGACTGGCAGACTGGAAATCACCCATGTTGCTGAGTTGGTGGATGCAGGATCTGTTTCGTCTGGTTGACTGGATGGCCTCAATGTCATCAGGTTGGTGGCCACAGGGACCGGTGGACTGGAGGTCACTGTTGGCTCTAAGCTCAATGCCACAGCATCTGGTTGACTGGATGCCACTGATATCACCAAGTCGGTAGCCACAGCATCTGGTCCATCTAGTTGACTGGATGGCACTGATGTTACCAAGTCAGTGGCCACAATGGCCAGTGGGCTGTGTGTCACTGACATCACCAGGTTGGTGGTCACAGCATCTGGTTCACCTGATTGACTGGTCGGTGAACTGGGTGTTACCAATGGTTCCAGGTTGGTGGCCACAAAATCTAGTTCATCCCAAGGGTTGGGCATCATCTCAGTGGTTGCAGTATCCAGCAGACTGGACTCTACTGGTGGCACTGGGTCAGTGGTCACTGAGTCCAATGGACTGGGTGTCACTGGTGGCACCAGCTCAGTGGCCATCGAGTCCAACAGACTGGGTGTCACTGGTGGCAATGAGTGGGTATCCAGCTCACTGCATCCATCAGTGACCACCAGCTCAGTTCCCCCTCCTCTCATGACCCCAGTCTCATCACCACTATCATCACCATCATCCCCCCCATGGCTGCCCTGGGATTGCCCGTTGGCTGGTGCCACCAGCCCATCGGTTTGGGGGTCCCTGGACTGCCCAGCACAAAGCCTGGGGGACTGCAGGGTGTCCCTAGTCTCTGCCATCTCCACACCAGTCTCCTCCCCTAGTTCAGCCACACTGGCCTTATCCTTCCCCACCAGCTCCAACTGGATATCCACCAGCTCCTCAGGGGAGCAACACCTCTCCAGAAGTGGGTCTGGATCCCACGGGACATCACGTTGTGGGGCTGGGTCCCGCTCCAGCTCCAAGGATGACGACGATGAGGAGAGGAAAGTCTCACCATTGTCTCCAGAAGGTGCCACTGGAGTGTCACCCCCAGCTCGCTCTGTGCCCAGTTGCCCCATGTCGGATGCCAAGTTCCCCTCATGATGCTGGGGGGATCTCTCTGATGAGCTGGAACCATCCGAAGCCTCCCCAGCATGAAGGTGCAGCTCAACGCCAGCGGTACTGGGAGCACTGGGGGACGCTGGCTCACTGGCCAGTGCATGCCGCTCGCTGCCATAGAGCTGCTCGTCTTCCTCCCCATCATAGGCAGCCGAGTCGGAGGAGGCTGAGGTGTCATCACCGAAGGCAAAGGCCTCATCTGCCCCCTCGGGGATGGAGGTTTCTGACAGTGAACGCAGGAATGAGGCTGAAGTGCTGCCACCACCCTCCTCCTCCTCCTCCTCTTCCTCTTCATCCTCATCTTCATCTTCTTCCTCGTCTTCTTCCTCACCACAGAGGGGCAACAGGGCTGTCCCAGGGGGTAACGGGGCAATCTCCACTGCCTCAGCCTGGAATAGGAGGCTCCCTCGGAAGGGCAGGGCTGCTGCTGGAATGAGGCCTTCAGCCCCTGATGCCTCCCACTCCTCCTCATCCTCCTCTTCCTCTTCTGGTGTCTGACCATCCTCATCCTCCTCATCCAAGGGGGCAAAAGCTCCATCCTCCTCCTCCTCCTCTGAGAGTGTGAAGGGCCGATGATCCTGGTGGTCCCAGGGGTGGTCCAGGGTGGGTGATGGTGACTCCACGAAGCCTTCAGCCTCGGCCACCACCATGAGGCTTTCGGCCTCAGCCACCAGGTTGGGGGAGCAGGACGGGGAGGTGCTGCCGGTGCCCGATGACTCCCAACTGCCCCCCTCAGCCGTCATGTAGGACCCCGAGGGGGAGGT
>VZRI01004364.1:111710-126416 GCA_013397515.1 Upupa epops | reverse complement strand
CTTCTCTGTTTCCCTTGTATTTCTCATTATTTTTCCTGCTTTTATTTAAATCTTCTTTCCCAATTTTAAATATTATTTTTATCATTATTTTAATTATTTTTCCTGATTTATCCCGGGTTTTTTCCTAATTTTTTCTTTTATTTGTTTATCTCTTCCCCCTGAGTCGTTATTCATTATCTTCTCCTGGTTGTTTTCTGTTTCTCCTGAATTGTTCTCCATTTTATCACTCTCATTATTTTTCTAATTGTTTTCATTCATTTTTATTTATTTATTTGGTTGGTTATTTTTTCCCTATTTTTTCCATATTTTTCCCTATTTCAAATATTTTTGGGTTTTTTGTCCCCCCCCTATTTATTAATTCCCCCCCTGCCCCACTTATATTTTTCCCCTATGTCCCTCCCCTCTTTTCCTTTCCCTCCCCCAAGGTCTCTCCTCCCTCTCCAGCCGCAGCAGTGGGAGGGGAGTGGGTGGACTCTGTCCCCTTCTCACAGCCCAGTAACCTTCCCCCACCCCATCAGCTGTAGCTGAGGGGGGGTGGAAACCAGGATTTGCCCTCCCCAAAAAAACGGTGCTGAGCCCCCAGTGGGGGGTGTTGGGGACCAGGGTGTCAGGGCCTCCCAGTGGCAGATACTGGGGGGGTCAATGAGCATCTGGTTGCCATAGGAATGTTACTGGTTGCCATGGAGATGGTTCACTGATAACTGGGGGTGACACCAGCAGCACTAGGATGCGCTTGGTGGGTTACCAGGACCCATCCTGTGACACTGGGGTGCTGCTGGAACCCACCCTGGGGTCACCAGTGATACTGGGGCGGGCATAGCGGGATACCAGGATCCAGTCTGGAGCCACAAGAAAAACTGGGATGGGCACAGCTGGCACCCTGGGGCCACCAGTGACACAGGGGCAGGCACAACTGGCACCAGTAAGGCCGGTGCTGTGACACCAGTGCCAGGAACCGCCTGAGCAGTGACTCAGCAACTTGGCACTAGTCCTGCAACAGCTTTGGGGGGGGCTCACTGGGGAGTGGAGGATGGCCATATGGCTGCTAATCTGACCCCAAATCCCTCGGTGGCAACCGGAGGGGTTTTCTGGATCCTCCTTGTCTCGGTCTGAGAGGGCGACTGGGGGCTACATCCGACTCCTTATGGTCAGAGACCTCCAACTGTGGTGTCAAACCCCGATGGAACAGGAATGAAAGGCACTGGTCTGGCCCTAACCCTCAAATCCTGCTCCTGGTTCCCCTGGAACTACTGAAATCACAGTACTAGGCAACAGCAGTTTATTGGGAAGGGGTTTGGGATCAGGATGTTATCCAGCCAAGTCCTGGGCTGTGGCTTTATGGAGCTTGTCCCGGAGGTAGGCTGTGCGCTGCCGCTCAAGTTTGAGCTCCAGTAGCTCATAATGAGGAACCTGGAAAAGGGAAAGAGACAGGATCAGAGTCTGGAGCCACCCCATGAAGTCTTCCCAGTTCAGCCCCATCACCTGTTCCCGTCCCTGGATGTCAGGAAACACCAAACACCTCCAAATTCCCCACAAAGTTATAGGGCTGCCACAATGCATCTGTGCCTCTCCCAGTTTGGTTTGTTATACCGGAGAGAGTCTGTGGGGCAGGGATGAAGGTCAGGAGCTGCTCGTCCTCGTCACGCCGCAGACACTCAAATTAACTGTGAGGAGCTCATTAATGCGGGGGATCAGCCACTGACCCTGTAAGCGGCCTCGAAGGCATTAGGGTGGCTAATCCTGGCGCTGGGCAGCAACAAGGTGGGTGTGTAGGGGGAGCTGCTGGGACCAGAACCCCCATGCTCACCCAACTTCCCATGGATTTGGGTCTTGGTGTTGAGGTTCTTTATGGTTTTTGGGTTGTTCTTCCCTAATAGGAGTCAAACTGGGCCAGAAAATTGGGGGAAGCCCCCTGTACTGCTGGGGATCCCACAAGTGGGGAGAACTGGGAATGGGGTGGAGTCATTAGCATCTTGGCCTCGTTAAGCATTTGGTCTCATTAAGAGCCCCTCAAATATTTCAGGGGAGGCTGATGGGCTCCAGCCCCCATAAGGGGGAGAAGAAAAGGATCACCCCCCTGAATTAAGGAGGTGGAACCCCACAAGCAAGGATGACTGGGAATGTGGTGTAGTCTTGAGCACCTCAGCCTCATTACAAGACCCATAAATGTTTTAGGGGATGCTCAGGGCCTCTAGACCCCATAAGAGAGTTAAAAAATGGGGTCACCCACCTGAACAGGGGAGATGGGACCTCCGACTCACTGGGGCACCAAACATAGACCCCACAAGCAAGGAGAACAAGGAACTTTGTGGTACTCTGGTCTCAGTAGGATCCCCCCAAGTATTTTAAGTGATGTTGAGGGGTTCCAGACCCCACATGGAGAAAAAGAATGGGGTCACTCACCACAACTGAGGAGAAGACCATGAATACACCATGGTCCCCCACAGGTGAGGAGAACCAGGAACACGGTAACATACCCAGGATCCCAACCCCATTTAAAGCCTCTCCCAATATTTTAGGGTCATCAGTTGGAATGAGACCCCATACCCCACCCTACAGCTACTCACGTCCACCACAAGGAACCCAGCGGCCTGGAGGTGCCTCCTGGCCATGACGTAGCGCCCTAGTAGGTCTTTGCTTCTGTTGCTAAAATTGGGGAACTCCCACCGGAGGAAGGCAACCCTGTAAGATTTTAATGGAATACAGGGTGGGATATAGGGAATAATACGGGATGGAACACAAGGACCGGCCTACAACCACTCCTAGTTCCATGTCAAAAGCTCTTTCTGCAGGACAACCAGTCAGAAGGTCCTGACGGATGGTCCGCAACGTTGGGATGGCGATCTCAAACCCACCTCTTGGCTCCCGGTGGCAACGGCTTTGTCCCGTCCTTGTGGAGCATATGGGGTGCGTGGAAAGTCTTTATGGGGAGAGGTCTGTTCTCGTTGTCCACCACCATCTCAGCATCTTTACGGAGAGGAGATGACATAAACAGCCCCAAACGCCATCAAGGTCCCACCAGGTGTCCCAATCCCATTCCTTGAGCTTTGTATGGCGTTTGCACTGCCCAGAATCCCATACGGTAGGGGACACAGGGCATGTGGGACCACAGTGTTGCTGTAGCAGCCGTTTGGCCGCTCCCTACCACAGAGAAGACAAGGGAGCGAATTTGACGGGGCTGCGGGAGAAACTGGGACAAACTAGGGGAGAACCAGCAGTTTCTGAAACCCTCAACAGCAAAAAGGTTTCAGTGGGGTCCTAGGCTGCGGGTTCCGCTCCATCTCCTGGTGGGAGGGTTGGGATGAGGCTGAAGATCCAAAGGTGATGCCACTCACCAATAGACCACCCGTAGATGGTTGGGACGTTGAAGCGGCCGTTTTCAGGGCTCCCCATGACCGCAGCCAAGGCTTCCCGGAGGCTGCTCTGTAACAGGGTGGGCCGTGCTGAGGTTGGCTCTGATGGGGCCACCAACAGCATCTCGGGGGACAGGAAGGGCCCTGCATAGTTGGGGCTCTCCAGTTGGGCAGCAGCGTTGATGTGGAGGAGCTTCTGCTGTAGGGTTTTGGCTTTGATGGACTGGTCACCTGCTTGGAGGGATAACAAAACCATTTGGGGTGAAGAAGACCTTGGAGGTTGCCCCAGGTTCCCACTAACACTGTATCTCCGGGGCTTACGGCCCCTCAAGGGAAGGGGGTTCCACTATCCCATAAGAAGCCACCAGGAGCCAGCTGAAGCCAAACTGATGCCACCTCCATGCCTGCTGTGTGATTTCATCCCCCAACACACCATGGGGCTCGTGGGTCACTGAAGTAGCCGCCTGATCACTCTCCGCCACAGAGGGGAATATAAGAAGCTGGTCTCATGGGGCTGCACCTCCCCAGTTTGATTCAGAAGGTCAAACCTCCAGGGTCAACAAGCTCTGGCAAGCCTCTTAAGGAGGCTCCCAGACTGAGATGGTTGGGGGGCTCTGTCCCTTCCCCAATCCCTAAGAAACATCCCAAGGGGTCACCTCGGAGGCGAACGAGGAAGTCAGGGGCCAGTACATGCTGCAGATATGGGGTCCTGGCCTGCTGCAGGATGCACAGTGACCACACCAGGTCCGTCAGAAGATGGGGGTCCAGCTGCTTCAGTTGGCCCTGGAGCCTCTCGTGGACCTGCAGGGAAGGAAAACCGAAGGGACCAATGATGCTGATGGTTCTGTTTTGGGGTCAGCCTCAGTTTTAGTCCACCCAGGGGCTGCAACTCTGCTGGTGGGGTCAGGACATCTGTTGAGGGACTAAATGTTGGTGTACAAGGAGCTGGAAGGATCTGAGACTCTACTAGTGGGGTCAGAACATCGGTCTAAGGACCAAAACCTTCCTTGAATGGAGCTGGAAGGTTCTGATACTCTACTGGTGGTGTTGAAGTGTCTGTCCAGGGACTAAAATCTGCTCTAGATGGAGCTGCAAGGGTCTGATAATCTTCTGGTGGGGTCAAAACAACTGTCCAGGAACTGAATCCTGCTGCAGATGGAGCTGGAGGGGTCGAAGCCTCCATTAATTGGGTCAGAACATCCGTCCACGGCAGATTTTAGCTCCTGGATGGAGCTGGAGGGGTCAAAGACTCTACTGGTTGAGTCAGAACATCCGTCCAGGGACCAAACCCTGCCCTGGATGGAGCTGGGTGAGGTTGAACCTATCAGTGGTGTCAGGAGAACCAGAACTCCTGGTGGTGTTTTTAATCCCATTAAACCCAGAGGAGTTTTCGTCCTGCCTTACCATGTTGAAGAAGTCTTCGCTCACACTGGGCTGGAAGTTGAGGCGGGCAAAGGAGAGGACAATCCCACAGAGATGGAGGACCGACAGCTGCTTGGTGTTGTCCAGGGTGTACTGGAAGATATGGGGTGGGGTAAAAAAACCCCAAAGGGTTAAGTCCATTTAGATCCCTCAAACTGGGATGGAGCTGAGAAGGTACTCAGGACTTGAGGATAAGCTTAGGTGGAGCCATGACCGATCCCAGCTCATCACTGAGGTGGATTCTGGTTGTACTGGTGCCCCCCCAAGCCAAACTTCATCCTGTTACCTGTGCAATGGCCTCAAAGAGGGGCAGGCTGAGCCATCTGAGGAGGGCAAAGGACCTGACGCAACGGGTCACCTCCAGGGGGGTCATGTTGGGGACATGGGGCTGGAGGTCTCCGGCGATCTTCTGGAAGACCTGGGGCTGGTGGAAATTCAGTTTTCCTTAAAGGAGCAAAGAGAAAGCGGCAGCCACTTACATGGGGCTGGAACAGGGTGGCACAAGGGGAAGGACAACGTTAGGAAGGAACAGGCTTGGGAACAGCTGGTGCCACCCTGCTTCTTCAGTCTTTAGTCCCTGGTTCTCCACCCTCTGCTTCTCCCCTTTCTCTACTACCTGGTTCTCCCTTCTTGACCTCTGGGCCCTCCACTCTCTCCTCCCCCTGGTTTTCCCCTGTCTCCTCTCTCTGATTCTCCCCTCTTCATCCCCTAGGTCTTTGCTTCCTGGTTCCATGCTCTCCAGCCCCAGTTCTCCCTTTACCTCCAGTTCTCCACTCCACCCCCAGTTTCCCCACCTTTTCCACTGCCTGCCAACACCACGAAGAGCACAGGACCCAGTGGCACTGTATGGTAAGAGGAGCCAGAACCTCAAGACCCTCAGGATCTTAAAGCAGTGTCTGTATTAGCCCTGGTGCTCTTTCCCACCATCTCTCCAGTGCTAAAGTAAAACCAATGCAACTGGGCTCACCCCACTTGCTCTCAGAGGTGGAAACACCCCAGCTGGTCCAGCCTAATGCACCCCACCAGCCTTTTTATCCTACATCTGCCCCCAGACTCTGGCCAGAGCAGATTCTTCTGCCTACCATAAGCAAAAATCAGGTCCATGAGAACATGGAGGCTGAGCTCCTGGTGCTTTTGGACAAGGTGGTACGACAGGGCCCGCAGCAGTGGAACACAGCGCCGGTTCTGGTAGGCTAGAGCCAAGGTGATCTTGCGGATGTCATCGGGGTCAAACTGCTCGGCCAGTTCTAGAGCCTGTCAGGAGATGGTGGGAGAGGGAAAGGAAAAGGATTTCTGCTTTGTTTTGGGACCAAACATGGTGAATTTGGGCTTTCAACAAGCAGAAAACATCATGAGATGCCCTCAAAAACACCAGGCGCTGGTGGCTGTTGCTTGTATTCCTCCATATGCTCAAGAAATGGGGACAGTGTGGTGGCAATCTGACCAGTCCCCAGCCAAGGACTAGCTCTAAGATTCTCCCCTGCTCGAAAAATGGTCCCACCAAACTCCTACCTTGTCCTCCAGCCGGTCCATGAGAGTGGGTGAGAAGTGGCCAACCTTCCCCATGAGCATCACTACAGTTCGGGTGCCCTCAAGCTCAGTCCAGCGCAGCTCCAGTTTCTTGATGACTTCTTGGAGCAGCTTGCTGTCCTTCCCTTGCTTGAAGGCCAAGAATTCAGCCAGCAAGGCAAGCTGCCGGAAGGTGAGTCTCCGCAATCGCCACAGCACCTCCTGCTCCACTGACTGCATCTCTGGCAGGTTACTGGCCACCCCCAGGCAGTACAGGCTCTTCAGGAGGTTCACCAGGGTGTTGTTCCACACCTGAGAGATCTGGGAGCAGGGAGAAAGGAGGGAATAGAGTTTATGGAATTGTTCTGGTTGGAAAAGAACGTTAAGATCGTCAAATTCAAGCATTGCTCCAGCACTGTCCCAGGTCACCACTAACCCCTGTCCCTCACCCCACATCTGCACAGCTCTGCAACACCTTCAGGGTCAGGGTCTCTTCCACTGCCAAGCCTGGGTAACCATGCATGGGGCAGAAATTGCTCTTCAGGGACAACCTCAACCTACCCTGGGGAAACTTGAGGCCATTTTGTCTCATCCTGGGGAGAAGACACCAATTTCCAATTGGCTACAACCTTCCAAAGTTCAGGGACTTGTGGAGAGCCAGATGGCCTCCCCTGAACCTCCTTTTCTCTAGTTCAACCCCCACAGTTCCCTCAGGCTTGTTGTGGCAGGACAAGTGGTGATGGTTTAAACTAAAGGAGAACAATCCCAGGTCAGGTTGGACCTTGGGGCTCTGAGCAACCTGCTGTGGTTGGGGATGTCCCTGCTCACTGCAGGGGGTGGCACTGGAGGAGCTATGAAGGTCCCTTCAGCCCAGCCTGTTCAATGATTCTGTGTCCATCTCAGTCAGCTTCCAAGTCACAGTAGCAGCATGCAATGAAGACAATCTCTCTGCTGCATTTTGCCCCAAAAGCTGCATTTTTCTATAGAAATAACCACATTTCCTGCCTGGAGCTGCTCATTTCCCCTCCTGATCCCCTTAACTCCACTTGGAGAGGCAAAACACAAAACCCTAAACAATCAGTTAGCTTCAGCCACCCACAGCAGCTCAACCCCATGAGCTCCAGCTGCTTTCTCAGCCTATTCTAACCCCCTAAAACTCTTACAATCAGCCAGGGCCCCTACCTGGGAATCCATGACCCCAATGAGCTGCTGGAACCGCTCATCTTGCACAATTCCCTCAGTTTCCAGCTTTTTTTCTGCTACCAGTCGTGACAGCTGTGTGATGATGAGTGACGCTTGGTTGCTGTTGAGAGCATGGAGTTCACTCAGGCGGAAAAGTTCCTGTGGACTCGAAGCTGTCTCGATCAGCTCACCAATCATCCTCTGCTCTGGGTTCCTGTTTTCCTCCAGCTCTTCTTTGACTGAGAATCCATCAGCCAAGTTGGAAGTGCTTGAAAGGTGAAAGGAAGCCAAAGGCAGAGCCCTGGGAGAAGCTGCTTTCCCAGCTGGACCCAGCAGTGGTGCCAAAACGACCAAAGGAGGGGAAGTGAAGGCACCCAAGTGACGCCAGCAGCAGCGGCCAACCAAGCGGGCAGCCATGGGGGAAGGTAATGAAGGGGGTTTAGGGGATAGAAGGAAGGTCTGGGGGTTTGGAGGTCAGCAACACATCTCAGGAATGCTGTGGAAGGAAAAGAAACCCCTTTAGGAGGTGGCAACTGGTCATGGTTATGAAGGATTTTTGGTGGCGAAAAGGTAAGAAAAGGTTTTGGGTGATCAATTGGCAATTGTTTAGGTTGGAAAAAAGCTTTAGAATCATTAAGTCCAACCATTAACCCAAATGTCCCAAGCCTAAATCAAGTCCCTAAGCTCTACCACGCTTTCCAAGGTACCTCCAACTCCTCATCACAGCAAACTGAGCCTCATCTCAAAGGATGCAGTTTCATTTCTCCAGCTGCTTCCAGTTTCCCCATGCCACTGTCCCAGGGCTCTCTCCTTCCTTGCCTAGCTCTAAGTCTCCCTGGACCTGTGTCCCACTAACTCCTGCGGTTATTCCCCTAAGACCCTCCCAAGCCTTGCTAAGATTTTCATGGGGCATTTCCCCTCAGATCCCCCCCAAATCCTGGCCCACACTGCCATGGATTATTTCCCCTCAGACACCCACCAGGTCCAGATGATTCTCTTCAGACCCCCTAAGTGACAGACCACACTTCCATTGGGTATTCTCTCTCTGATCCCCTCGGACCACAGAGTCCTTCTCACGCCTGTCCCTTCACCCCTAGGCATTTCGCTTCTGAGCCCCAGTCCCCGGCCCGACCTCTAGTCCTCAAACCCGCCCCATGGTCTGGCCCACACTTCCCCGGGCTATTTCCTCTCAGATCAGCACCCCCAGCCTCGGTCGACTCCATTCAGATCCCCCTGGGTCCCGTTCTCCTACCCTGGGCCTGGTTCTCCCACCCGGGGCCCGGTTCTCCCTACTCCCGATTCTGCCCCCTCGGGCCAGAGTTCCCTTCCTGCGTTCGAATCTCCATCCCTGGACCGAATTCTCCCACCTGACCCTTCCCTTAGAAGCTCCAGCCCCATTTTCCCCTCCCCAGGCCCAGCTTCCCCTCCTCAGGCCTGACCTCGTCCTCCCCGGCCTCACACCGCCCCGGGCAGGGAGGCTCTGGCGCCCTCCGATGACATCACCGGGCGCCGCACACGTCGCTGCATTGGCTGCTCCTCGGCGCCTTCCGATTCCGTCACGAAGCGGGGAAGGCTCCTATTGGCTGAGGCCCTGGCGGCCACTTCCGGCGCGTGGAGTTGGCGGGAAGGGGAGGTGGAGGTGGAGGAGGAGGAGCCGTGATGCTCCGTGGGCAGCCATGGGCGACTCAGGCGGCTGAGGGAGCTGGGGTGGCGGTTGAAATGGAGAAAAGGAGTCTCAGGGGAGACCACCTGGCTCCCTCTAACTCCCTGAAATTCAGGAGGTTGGAGCCAGCTGGAGCCGGCCTCAGGTTGCCCCAGGGGAGGTTGAGGTTGGCCCTGAGGACCAGTTTCTGCCCCAAGAGGGTTCCCCAGCTGTGACAGTGGGGGAAACCCTGACCCTAGAGCTGTGGAGATGTGGGGTGAGGGACAGGGATTAGCGGTGACCTGACAGTGATGAGGGAGCAGTTGGTCTTGAAGGCTGGTTCTTGTCAATCTGTCCGGGCTGGGTTTGGTCTGTGTTGAACTGGACAGTTGAAAGACACAGATTCATAGAAACACAGAATCCCAGAGTGGTGGGGTTGGAAAGAACTTCTGGGATCATACAGTCCAACACCCCTGACAGAGCAGGATACCCTAGAGCAGATTCCACAAACAGGTGTGGGATCTCTCAGGGCAGAGACTCCATAACCTCTATGGGCAGCCTGGGCCAGGGCTCTGCTGCCCTCTCACTGAAAAAGTTCTTCCTTCTGTTTAGATGGAACCTTCTGTGCTCCAGTTTGTGCCCAGTGGCCTTTATTCTGTCACTGGGCACCACGGAGAAGAACCTTCCTGACACCCACTCTTTAGATACTGATCAGCACCGATCCCTTCTGAGTCTCCTCCTCTCCTACTGAACAGTCCCAGCTCTCTTGGCCTCTCAGAAATTTTCTCAAGTCCATCATCCTTACGGCTCTGCCGTGAGCTTTTTCAAGCAGTTTCCTGTCCTTCTGGAACTGGGGGCCCAGAACTGGACACAGTACTCCAGGTGTGGCCTCACATGAGCAAAGTAGATAGGTGGAAGAACTTCTCTTGACTTACTAGCCACAACCCCTTCTAGTGCACCCCAGGAGCATGTTTGCTTTCCTGGCCATGAGGGCCCATTCCTGACTCATGGTCATCCTGCTGGCCACTGGGACCTCTAGAATGGTTCAGGCTGGAAAAGGTTTTCAAACTGCTACAATCCAACCATTGATCCAGTTATCCCAACCCACTGCTAAACTCTGCCCCTAAGCTCCAGATTTCCACAACTTTGAGTCACATCTCGGGGGGGGGGCGATTAAACCCCCTCCCTGGGCAGCCTGTTCCAAGGCCTCATGGCCTTTTCCATGGAGAAGCTTCTCCTCAGGGTTGACCTAACCTCCCTAGACCATTAATCCTCCCTGACCAGCAGAAGGGAAGGGTTTGGCCTGCTCCAGACCAGGACACCCAGGCAATTAAAGCTTGAAGATATTAAGAGGCTCTCCATGAGACAACTCAAGGTCTTGAAGGATTTCTGCTATGGGTTTGGCCGAGTTCTGCCTCATATGATTTGACCTCTGAATTCCCTTCCTGCTTCAGGAAGCACAACCGTGGGAGCAGATAAAAGCCAGGCTAGCAGGAATGTGGAGGGGCAGCTCCATTCTGTCATGGTTAAATAAACGAGAAGCTCTTGATTTATGAGGGGGATGTTTCTCCGCTGTCTGTGCCTCGGTGTTTGGTTTTATGGGGTTATTTACCTTCCCTCCCACCCACCTGGGCAAAGTTGGCAGCTTTATCCTCACTAAAACTCCTGGAGTTATTGCTTTTTGTTCCTAAAATTAGGATTTCATGTCTGTTTTGAAAGGAATGAGCCTGCTTGAGGTGTCCACAGGAGCTGTAATTAATAGTAATTAACTCATAAAAATAAATAATGTTTAAAAATAAAGAAATAAAAAGAATCATTAAAATGTAGAGGTCTTGATGCTGGGTTTTTGCTTCTGTTCAATCCTAAGGGAATCTGAAAGAAATTTGCAAAGGTTTTGGAAGGAACCTGTAAGGAACTTGGAAGAATCTGAGAAGGATTAAAGAATTTGAAGGGAATTTGGAAGAATATAGAAGGAATTTGAAAGGAATTAAAGAATGTAAAGGAGATTTGGAAGGAATTAAAGAAAATGTAAGGCATTTAGAAGGATTCCAAAGGAATCACAGAGTCTTAAGGGAATTTGGAAGAAATTTGAAAGGAATTTAAGAATTTGAAGGGAATTTGGAAGAAATTTGCTTTGGAGGGAATTCTGAGGGAACCTGGAAGGAGCTTGGAAGAATTTTGAAGGCATTGAATTCAAAAGGAATTTGGAAAAATTTGAAAGGAGTTGAACAATGTCAAGATTATCTGGAATAATTTGTAAGGAATTGGATTTGAAGGGAATTTGGAAGAATCTAAAGGAATTAGAGAATTTAAAGGAATTTGAATGGAATTGAATAATTTGAAGGGAATTTGGAAGGAATTTGAGAGGAATTGAACAATTCAAAGGGAATTTGGAAGGAATTAAAGAATTTGAAGATAATTTGGAATGACTTTGGAGGGAATTTGGAAGAATTTGAAGGGTATTTGGAAGACTTTGGAGGAGATCTGGAAGGAATTGGAAAGAAGTGTCTCAGGAGGCCACCTCAGAGTGGAGTGTCCAGTTCTGAACTCCACAAGACATCCTAAGGAGGATGAGGATGATGTTCAAAGGGATGAAGAACCTGCTTTAGGGTGGGGAGACTGAAGGAGTTGGGTCTCTTCTGCCGAGGAGAAGGTTTTGGGGGGATCTCATTGCAGCACCCAAAGCGTGGAGGCTTTCAAGAATCCACCTGGAGAAGACAAGGAAGAATGGGAGAAGTTCCCTTTCAATGTAGACAGTGGAGTGAGACCAGTTGTTCACTGGAAGGAGACCTGATGGAGTCCTCATCACTGGAGATTCTCCACATGAACCTGGATGGGACCTGCCTAGGTCTCTTCTCCATGGAATAGTTGCAACTGGGTCTTTATGGGGTTAACCCAGGTTATCTGTGATTGATGTAGTCTGCCCATGGGGGCTTCCAGATGCCACCCACCAGCTCATGACTGGGACACACTTGTCCCTGCTTGATTGAACATTGTTGATGGCCTCCACCAACCAGGAGATCTGAACCTGATGGGTGGCTTTTGGCTTCCACTTGAGGCACTGGCTGTTGAACCCAGGGTCATCTTCAGGGCAGGGTGCTTTGATGTTCTCCTCAAGGTTCCTGCTTGAGTGGCCAACCCCACTTTGTTTGCTGCCTTCACCAGTCCACCCACCATATAACACCCTTGGAGGGACTGGAAAGCCCCAGGTGGGGAGTCAGGGTGCCTTCATCACCCAACCCCATGGGAGAAACCCATCATGGGGTCACCCCATGTTCCCATCAGTAGTTCTCTGGTGGCCTTGGGGTTCACCTTGCCCCAGTGTAGTGATAATCTGGTGCCAGCACCCACCGTCACCTAGTTGTAACCCATCCCCAGGGTGACCTGAGGACCACAGAGGGTTGGACTTGGCTCTTGTCCCACCAGATTCATTGCACCAGGAATTTCCTGGTGGAACAGATCCCATAAAGGCTGCCCCTGGTGCTGGAGGGTGACAGAGGGCAGAATGAGGCTCTTTCCCAATGTGCTGCTGCTGCTGTTCCTCCTGTTCATGGGGCTGGCCACGGCCACCACCACGATGGGGTTGGATGGATCCACCCCACCGGATCTTGGGATCATCAGCTACATGGACGTGGTCTTGGCCACTGTGGAACTGCTCAACTCTAGGGCTGCTAGTCCCTATATCCTGCGGCTTCGAGAGATCCAGTCCCGGCCAGGCTGGGTGGGTGGTGAGGTCCTCTGCTGGATGAGTCCTTCTGGGAGATGGAGATGAACCTTCTTGGGCTTTGATCTGGCCTTTTTGGGGTTTAGTCTGGTCTTCTGTGGGTTGAATCTGGCCTTTTTTGGGCTGGATCTGACCTTTTTGAGGTTAAATCTGACCTTTTGGGTGTTGAATCTGACTCCTTTTGGGGTGGAATCTGGTTCCTTTGGGGGTAGATTATGACCTTTTTATGCTGAACCTGCCTTTTGAGGATTAAATCTGACCTTCTAGGGATTGAATCTGGCCTTTTTGGGGCTGGATCTGGCCTTTTGGGGGTTGAAGCTGGCTCTTTGGGGGCTGAATCTGCTTTCTTCTAGGGTTGTGTGTGACCTTCTACAGAGATGAGCATGCCCTATCTGGTGGGTGGATCTGGCTCGTTTTGGGGCTGGATCCACCCCATTTTGTGACTCGGACTTTGAACCTTGGGTCCCTGATGGGGTGGTGTCATCTCTCTCAGTCCACAGCCCTACAGCAGCGGCAGGAGCTGAGCTTCACTGTAGAGGAGACCTCCTGTCGGACTCCACTATTAACTGCCAGCCCCTGCAAGAGACGCTGGTTTGGGGTGAGCTTCTTCTTCCCCAGCTGGGGAGCAACCAGTGGGGAAACAGAGGCATGGGGTGGATTGGGTTCTTCTCATCCTTACGTCCCTTTCTCCTCACAGATGGTGTTGCGATGCCGGGGTTGGGTCTTCCTTGAGCAGCAGCATCCTATGGTTGAGCTCTCCTGTGAGAAAGAGAAGGTGAGATGGTGGCCAAGGTGGCCACAACCTCTGCAGAATCCCACAGATATCCCACAAGAGGTTTCTTGTCCCTTTCCAGCTCCCCCGGATCCGAACATCCAAGTTCAAGGAATTCCTGCTGTCCCTCAAGGACCGATTCAGGAGCTTCTTTGGGTGCAGCAGGATCTGGATCCGCGACAGACTCAACCTCAAGCCAACCCAGTCCTGAGGTGGGGACACGTCCAGGTGTCCCACCCATCACCCACCCTGAGGTGCCACCCACCTGGGTCTTTTGTTTCCAGTAAAGTCCCTGCAAGGCTGATGGTGTCACCCGGTCACAGCATTGCCCCATTGCGGGGTGGGGAGTGTCCCCAGGTGTTGGTGGCACGTAAATCTTCACCCCATGCCCAGGCAGTGGGTGCCGTCAGTCCTTGGTTGGTGCTATCTCTTCCTGGTGGGTGTCATCAATTCCTGGTGGGTGTCAACAATCCCTGTTCTGTGCCACCAATCCCTGCTGGGTGCCACCACTCTCTGCCAACTATGGGGTCCTTATGGGATTGTTGGGCTATTATGGGGTGGACAGATGGGGACCCTCGCTGGGTTAAAAACTGGCTGGCTGGCCGTTCCCAGAGAGTTGTGATTCATGCGGTGAAATCTCTCTGGCAATGTCCCTCAGGGCTCAGTTTTGGGGCCAGTCTGGTTTAATATCTTGGTTGATGACCTGGACGTGGGGATTGAGGGCATCCTCAGTCAGTTTGCAGACGACACCAAATGGAATGGGAGTGTTGATCTGCCTGAGGGCAGGAAGGCTCTGCAGAGGGACTTGGACGGGTTGGATCGAAGGGCTGAGGCCAATTGTCTGAGGTGCAATAAGGCCAAGGGCTGGCTCCTGCATTTCCATCACAACAACCCCAGTCAAAGCTACAGGGTGGGGGATGAGGGGCTTGAAAACTGCCCAGCAGAAAAGGACCTGGGGGTGCTGGCTTCATAGGAGCCAGCAGGGTGCCCAGGTGGCCAAGAAGACCTGGATCAGGAATAGCATGGTCAGCAGGAGAAGGGACATTATCGTTCCCTTGTAGTTGTGAGGCCTCATCTCCAGTACTGTGTTCAGTTCTGGGCC